>NQVE01000154.1:352500-909215 GCA_003260385.1 Cuscuta australis
ATTCCCGTGGAGAGCTCACCATCCCCAATTCCTTCGTCTGCCCCATTTCCCTGGAGCTGATGAAGGATCCGGTCACATTGTCCACCGGCATCTCGTACGACCGGGAAAGCATCGAGCGATGGCTCGATGCCGGGAACGTGACGTGCCCGCTGACCAACCAAGTCTTGGAGTCGCGCGATCTCATACCGAACCACGCCATACGAAAGACGATCCAGGACTGGTGCGTGGAGAACACGTCCCGCGGCGTGGACAGGATCCCCACGCCGAGGATCCCCGTGGGCCCCTCCCAAGTCTCGGACATCTGCTCGAGGATCGAGGGGGCCACGCGCCACGGGGACCACACGAGGTGCCTCGAACTAGTCGGGAGAGTCAAGGCTTGGAGCAGAGAGAGCGAGCGGAACAAGAAATGCATCCGCGGCGACGGCGGCATCGGCGTTGCGTTGTCGGCTTGTTTCGAGTTCTTCGCGGGCGGGGTGTCGGGGGAGGAGCACGTGGAGTTGTTGAGGGATTTGATGTCCTTGTTGGCGTGGATGTTCCCGCTGGCGGAAGAGGGTAGGACCAAGCTAGGGTCAAAAACGTCATTGCAGTGCATGGCATGGCTTTTGAAGGGCGGGGAGGAAAACACATTGTCCGTCCTCCAACAACTGATGTGTTTGGAGGACGGCCAAACCCTCCCCAAAGCCCTACTAGAAGCCGATCAAGACGTCCCAGAGACCCTTCTCGACATCGTGAAATTACCAATTCACCCTTCAGGCAAGTCATCAACCACCAAAGCCGCTCTCACCATCATGCACCACATGATGACAAGGGTCAAAAGCGTCAACTCCTTCCTCGCGGAAGCTGGGTTGGTCTCCGTCCTCGTGGAACTCCTCGTGGACGGGGACAAAAGCCTCTGCGAGAAAGGGTTGGCCGTGCTAGACGCCGTGTGTTCGAGCGAGGAAGGGAGGGAGAGGGCTTGCGGTCACCCGCTGACAATCCCGTTGCTAGTGAAGAAGACGATGAGGGTTTCGGAGCTGGGAACGGAGCTGTGCGTCTCCGCCATGTTGAAGCTCTGCAAGGGCGGCGGCGAGAGGGCGGCGGCGGTGGAGGCACTGCTAGAGGTGGGGGCATTTCAGAAGCTTTTGGTGGTGTTGCAAGTTGGGTGCGGGGAAAAATCAAAGGAGAGAGCCACTGAGGTGTTGAAGCTGTTGAATGGGCACAAGGAAAGGGTCATTGGGTGCTTGGACTCCTCCTCCAACGGCTTCAAGTATTTGAAGAGGTCATATTGATCGGCCGGAGACGCACGCAATAAAGAAACCCAATTTTGTTGATTTAGGTTAGGTTTAATTTGTCCTTGTCTATAATTAACTTTTCTCCTCAAGCTTATTACTCCAGGTACAATTCATATTTTTGATAGTACAATATATACTGTAACTCAAATATTTTTAAGGCTTCGTTTAGAAACCATTTTTTTCAATTAATGTTAGTATTTTACACAAGTGAGCAACTAAAATGACATCAGTTATTTATACCAGTTTAGTTTGTGGTATATACGATGCCCTGTTTATAAAAATAAAAGTTTCTACCTTCACCCTAAACCTTTACCCCTGCCCCCCTCCCTACCTAGGAACCGTCATTTTTATAAGCGGGACACTGTAGATACCACAAACTAACTAGTGTAAGCAAATGACACCAATAACACTGGTGTCATTTTAGACCTTTTACTATTTAGATACTCCCTCCGTCCCAGAGTATTTGTCCACTTTCATTTTTATACACCATCCAATGCACTTCTTTAATCCATTTTATCTTGTAATTTGTATATTAAAAAATTATAGAAATTATATATTAATATATGTTAAGACAAATCAAACAAGATCACACATGACTATATTTAGGCTTACACATTGAGAGAATTTGATGAGTCAAAGTGCTTAGATGAACAGTTCCAGGAGTCAAAAGTGGACAAAAACTGGGAGACGGAGGGAGTAATATTTTAATAATGTAATTTAACTTTGAAAACACTACTTTTTTTTAAATATTGTTACACCTCCATTGATCAAGAGAGTTGTTCGACATCGGCCAGCTCTCTGGTCCGAAAATAAATATACTCCCACAACAGAGAAAGAGAAAAACATAACAAAATATAATGTTTCAACCCAACCTATTATGTGGCTTTTCGAAAAGTGCACAAAAACAAATTTTTGAAGGTTTAGCCTAAAACACATAATATCATACTAATGTCAGGTTGGCTGAAGATATGCATGGTCGTCCCTTTTACACAATCGTAATTAGGGGTGTTCATCGGTCCAGGACCGAACCGAACTGAACCGAACTGAGAAAAAATAAAGACCAAAGACCGGACCTATAAGAAATGGGTCTTAAAATTTCTTGGACTGAACCGATAGGGACTGATAAGACCGATTTTTTTTAAAATTTTTACAGGTGAATATTTAAATATTGTATAAGCAAAACACCACAAACTGTAATTACACCAAAAAAAAGTAATTTGCAGAACTTACGGCAAAAAAAGCAACTTGCACCTCCATGAGACTGTGACAAAGATGCATGTAATTATAGAACTTGACGAAGATGCATCACAAAAAAAAAGTAGTTTGCACCCAAAAAAATGTAGCCATGGAACTTGAAGCAAAAAAAGTAATTTGCTGCATCCATTCACAAAACTTGCAGCAAAAACACCACAAAATGTATCCATTCACCAAAAAAAGCAATTTGTAGCATCCATACAAATTTAGAGAGCCAAGGTATGAGGACTTCATTAACCAAACTTGTAATCGAGTTATTTATTCCGTGACAAAGATTATTTCATCATCAATGTTTGCATTCTTTAGATCTGGAAATGCAAAAGTTACATACTTCCTCTCTCCCACAAAAAAGTTCTCATTTTGAATAGTATTTAGTCAAATATTTACACGCTTTGACTACAAATTGTGAGAAAAGTATATTGAATTATGAAATAAATTTTATATAACTGGATTCATCTTAGAATCTAGTTTTGATATCTCAATTTTTTTTAGCATTTCTTTATTTAGATTATATTTAATTTATGGTCAAAGTGTGCACTAGTTTGACCAATTTATGGTCAAAATAAGAACTTTTTTGTGGGACGAAGGTAGTATTAGATTCATTCCACCATTCATAATTAAACAATTAAAATAAAAAAGTAAAAGTATTAGTGACAATACCTTTCTCTATTTTTTCTAATTCTTCTATATTTTCTTCCATATCAAGTTTTGGTTTACAAAGTTGTGCACGAATCCAATCTTGCCCACATATAAGAGCTTGAACCATCTTTTATAACAAAAACATAAAAGTGAATTAATTATGTTAAAGACAATATCTAATATAATAAAAAAAAATATAACACATCACCTTTGGTGTTAAAGAATTTCGGAATTGATCCAAATGGCGACCACCAGCACCGAACGCAGATTCTGATGCTACAGGTGAAACTGGTATGGCTAAGATGTCACGAGCCATTCGTGCAACAATGGGAAATCTTGCTTCATTAAGTTTCCACCAAATTAGTATATCCTTTTCCTCGTCATCTCCCATTATCTCGTCTAAATACCTATCAAATTCTGTTCTTAAAAACTTATTACTTCCTGAAGTTCCTGTGTCACCTCTCATCTTCATTTTTACTTGTTCACCAATAGAGTACATAATATCTAAACTTCCTCCCTTTGAAGATGATGCACTTGTGCTCAAAATAGAAGATTCTCCACTCAAATGAATTGTGGGGGTATAAATTACTCTATATTCCTCAAACAATTTATTTGCAAACTTTTTTATATCTTCGGCAATTGTTTCCCCTTTGTCTTGACCATACATAAAATGTAAAGTCAATTGAATGCCAATACACTTAAAATTTGGGTCAAGAAAATCACACCCATGTATATCAACTTGTTCATCTTGTCAATATCGCCCCAATACTAGTCATATTTTTCCTTCATTTTAATAGCTATAGCTTCAAAGTCTTGGTCTCCATTCAACGACCATTGGCTCAACAAATTATAAGTATGACTAATATGGAAGAACAAAGAATTACTAGTAACAAACAATGAATCTGATACACGAGTTGTTAACTCATAAAATTTCTCAAGGAATACAACAAGCCTTTCAACCTTGTTCCACTCATCATTTGAAGGGACCCATTTTTCATTTGGAAACTTCATCTTACCAAAAATAAATCTGTACTTAAGTGCAGTGTTCAACATTGTATAGGTGGAGCTCCATCTTGTTGTAACATGGGAGAAAGACCAAAGTAGGACTAAAACATTGAAAATATACCAAAATAGGACTTCAATGTTTTTATTCTCGAAATAGGACTTACATTACCAAACATGGTCATATACATTACCAAAAAAGTATAGTAATTTGCACATGTACACTGCCACATTACCACAATGCAAAGCCACATTACCACAGTACAAAGTCCTATTCCGGGAAAAAAACATGAAAGTCCTATTTTGGTACTTTTCTCTATGTTTTAGTCCTATTTAGGATGATTTCTATTGTAACATCAAGAGATAAAGACAACTTGCAATCAACTTTACTTTTTCCAACCAACTCATCAAACAAAACATTTCTAGCACTAGAAGCCTTAATCCATTTATTTCCCGGGCGAACATTTTCAATGCTTTTAGAGTAATCTTTCATACCATCCCAAACAATCAAATTAATGACATAAGCAATGCATCTCATGTGCAAGTTTTCCCCTTTATTAATATAGCCCTTTTGTTCTCCCATGCTTTTAAAAAAATCACATGCCACATCGTTAGAACTTGCATTATCCACTGTCACAGTAAATAATTTCTCACTTATTCCCCATGAATCCAAACAATCATTAATGGCGACACCAATAACATGTCCTTTATGACTATAAATCTGACAAAAGTTTAGGATTCTCTTTTGTAATTTCCACTCATCATCAATGAAATGGGCAGTAAGACACATATAGTTTATATTTTGATTAGATATCCATGTGTCTGTTGTGACAGAAACTCTTTGACATGACATTTTCAAGAATTCTTTTAGTTTCTCCTTTTCTTTCAAGTAAAACTTAAAACAATCTCTTGCAATTGTGATACGCGAGGGGATTTGAAACTTTGGTACCGCAAGAGACATAAAGTGTCGAAATCCAGGTTTCTCTACAAATCTAAAAGGCAACTCATCTAACACAATCATATGAGTTAAAGCTTCTCTAAGATCATCTGAATTGACTACTCGATTTCTAACATGAACCTCACCTTCCTCACCATCAATAAGTTCAAAGTGAATAGTAGCTTGCTTACCTTTGCCTTTATTCAGTGTATTTTTTTCACAACGAGCATGATGTAGTTTCAAGTTTTTGGTCCCATTTCGAGCAGAATCAGTAGCAAAAGTTGAGTCATAGTGTACACATTCCACTCAGACATTATCTTGATCATCTAAGAACAACTCAAAATCATTCTAATATTCTGCTCTTCTTTTCGGTCCTTTTACAATGTACCGACACCCAGGCCTAGGTTTTCTATTAGGGTGTGGTAAATGTGATTTTGATGCACCCATTGTCAAAAGACTTGTATCTTCGCATTTCGCTATCTCTACATGAGACACATTCGTTGAAGGCACATCCTGTGATTGGGCACATTTATTGATTGCTTCATACTTGAAACACTGAAAAAATAATGTCATTAGTATATCGATCGCCTTCATGTGTCTCTACACCGTCTGACTACCTCACTGACTCACTGCCTCCCTGCAAAAAAAACTCACAGACTCATAGTGTCACAGTGCGGCTGTGCAACTAGAGACAATATATTAAGGACACTAAAGAAATTGGAGCAACATAAACAAACATCACTGGTAATAATTGTCCTCACTAAGGACTCCATATTCCAATTTGTAACTAAAGACAGTGGACATCACTGAGTATCTGTTCAACACAGAAGCTCATCCCATTCCCACCAAACCAAATCCCATTTCAAACAAGCATCATTCCATAATTTTTTTTATAAAAAATAATTGTGTGTATGAAGAAATGTATGATTTTTTGGAATTCAATATTTCTTATCAATGATTACTCCAAATTGAAGTCGTATACGCTTACAAGTAAATTTTAAGCTACTAATTGATTTCCATTGATACTTCACAAATCACAATTGCCCAATTAGTGTTGCGAAAAAGCTTCTTTTGTGAGAAGTGTACACAGTGCGGCACTACCAACTAGTGTTGACTGAGCTACTAATTGAATTCCATTGATACTTCACATTTATGAATCACTTAGGCTCCGTTTGGTATAAGGAATTGGTGGAATTGGAATTGAAATTCCATGAGATTCAATTCCATAGAATTGAATTCTGTCAATTTCAATTCATTTTTTACGCTATCAATTCCAAATCCACATAATTTTTATGCAACCAAACACCAGAATTGGAATTAAGTCTCCAATTCCAATTGCATAGTTTGAATTTCATGTACCAAACGGGACCTTAACATAAATAATTGAATAAAATATCACTTAGCATTAAGACTCTGAGCCATGAACAGGGGTAGTATGGACATGAACATACTATACCATAGTTAAGAAGGAGATAATGGAATCGGAAAGTTTACCCTTTTGAGAAGCCTCAGCACTCCACTCCAGGTCTCCAGCAATTTATAACTTCCAAATTTCTCAGCAATTTCTACAATTTAGTCGAGAATCGAGGGAGAGGATGACGGAGAACATGGGGTCTTTGGTCGGATAAGATGACGGAGAAAATGGGGTCGATTTCAGAGGGAGTGGGCGACTTTGATTTCAGAGGGAGATGTAGAGTCGATTGCAGAGAGGTAGAGAAGACGATGATGTGCGAGATAGAGAGAGAGAGAGAGGGAGAGAGAAGAAGATGATGTAGAGTGGATTACTAATTTACTGGATGTATGGATTTGTGAGGCTAAGAATTGGATAAGCTTAAATAACCCGTCTGTCGGTCCAGACCGAAATTCATTCGGGTATAGACCGGACCAGACCGATACCCGAAATTTGAAATTATCCAGACTGAAGACCGACCCGATATGATATTAGTCCGGGTTCGGTCTGGACCTAACAGTATGGTTCGTTCGATTTTACGATTCAGACCGAAACATGAACACCCCTAATCGTAATAATACTCTCTGTTCCACAAATCATTTCTGATCTTCACTTTTAAAAGATTTAAGGTAAGAAACAGGGCATTGCCTGAGAGATCCAAGAAAAAGATAGAATGTCAGAGATCTTTCGCCAAGCAGGCACTTCTGATAGCCCTTTTTTTTTACGTCAACAGCTACCTCCTCGCGACAGCCTTCGCTCTTCTTCTTTGACGATAACAGCTACAGGTGCACGTCAGACTTCTCTCTTCTTCTCCGACGTTAGTAGCTAACAACGCATGTTAGACTTCTTCTTTCTTTTTAGGATTTCTAGTTCCTAACTATAGTCCAAAAATCCTCTTACTTCTGTCAGACTCCGCTTGAGAGGGGATATTAGATAATCATAATAGCATTAATTATAGTAGTGTTTGCTTATTTGTCAGATTTTATTATTAATTTGATTTTTGCTTGTGTAAGAATTGCTTCAATGTATACTCTCTTGTATTCTCCATTATTTTTAAATAAACCTATTCTTCTATTATTCCAATAGTGCCTACATGTGGCATCGAAACTCAAGTTCAAGCGAACAAAAGTGGTAGACTGCGTTGTTGGAATTCTTTGTGTTGTGTGGAGTTCATAGTGTAATAGTGGGCCAACATGACAAAAGTGAAGGAGATTTGTTGATAGTGCCTAATGTTGTGTGGAGTTCCTCGGTGTGCCAATACAAACAAGACCAAAGGAGTGGCCTATCAGAGTGGAGATCTGTGATTTATGTCTTTATCCTCCTAGCTTTCTGACAGAAATATATAAGTGTTCAGGCGACGAGTCTTGTTAGATGGTGGTGCTGGTGGTGCAAGATCAAGTGGTTTGGCCTAACGTAGTGGAGATTTGCGTTTGATGCTTTGTGTTGGAAATTTTCCTCCGACAAGAATAGGCGGACAAATAGCGTGTCCTGTGAGATTGTTGTGGTGGTGCAAGAGGGCTACAATCAAATGGATAATTGCTAGAGGAATAACAAAAGGAATCAGAATACAAAGTGTAATGATTCAACCCAATCCATTTATGAGACCTTTTGTAAGGTGTTCAAAATCAAATATATGACAAAATCTTACTAATTTGGAATTGGTAGAGGGTGTTAGTTCTATCATTTCTATGTATTATCTCACATGCTTGTCTTAGAGCTTATGTTGTGAACTCATGTTGTCATCCAGCGGATATTGCCCCTTTGAGCAAAGGCTTAACAAATTTGTTTTTGGATATACCTCAAAATCTTCTATACTAGTGGGTTGGATTTGAATTCTTAAATATTAGCTCCATCTCTTCTATCCACGGATGTGGGATGGGTTTATTTACCCAACAAATCAGTGTAGATCTTTACACTATTCATTCATTCTTATGTGTTCATTATTTTGTTATTCATATGTATCAATTCAAATGGAAAAAATGCACTACCATTTTTTAAATAAAATTTTACAATCTTTTTTATAAACTTTTACAAAGAGAAGTTTCTAACATTAGTAACCATACAAACAAGAGGAATATATGTTAGAGTCACAAACAAAGTCTTACAAAATTCAGAAACTTATCTTTTGTAAATTTTAATTTTCAAATTTTAAATTATTTGAGAGCATTTAGTTCCTATATTGAGTTGATGATGTGAATGTTTGTGAATTTTGTGAGAATTAATTTAGGACTCTAATATTTCTCTACGAACAACATAAGATTGACATTGATATAATAAACTTCCACAAATAACAACTTTTTATATGAACATAATTAAATATATTAATAATTTAATTTGTACATAACAAATACGGAGTAAATTAAATTATTTGAGGTGTTGAATCTTTGGAATTGGAAGGACATAGCGCAATTAGAGGAGGTTGGCGGAGAACACATGTTTAAAGGGTCTCTATGGAGACACACCCACATTTAATTTACACCGTAATATATTATTATCCTTTAGTTTTGTACCAACTCATTTACAACCACAAACTCAACCAAATTGATAATCATGAAAGCGAAAAGATCATTATATATACCCTATATTACTCATTCTTTCTAATCCAATCCATATAATTATATAACTAAAAAATAAGTAAATAAATAAATAAATAAATATAAATGGGTAAATTAAGAGGGATTGTTATGGCTATCTTCATCCTCATCATTGCATTCATAGAATGCACACATCCTGTTAGGGTTGCGGCCCAAGAAATGAGTTTTGGAGAAAGGAACTTACTCTCATCGGAATCGGGTTTAAGCAACACAGAAAAGGTGGCGTTAGAGCCTTTTGATGGAAGCCAGCCAGTCCAACCATCTATCGGGCGCAAGTGTGATCGCGCTGATCGTTGCCGTAGTGGCAATTAATTAAAGACTACGAGCTTGTTTGGGAATAGCGTTAGCGTTTTGAAAAGACTATCTATGGACAACATTTAGCTTTAGCATTTTCAAAGTAATCTGCACCGTTAAATTTTTATCCAAAACGCTAACACTAATCTCTAATGCTATTCTCAAACAGGTCGTACCTCATTCTTCAAATAAGTACTTCTAGTTTTATAGCTTTTCTCCTACAAAATTTATTTTTTCATTTTTCAAAATAGAAATAAAAATGCTTATTAAAAGGATAATTGTACGAGTAATAAAGTACTCCCTATTTGTTTACCATCTTATGGCTTATGTGTGGGTCCACGACGGCGATCAATTGGCACTAGAAAAAGAAAACTGTTCGTAATTGCATCGGTTTATAGCACACTAATACCTAGCCTTCACAACAAATTTCTACTATGATTCCGTTGTATATTTCATTTCAGAGAAATGCAATGCCTCTTTGTAACAAAATTTTGATTAGAGATTGTTGTTTATCTTGTTAATTTTAGCATTATCGACTATCCAATGTCATTATATTTTCTCAAATCGAGTGTGAATTTTGATTGACGTACATTGTGAACAAGTTCGAATGTACGAAATGCATATATGCTCATTCAACGACAAATTAAATAGTAGAATTCTGGGGCGATAGCTCCCTTACTAGGTGTTGGCCTTTAATATCGTACTCCATAACCGTTTTGATGTGTCAAATAAGTCTTGAAATGTTACTAACGTGATTTGCAGGAAGAAACAAAACGTCAAACCTCTCTAACTTGATTAGCATCACCGAGATGTACTCCTACGGGTTTAGAAACATTTGTATAAAGGTAGTGATATATATTTAATGTTATACTTATGCACTTTCACTCAAAATGTTATTTCTAAAATGTCAAACATATTCTTAGTTGGGGTTATTTTGAAAAAGGAACACAAAAATCAAGTTTTGGAAAATGTCTCAGGTCAGACGGTACGTGACTACCGTGTCAACGGTACCTAGGTACTGGCGGCAGCCAAGTGACCGTATCGTGGTACGTTTCACTTGGAGTGACACGGTACCCCCCTACCATGCTAACGGTACCCAGGTACCGCCGGTAGGCTACGAAATGAAGGATGCGACTATTTGACCCTAGGTTCCGCCAGAGTCGCTGAAATTTTTTGTACTACACCGTACCTATAGGCGGTAGGCTATACAGTGGTCAAGGTACCTAGGTACCGGACGTTATCCCCCTACCGTGAAGGGTACCATCACCGTTGGTGGTTCCTGTAGCTGATTTTTAATTCAAATTTAAATTACCCCCAATCACTCCCCAACGGTCCTAAACATAAAAAACTCAATTTTAACTAGGGGTGGGTTCGGTTTTCACCCACAACCAAATACAAAACGGAAGGTAAATTGGCGGTTCGGTTCGGTTTTGCATAAAAAATATGTAAACCGTTGGTTATTCGGTTCGGTTTTATACGGTTTTTATTTCGGTTTTTTTTAGTTTTTTTGGTTTATAACAGTAGAAATTTATAAGCATTAAAAAATTGTAAAAACACTAACTCGATGGAGCAATAACAATATGTTGTGTTAGGTTTGGTTTTTTGGTTTGAGTTCTACACAAAAACAAAAATCAAACGGAAGGTTATTGTATCATTCGGTTCAATTTTACATAAAAAAATTATGTGTTGAGTACCCAACAAACATTTAGGAGATTCCAAATACTTCCAAAAACATCGTATGTAAAATTAATTATGAAGAATTTGTGTTTTTTGGTATAATACTTTCATTTTCATTATAACATCAAAGTATTTTTTATGTAAATATGTAAATTACTCGTATCAATATTTAATGTTAATATAATTCTATATTTGGATTAGCTATTGGTGTTTATATTCTTAGATTTTTTAAAAGTTTATAATAGTATGGCTAAAATGTTTAATTAATAGTTAAGAAAATAATTTTAATCGACTAGTAATTTATTTGCATTTATATTTCTATGTTTTTTCTACATATCACATATATTTATATAAAAAAAGCGAATTATCTAAGAAAGTTCGGTTTATTCCCTTCGGTTTTTCAAAGTGAAAACCAAAACGGAACCAAATACTAACCCCAGTTCGGTTTTTTTTACATTCGGTTTCGGTTTTTTCGGTTCGGTTTTTTTTCTAGTTCGTTTCGATCGGTTTCAGTTCGGTTTGCGGTTTTCGATTTTCCCAACCCAGCCCTAATTTTAACCCTTCCAACTCCTATATAAACCCCCCTTTAAGTCTCATTTTATAGAATAACAACATCACTACTTAGTCTAAAGCTTATTTCTATATTCTTGAGTGTTTCTTCAAGATTTTTTCTTATTTTTCTTACTCTTTTGAGTATAAAGCTTTCATTATTTTTATACACTCACACACAAGGGCATCTGTGATTCATTATTTTATATCTTGCCTAGAGGTTATTATTGTTATTCATTTTATACCTTGTTCTTCTCCTACCCAACTCATATTGTTGATTATTTGGTAGAGAAGCAACAACCATTTCTATTATTTTGTAAACGGTGTGTATAGCCTTCAAATCCTCATTGTGTTATAAGGTTGAAGATAGCCTTTAAATCTTCAGATTTGAAAGCGGTCGAGATAGCCGTTGTAAAATCTCATTTGCTTAATGGCAATGGTTGTTTGCCAAACCTTGTTTGAGTCTTCTTAGTGAAGCCAAACAAGTTAGTGGAGGTTAAATCTGTGAGGAGGAGCCTCGAGGTACTGAAGTAGGGAGTTCCCGAAGGGTTGTTTGCCAAACCTAAGTTTTTGTTTTTACGAAAAATTTTTAAACACCCTAATTCACCCTTCTTAGAGTGTAACCGACTTTCAGTAGAATCCAAGGGGCGGCACCCCTTGGTGGAGTCCAAGGGACTGAGCCTTGGTGAGGTCCAAGATCCTAGTTGGATTTTCTACTAGGAGAAACCAAAGTGATATACATTTGAATGTATAAAACAATATATTCAATTGTATTGTTACCACCATCATCATTTGATAAATGAAAATTCACGTAACATTCTAATGTTTATTACTCCATCCATCTGAAAAAGAATCGTCTGAATTTTATGGTCAATATAAACTTATTAGAAATTCGTCCCCTCCCCCAAATTCAACAACAAAAATCTAATCAATCATTGTTGACGAATAGACAATTCTCCCAATTACCATTAGAATCTCATTCGTCACTTATTTTTAGTCTATTTTTTTCTCTCAAATCACTCATTTTTAATCATCAATTTTGATTATCATTTCTTTCTGTGGAACAAAAAAACTTAAGCAAATCACAACCAAAGAAAAGTTGAAAGGAGAAATAGAAAAGAAAGAAATATTCTCGTATAACAACTCCCCCCCCCCCCCCCCCCCGCGCAAAAAAAAACCATAAAAGATTCCCACAATTGAGAAAAGAAACATGGCATTTTTTGGATCCAAAAAAAAGAAAAAAACGCCAAAGATCTTTAGTCAAACAGGCACATCTAATAGCCTTTGGTTCTTCTTCGACGTCAGCAGCTACCTGCACACCTCAGACTTCTCTCTTTTTCTACGATGTTAACAACTACATGTGCACATCACGATTTTCTATTCTTCTTCACGTTAGCAGTTATCAGCACACGACAGACTTCTCTCTTCATAAGGTTTCCAGTTCTGAACTAATATCCAAATTTCCTCTTGCTTTCACTAGACTTAGCTTGAGGGATAATGTTAAAAATCATAAGAGTATTAATTATGGTAGTGTTTGATTAGTAGTCTAATCTTATTATTGGATTGATTATATTTCTACTTGTATTAGGATTGCTTCCTATATATACTTTCTAGTACTTTTCATTATTCTTAAGTAAATCTGTTATTCTATTAATCGTGCAAGCCCTACATGTGGTATCGAAACCTAGGTTCAGAGCGTACAAAGCGGTGGACAACATTTCCGAAGTACTCAATGTTATGTTTTGTGGAGTTTTTAGTGCAATATTGTGCCAACATGACAAAATCGAAGGAGATTTGTGGATTGTGCCAAATCTTGTGGTGAGTTCCCTGGTGTGCCAACAAAAACAGGACCAAAGAAATGGCATAGCAGAGGGAGATATGTGGTTTATGTCTTTTATCAAAAGTCTTCCTAACAGAAATAGGTAGTCAGGCGTCGTAGCACTAAAACATAATGACTTTCCCTAAATAGCACCACATGTGTTTTTCTTCCCAATGTAGCACTTTTAGTCATTATGCATTAGTCATTATTCAAGTAAATATTTGTCATCACAAGACATTATGGACATTATTAAGTGCTATTTAGGGAATAAAATAATTTAAGTGCTATTTAGGGAAATGACTTAAGTTTTAGTGCTATTTAGTGCAAATATTTCTTTGACATAATGTAGTGGGGATTTGCAGTTGATGCCTGGTGTAGAATATCTTTCCGACAAGAATACGTGGAGTCGTGGACGAACGGCGTGTCCCGTGAGGTTGCTGTGGTGGTGCAAGATGGCTACAAATCAAACAGATAATCGTTGGAGGGAAGGTCACAAGTTGTGCGATTGTTAATTTTAGAGGAGATTTATCGGGTGCAAGTATGCTCCTACATCAAAGGAAGAGAAAAAAGAATAAAAATACGGAGAGTATTTTTCATCTTCTTAATTGTCACTCATATTTTTTTATTCAAACCACCTCTTCACCCACCACTTTACTCACTCTTCAAATGTAATCTATTCTCACACTACTCCATAACATTCAGCATTTCCTAGGTATTTTTTTTATTACTTATACTTCACTCAGCTTTTAAATATTAATAATATTGATTATAGATGTTATGTTTTTATTAGTTTTCATTTTCATTTGTTTTATTAAGATTGTGTTTATATATTCTCAACTATGTGCTCCATAATATTTTTAATTTTTTATAAAAAATTATGAAAATATTTTTTTCGAAATTATGTTTTTTAATGAATATGTTTTGTTCGGATGTTTTGTTCCATAATATTCCTTTTTGACTTTTTAGTCATATTTTACAAATTTGGACTATGAAAACATATATATTTAATTATGATATAAATTTAATATAATTAAATTGCTTTTAAAATTTAGTTTTGAAATATCAAATTTTTCCCACATCTACTAATATACTTATGTTTATAAATGAAAAGGTAAAAGATAAATTGAAATAGTATTATGTTCCATTTGAATTCAATTTGGTAAAAATTGAATAAAATTGGGTGAAATTAAGTGAATTTTGTTCAATTGAGTGTAAAATTTATAAATTATTGAGTGTATTTGGTTGAAAATAGATAAAATTAAATTTAATAGAGTCAAATATAATTAATTTTACACCTAAATGTAATGGTGTAGATCAAATTTGAAAATAATAACACTAAATGTTGCCGCTAGAGAGTCTTTTTAAAATGCTAAGACTAGCATCTAATTTTATTGACTAATATTGAGTGAATTTGTTTGAAACTAATCAAATTAAGTCTCAAATCAATAAAATTTATTGTAATGAGATGAAACTAAGATAAAATCTAGTTATTCCATACAATTCATCATATAATCCTTTCGTCCCAAAAAGAATATCACACTTTATTATTTAAAAATTACGGAAATTTTATTTGTTTGTGCGTTATCATTTATATGTATAACTTATCTTTAATTTCTACATATAATAAATGTAAGGCGTGCAATTTTATACTTTTTTTTCAAGAAGATAATTCATTTTATGAGGGAATGAGCACGTAATGTAATTAGTTCAAATAGTAAAATAAAAGTAAAAATTTAAACATATAATATATTTATTGAAAGGCAAACATAGTTCCGAATTTATCGATTTTAGTTCTAATCGGATTCGGATATTGTCGGTTTCGGATCTAATCGGTTTTGGATTTTATCGGTTTTAGGTATTATCGGTTTCAGATCTAATCGGTTTCGGGTTTTATCAGTTTCGGGTATTATCGGTTTATCTTTTGGCGCGTCACGTATGTCTCGTTTTTTTGAAATTATATTCTTTTGTTTTTTTGTTTATTATGTTCATTCTTAGAAATGATATTCTACTATCTGACATTAGATTTTTATAGATCCTTTGGCAACCGTATAATGTACAAGTCTTGCCAGAGTATTGTAGTAGAGGTATTGCGTTGTGGTCATTCCAAGGCTACCTTTTGTACCGATCTCATATGGAGCCGATGATGTCATTGCGTTTTGCAAGACAATTTGGTAGACTACAGGAGGTGCCATATCTTCAATATGCATACGTGCCTAGTCACCATAAGAGCAGTGGGACACTAAGCATCAACATTGTCACGGAATGTGCACAGTTGTGGAATGAGAGTCGATTTTTATTTGTTTCCATTGATCACATGACAGAAGTCACTGCACAAAACAATGTTGTTTAGAATCTCAGAATGGGTTATCGAGATTGGTATGCAGCACGCGGACGACGTCTAATACGAAATTCTGCCCACCATCACAATGAAGGCGCTGAGAGCTCCGCAGCTGCTCTAGCTAGCTATTGCGGTTTGCTAGCTTATATATTTTCTTTTAAATAAACACTACTCATTAATATATTTACTTAACCTGGCCGACACACAGGCTCAATTGTTTGGGTCATCTTCTAACATGCCTAATGATGTTCCTAGTTCATCATGGTGGAATTATTAATTTTTTTCAGTTGTTGATTTCCTATGCTTATTATGAATTTGAACTTCTTTATGTTCTTAATTTGGTATGTACAATTATGAATTAAAACTTTTTATGTTGTTAATTTGTTATGTACAATTATGAATTATAACTTTTTTAAAGGGTAATTTATTATGTTTAATAATGAATTATAAAGGAAACAAAAAATTCTTAATTTGATAATTTTTTTAAAAATTTGAAATATGAAGGAAACAAAAAAAATTCTTAATTTGATAATTTTTTTTAATTTCGAAATATGAAGGAAACCAAAAAAATTCTTAATTTGATAATTTTTTTAAAATTTCGAAATATGAAACAAAAAAAAAATTCGAATTTCATATTTTTGCGTGTAGTACATGCGAAATCATTTTAAAAAAACTGAAAAAAAGTTTGAGTGATGAAAGCTTGATGTTGATGTTTTTGCATGTAGTACATGCAAAAATTCTGAAAAAAAATTAAAAAAAATCGCATGAATAACATGCAAAAGTTTGAGTGGGGAATTTGCTTCCTAAAAAGTTCCCACGGAGGGAATTGCTCCTTCTATATCTCACCTGCTTGTCAACATAATTTTTGACAAATTAGTAGGATACTGTCTTTTTAAATATTGGTTCCCTTTTTTCTTTCCACCGGGATGGGATGGGTTTGTATACCAAACAAATCTGTAGATTTTTACACTATTCACTCAATCTTATGTTAGTTGTGTGTTCATTTTATCATTCATACATATCAATTCAAACGGAAAAATATAATGCTAACTATTTATAAAGTTTTACAATAAGAAGTTTCTAATATTACTAAGAAAAATTTACGCAAGTAGGACTAAAACATATCTTTTTTTTAAATAGGACCAATTTTATCTACATTTAATGTTTGACAATAGAAAGTTCTAAAATGCACCGCCTTTGAGAAAAATGACTTATTACACCATTTAAGTAGAATAAGACATTATTAAAAACAATTTGAATAATCACTGACATAATCAATCATTATTCAACACTTTTTGCTAATGACTACTTTCGTAAAGTCATTCGTATAATCAATCATTATCCAACACTTATTGCTAATGAGAGCATATATTGCAGATCATATAGAATTATATGTCATAAAGAGAATAAAACATACTTGGTTCTATTTAGTGAAATGTTCTATATTTTAATCCTATATAAAGCAAATTTTTCTATTACTAACCATACAAAAAAGATAAAAAGTAGAGTCACAAATAAAATCTCACAAAATTCACAGACTTGTCATTTGTAAATTTAATTTCCAATTTTTAAGTTATTTGAGAGCATTTTATTCCTATATTGAGTTAATGGTGTGGGACATTTGTGAATTTTGTGAAAATTAGTCTGTGACTCTAGAGTTTCTCTATGAACAATATAAGATTGGCATGGATATATTAAACTTCCACAAATAGCAACTTTATATTCTTTTTATATAAATATAATTAAATAGAAGTTCTCTCTTAGCTTGAGTAGTAGAAAGTTCACTCCCAAGATTCATGGAGAAGTTCATCCAGATTCGAGCTCCACAATTAGCTCATTGTGCGTCATTAGAATGAGAAAAATATGAACAAATGTTACATTGTAATTAAGTTAATATCACTACAAATATATGTAATTTGATATATTAATGATTTAATTAATATATTAAAAATACGGAGTAAAATAAATTATTTCAAATGTTGCATCTTTAATTGGAATTAGAAGGACGACATAATGCAATTAGAGGAGGTTGGTGGAGAACACATGTTTAAAGGGTCTCTATGGAGACACACCCACATTTAATTTACACCGTAATATATTATTATCCTTTAGTTTGTATAAACTCATTTACAACCACAAACTCAACCAAATTGATAAATATCAAAGAGAAAAGATCATTATATATACTCCGTATTATTCATTCTTTCTAATCCATATAATAAGATAAATAACTAAATAAATATATAAATATATATAAGTATAAATGGGTAAAATAAGAGGGATTGTTATGACTATCATGATCCTCATCATTGTATTTATAGAATGCACTCATATGGTTAGGGTTGCGGCCCAAGAAACGAGTTTTGGAGAAAGGAACTTACTCTCATCAGAATCGGGTTTAGGCAACACAGAAAAGGTGTCGTTAAAGCCTATTGATGGAAACCAGCCTGTCCAGCCATCTATCGGGCGCAAGTGCGAACGTGCTGATCGTTGCCGTAGTGGCAATTAATTGAAGACTACGAGCTTGTTTGGGAATAGCATTAGTGTTTTGAAAAGACTATCAACGGACAATGTTTAGTTTTAGCATTTTCAAAATAATTTACACCGCCAAAATTTTATCCAAAACGCTAACACTAATCTTTAACGCTATTCCTAAACAGCTCCTACCTCATTTTTCAAATAAGTAATTCTTTTTGTAGCTCTTCTCCTATAAAATTTATTTTTTAATTTTTTTTAAAATGCTTATTATTAGGATAATTGTACGGAGTAATTAAGTACTCCCTATTTGTTTACCATCTTATGGCTCATGTGTGGGCACCCTAATTCGTAGCCTTCACAATAAATTTGTACTACAATTCTTTTATATATTTCATTTCAAAAAAATGTAAGACCTCTATGTAACGAAATTTTGATAAAAGAGATTGTTGTTTTTTATGTAATTATATTTTCTTAAATCGAGCTTGAATTTTGATTTACGTACATTGTTTACGAGTTTGGAGGTACGGAGTGCATATATACATGCTCGTTCAACGATATTTCAAATTAAATAGTAGGACTCTGAGGTAGTAGCTCCCGTAGAAGGATCCGGGGGGGGGGGGGGGAACCCAGGTGCGGCTAGGGCTGATCACATTTAGGTCCAGACCGAAAAAACCGACCGAACTGGACCGTTAGGTCTAGACCGAACCCGGACCGAATGGATTTCGGGTTGGTCTTTGGTCCAGAAAATTTAGGCATTCGGGTTTCGGTCCGGTCCGGTCCAAACCCGAAATGATTTAGGTCCGGACCGATTGGACCGAATGGACCTAATGACCCTACTGGACCTAAAAGACCTAAATACTAAAACTCTATTTTTTAAGTTCCGTATTACATTTTGATGCTCTATTTTAATATATATTTTAGTTTATTTAATTAAAAAGAAATTTTATTAAGTAATTTTTAAAAAATTCTAAAAAAATGTTTCATATTTGTTCTTATGGTTCTACATAGAAGCAGTTCATATTGTGTATCCATTTTAAGGTTGCCTATTTTTTTTATTCATTTGCTATTTGAATGGTAAAAAGTAAAAAGTCTAAAATATATTTAATTGATCAAAATAATTAAAAAAAATAAAAAATTTTCGGTCCAATCGGTCTGGACCGGTTCGGTCCTGAATATTTCAGTCCGGTCCGGTCCAAACCCGAATAGATTTAGGTCCGGTCTTCGGTCCTTGAATTTACTCAATTTGGTCTTCGGATCGGTCCGGTCTTGGACCGATGAACAGCCCTAGGTGCGGCGGTCCAAGAGCCCAGTTGGGTTTTCTACTACCAGAAACCAGAGTGATATACATTTGAATGTATAAAACAATATATTCAAATGTATTGTTATCACCATCATCTGATAAATGAAAAGTCACGTAACATTCAAATGTTTAATACTCCATCCGTCCTAAAAAGAGTCCTCTATTCTTGTTTATGCGGTTTAAGTGAAGTTTTTTTTCAATTCAATTTATTTGAAAATGGGTAAGAAATTACATATAAAAAAAATCCAAATTTGAATATTTTTAAAAAAAGAAACTAGGACCGGAACACCTAAAAATCCAGACCGTTCGACCCACCCAAGTTTGTGTCATTGGACCTGTGATCTTCCATTGACAAGAGTAACCTTGGTACCATTAGACCTCAAGATATGCAACATATTTAACAATCTAATGTATCATTGTATCATATTCCTACTTATCTTTTTTTATGAAAAGTTTTCCTTTTTCTTTTGCTCGTTGGACTTCATGAACACCCACCCCCCCAATCGAATTTCTTTAATAAAAAAAAAATTCATTTGGGCTTTGAATCTAATTGGGCTTTTTTCAAGATAAATTAATATGCGCCGGACTTTAAAAAAAAAGTTATTTTTCTTTTCGTTCAAATATTAACAATATTACTCGTATAAAAAATGCTCCCAAAATGTCATATTGTGTCATGTCACTCACCTCACCAAAAAGTATCTCATTTTTTACTGAAGTTATTTTCAAATCATTTTATATGAAAAATGGAGTAAAATTTAAAAATAAAATTACATATTAAAAAACTATATCAAAATATCTATAAAACTAGAGGTGACATGACTATATTATTTTATCAAATGGGTGACGAGAATAGGCCAACAAAGTGAATAAAATTTGACCATGTGAATAGTGAACGAGAAGTTCTTTGTGGAAGGAGGGAGTATTTCATTCATCTCAGCCATCCGCGTAGAGGTGGACAAGAATCTCAAAATTGTTGTCCTGACTTGAAATATCTTGGTCTCGTATCTATAATGTTCCGTTTTGTTAGGGATGACAAAATTTTGTCTCAAACCCATTCCGAACCGTTTAAAATGAAACAAGACCAAAAGATATAAATATTTTCTGATCTTGTCACGTTGTCCCGTATATATGTATATACTCTGTATTTATTTATTTATTTATATAATGATATTAAAAAAAGTATCACAATTTGTATTTACCCAAAATTGATATAAAAATATCCAGATTCGAATATTCTAATAAAATAGACTTGAACTGGAACATCTAAAAATCACGACCGTTCTAACCTAACCTACCCAAATTTGTGGCTCATAGTTTTTATGAAACTTATAGTATTGACTTTTGCCGTATATTGTAACATTTTTTCATATTTTCTTATTGTTTTTGCTTTTTTAGACATTTTTAATAAGTAAATCATTTTTTCATTAGTTTGCAAGTCAAAGTGAGTTGCTGTTCCCTTCTATTTTATATCTAATTTCTGATAATGACGAAGCAGGACAATCCAAACTCGTCCCCTTTTATCCTCATCCCAATAATTAACGTACAAAGAGGGATAAGTTTGAGGCCCGGACCATTCCGAACCGTTTGAAACGAGACAAAACGCAAGACACCCCTACATTTGGCTAAGAAAGGAGAAAATATATCACATTATATCATCTCAGTCATCTAACCAATATCAATTTCAGATAAATTAACCAAAGGAGTAAGTCTAAAATGACACCAGTTCTACTGGTGTCATTTACTTACACCACTTCGTTTGGAATACGTACGGTGCCCTGTTCGTAAAATGATAATTCCGACACCTAACCCTTCCTCTAACCCCCTGCCCCCAGCCACCCCACCTCACTCCATTCTCCCCTCCCGCCCCCTGGCAGGAGTGGGAATGAGGTGGGGGCAAGGGTGGGTTTTAGGGGAGGGTTAGGGGGAGGGTTAGGGGGACTTGGAACTTTCATTTTTATAAGTGGGACATCGTAGTTATTCCAAATGAAATTGTGTAAGCAGCTGGTGTATAAAGTAACTGATGTCATTTTAGATGTTTCCTTAACAAAAATTACCCCAAGTTAATCCTTTTCTTTTCTTTCCTTCTTTTTTTCTACTTTCTCTATTTTCTTACCCTGACTCTCGCTGCAGAGTCCTCTCGATGTTTGGTCAACTATGGTACTACTTTCCCCAAGTTTCTATTGATGTTTCAAAACACATTTGTCTTCGAGTTCAACAACATGATGACCATTACAACAAAGATCAAATCAGTACAAATTCTTAATAATGAACCAATTAATTTACGCAGTACTTTTTTTTTAAAAAAAAAATCATGAATCAAGCAACAAGAACGAATTAATCTGAAATTCTAATAACAATGGATCAATTTTGGGCTTCAAAGAAAGATGTACCAATATTGTTCATGCCTTAATGATAGTGTGTACCATTTATATATGTCTCTCTCTCTCTTCTAACTAATAGTGTAAATTTTAGAAGGATACAATATAATGAGCAAAACCCTTTAAAAAATGGAACTAAAATTGAGTTTTAAGAGTGAACTTTATTCTCCAATTCACCAAACTGCTTCAAGTTGAATCAGATTACAGTTCTAATTAAGTCTCTAGCTGCTGTCATTAATATCATCACTCAAAACCATTTAAATGTTCTGTGAAGAATTAGAGTGTTCCACATCAAATCTGTATATTCGATTTACAGTTCCACAAAATAATGCTCGTTTCCCACATCAAAATTCTATTTCCACACAACAACAGTCAAGCAGTTAAAGCTTCCCACAGAAGAAAAAGACTATCCACAAGACTGTACAAGTAAGCCCCATACCATTTCAGAAGTAGAGTGAAGTATCAGCCTCAAGGAGCCAAGGGATAAGAGGGGGAGTCTCGTGGCACCCGGCGAGCTCCAAAAACCCTCCACTGTATCCTGTTGGGAGGGTAGTAGTAGTAGGAGGAGGAGGAGCAAGCTTACTGCAACAAGCCTCGCACACAAACAGGGGTGGCACCGCCATGTCATCCTTGATCCCGAGGCAGCGAGTGTGCTGCCATGTCTCACACGCGTCGCACGACATCATCCTCTCTCCGTCATCGTCCCGGGCCCCACACTTGCACTCCACAGTCCACTTCAAGTCCGTGCTCTCTGTATCCTGCCCGAACCCTGTCACTAGAATCTGGGTCCCGGACTCAACGATCCCAAAAATGACTTCGTCATCCGAGACTCCATCCAGCCCCTTTATGCTGGTCACCACAAACCCCTCCATGCCACAGTAGGTGTCCCTCATTGCAGTCTGTATGGCCAGTTTCAGATCGCCAATGGTAGAGTGAAGAGGGACAGCAATGTGCTCGCAGGAGATGACCGTTTCCATGTCCATTGAGCTTGGGATTACTACCACACAGATGAACCTCAGCAAGTCATCGAGCTCATCCCTGAATGGCCATTCCTTCACAAAATGCTTTGTGTCAAGAATCGTTTGGCATTCTTGGGAGTAACCCATTAGCATGTTAGAGTAGACACAGTAAAGATCTCCAAGAACATCACTTCCAGCAAGTGAAGAACGTTCCTGAACTTCAACTCCATTCCTGAGCTCATGCAGTGTGTACTCCAGCACTCTGGTCACTCTATTCACGGCACGGCGAACCACATAACTGCCAACGATCACATTGTTCATTGACTTCAGGACGTGATCTATCAGCCCGGTATCCCCAATGTGGGCCCGTGCAGCATCTCGTACCTCTTGCCTACTCATCCCCGAATTGGTTTCTTGTTTCTTCTCCCTCAGAGCATCGACGATCACTTCAGCTGTGAACTCAAGCCTTCTGAGAGGCCATCTTCTGTCCAGACACGCTGCAAGATTGGCAAACTTTCTGCACCTTGCTGATCTGTCCTTCCCTGGAGGTTTGCACTGAATGGTAGACCGAACCAAGGGCTTTGAAGAACAAGGTTGAAGAAAAGATACAGATGGAGCTTTTGGCTTGAAGCAGATCATGAATCTGAATAGATCCCGAAGGGTGAGGAGATGATGGGCTTTGCTTAGGTTTCTGTAAGAGAGGACTATTTGGGGAATCTCAGATCCGTTTATCGAGCTGAAATCGTCAATGACCCGATCGAGGTTTAAAGAACTGAGGATATGTATTGCTCCTTCATAGTCATATTCCATCACCCCAAAGCATCCATGCCCAAATCTGTAACCCCATCTCCCAAACCAAGAGTGGCCATATGCTACCCCATATAGTAGCCTAAGATCCATTAAATGCTTCTTAGACAGATCCTCAACTGAAACACTTCTGTGTACCCAACAATAATTATTCAATAAATCAGACAAGAACAAGCTCATAGTTCAATTTCATCATAGCCAACTGTGAATAATCTGACACAGATAATTGTTTTACTTACCGAACTTGAAGATTGGAGCAGATACGATCCCAGAGGTCCATTAAATCCCTCCCACAGATAAATTTTGACCCACCTTCGATTCCATTGATGCAGAGCAAATGCCCGAACCCATTGCAGTGAATCACCCCATGGAGAAGATGGGTCTGAACGTCAAGGACGCCTTCCGACAATGGCTGATTCCACTCATCATCCGCCGGAATTATAAAATGATACTTGGTTTTCGACACTAAATGGTGTCCCCAACCTGAATCGAATTCCCAAATCCCCATGAACCCTAGAATTGCAGAAATTTGACAAAAAAAAAGCGAAACCCTAAAAAAAATCAAATCATAATGGGCGTTACCGGCGTAGCGGCAATGGTAGCAGACTTGGTGGGCGGAGCTGTTGACGGTCTCTTCAATCGCGTAGAAAGGAGCGGCAAATCCCTTGGTCTCGTGGACGAGAAAGGTGACCCAGACGGGCATTCCCTCAACGGCGTAGTCCTCGAGTACGCAGGACTGTTGAAGGAACGAGCGGACGTTGAGGGAAAACGGGCCGCCGGCTGGAAAACCATGAAAACCAGGCTCGGCGAATGTGTGCAGGCCGAAGAACTTGGGCGTCTTCTTCGTCTTCTTGCAAGCTTCAAGAATCGGCGGCGACATTTTCTTGGCCTTCATCGTTAGAGAGAGAGAGAGTCAGAGAGAGGGAGGGAGGGAGTTCAGTTGCAGCGGTCGTTATCTTGTTGAGCTTAACAGTGCCGGCGGTTTATATTTGGCGCCGCAGCGGGAGGTCTTGAGCTCTATTTGACTGAAGTGCCCTCGGAAATTTTTTCCCAAAAAGAACTTTCACAGCTCGTCTTTTATCTTTCTCTCTTCAAAAAAAAATTATGTGTGACCAAAGAACTCTCCATGGAAAGCTGCAATTGTTTTTCTGTCTTCTACCGTTCAATAGAATAGAAAACAACTGTTAAGCATAGAAAATGGCTTAGATGGAGAAAAAGAAACTCATTGTACTCGCTCCGAATGCTAAACCTCTCGTCTGAAAGCAAAAGTCAACAACGCACTTTCAAGCTCATGGAATGAAGATCTACCTTTGTGTTTCTAGTCGATATTCTACAAAAGTGCTTCTACCCGTTCTGTTTCAATACTTGTGCTCCAAGGAATGTAACATTTGTTTGTTTTTCTTCTACGCTTCGAGAGAATGGAAAGCGATAGTGAAGTAGAGAAAATGGTCTAGATGGAGAAAAAAACTTCTTGTCTTCGCTCCAATCGCCAAACCTTTCGCTGGAAAACAAAAGTCAACAATGCACTTTCAAGCTCGTTCACCATTCAATGAAGATTTACTTCTCTCCTTCTAGCTGATATTCTCGCGAAAGCGCTTCCACCGGCTCTGTTTCAATACTTGTATTCCAAGTTGTTTCTCGTTTTCGATGATCAGCCTGCGGGAGAATAATAGCTAGAAATATTATAAAAAATTATTATTAGTTTCCATATCATTATAGTGTGCATATTATGTTATTGCCGTATTAAACTTTCCTCCTTTATTTCATAGTCCTATTTTAGCTTAAATTAGAATCCTTCTATACTCTCTAGATATATGAGTGAATGTTTTATTGTTTAATTAGATTGATTAATATCAAATTCTATCAAAAAGATTGATTAGTGTTCTTCTTACCCTAGCCACAATTTATTTAGTAAGACCATCCGTAGTGTTTTGCTTAGGGAGCTCCATAATCCGTGATACAATTTGACAAAATATTGATCTCATTGAATAATGAAGCCTCAAGGAGTATTTATAGTACAACATAGATAATCCTAAATAAGGTAGGAATGTAATTATGGTAATACAAGAATAAGGAAACAAAATACTATTAGGATCCTTCCTATTATCCCCCCGCAAGCTTATCAGCGGATACGAGGGGCGGCTTGGAGCATAAGTAATGGAACGGAGTCGGCGGAAACAGTTTTGTGAGAATGTCCGCAGGCTGTTCAGAAGACGAAATATGATGTGTTGTCATTGTGCCAGCCATTACTTCATCATGAACGAAGTGACAGTCACAGCCCATATGCTTCATACAATCATGTAAAACAGTATTCTTCGTGACGCGGATGGTGGACTCATTATCACAAAAAATACTTGGTCGTGAAGGAGGAATGTGAAGTGCATCCATGATATAACCTAACCACATTGCCTTTGCCACCCCCGCGGCCATAGTGCGATACTCAGCCTCAGTAGATGACCTCGAGACACTAGTTTGCTTCTTTGTACACCAGGAGATGAGATTTGGCCCAAGCATCAAAAGGTAACAAGTGGTAGAGCGATGTTCATCTTTGTCATTTACTAAGTCAGAGTTTGAATAGACTGCAAGATCAAAAGAGCATTTTTTAAAAAAAAGAAGGCCTTGAGAGGGAGTACCCTTTAAATAGCAAAGGATATGTTTCAAGGCTAAGTAGTCTTTTTCTAAGGGACTATGCATGGTTTGAAAGACATGGTTCACGACATATAAAATATCAGGACGAGTGACTACAAGATAGTGTAAACCACCCACAATGTTACAAAACAACTTTGGATTGGAAAAATGAGGAGACGAGTCCTAACTCGGCCTTGCAGTCATCGGGGTGACAATGTAACACCCTAATCCGTCCAGGTCTGCAGCCCCTTTCGGACTAAAGTATAAACTTGGTGATCAAAAAATTTAAAACATTTCAAACACTTTTATTTATCACAATAATATTTTCATAACATAAAAGTATGGAGTTTTCAATATTGCGGAAGCTTAACAAATCATAATCACAAACATAATTTATTTATGTTCTTCAATTTAAAACCATCACATCCATTTCGACAATCTCGCATCCGTCTGCCTCCAGGATCACGTCATATTGTTCTTTCTGATTTACTTTAGCAAATAAAACATACTACACGCTCAGCGTTGAAGCTGAGTAAGAATATCTAATGCGTCAAACATCCATATAAATTGAATCTCAATTCGTAATCAAATCATTTGATATCATGCACATAATGTTCAATTCAATTATTCATCATTCATGATTTTGATATTGTTTAGTTTATATCAATACATGTTATTCAATTCAGATATTCATTATTCATTATTTCGATAGTGCTTTTAAATTATTTTTAATCTAAGGTCAATGATAATAACAACGCTCTTAGCTATTCTTAGTCTAATATATTTCTAACTTCATATATTTATAGATATAGGGTGTATGATATATATTCACTTAATCAATTGATTGTACAATTTTCAATAATATATACATATATGTATATTATATATAGACTACTTATGTTATTATTATTTTTTAAACAGAAAATGCTCACTACATTGCAAAGTAAAATCTCACAAAATCTAAATTTACCCAAGATAATCCAATGGAAGATGTTGATTTCCGACCACTTTGCCAATTGCATAAAACAAGTAGGGGATACAATGGTGATCAACATATCCTTTTGCTATTATAAATTAATAAGACATCAATAAATTCTAATTATATGGAATCTTTGTAGACTCAATTTTAATGTATGCTTCGTATGTTTATAATGTATTTCCAAGAAAGAAGAAATCTAAAAAAGATGTGTACAACAAGTCAGGACACAGTAACAAGACTATGACTATTCTTCTTTAAGTGATTTAATAGATGGTTAGACACTTATCTTTTAAAATTATGACTTACTATATTGTGTTTGGAGGAGTTTTGGTACAATAGTCTATCGTTAATCTTTGAATGTTCTTTTGGTCGCAGTTCAAGTCGGTAAAACAAAGCCAACATTGAGACAACTTCTTAACTCCTTCGGCATCTCGAATGTATTTCGTTCAACTAACGGTCACATAACCGACAACAACAAAGAAAATAATGAAAGTATTTTAATTACAATATGTACACATACTGTATTGAATGATATACATATATTCATTAATTAGTACATATTATAATTTGTATACAGTATTTATACTGGAAAATATTTTACTACCACTGTTGTATTAAAGGAAGTGTTCCAAAATATTTGAAACATGTTGTAACAACCAATTTTTTTTCTTACATATACACGTGTTATTTGTGATGTTTGTGATGTTTTTATATCATGTAGTCCATTTTCTAATTATCAATATTCGATTTTGTAAAAGTTTTATCTTTGTCTTTGGAATTTCCAACATTATTCAATAAATGACAAATGTAATAAAAAATTCTCCCCGTGCAACGCACGGGTACAAATCTAGTCTCAAACAAAGATATCACGTCATTCATTCTGGTTATATATCTTAACCAGAATATATTGGGGTTGAACTAGCATGTGATTCGACCCATAATGATTGGTGAATGGTAGAGAATACATTTTTTATACCAAAAGTTACTTTCGGATACCTCTGATAATAAGGGTAAATTTCAGTAATGGTACCTGAACTTTCACTGAAATTTCGAAGTGGTACCTAAACTTCAAATCATTTTACAAAAATCCTTGAACTTACATAATCCTTTCACTAAAAGTCTATTTACCCGTTTCCAAGTTAACTTCTAGTCATTTGGGCCAAATTAGAATTTTATATATTTTAAAATTTTCAATTTGACCCCATTTCTTTTTTTCTTTTCTTCCGCTCCCACTCCTATACACTTCCCCACCGTCGTCGCACCACGACTCTGCCGCTGCCGCCCCTTTTCTCCTCACATGTCGCCACTGCCGCCCCCTTTTCGCCGCCGCCGTCATCCTCTCCCTGCACCTGTCGGATTTCGGCCTCTAGGAGGCGGCGTTTTCCGGCGGGTTGGAGCATTTTCCGGTCACCTCTGGCAAAATTGACGTCGTGCATCTCCTCCAAAGTGTTCCTGGCATCTCGGCGACCCCCAAGGACCCCTAAATTGCAAGATTTGATGGCAATTGGCAAAAACTCCCAATTTTGGATTTTAGGATTTCTTCGAGTGGAAAAATTCAAATTCAAGGAGTTGCAGACAAAATTGGAAAAAATGATTTGGATATTCTTGATCCTCATCCCAAGACGAAGAGAACGACGTTGGTCAAAAAAAGAAATGGGGTCAAATTGGGGTTTTTAAAATATATAAAATTCTAATTTGGCCCAAATGACTGGAAGTTAATGTGGAAACGGGTAAATAGACTTTTAATGAAAAGATTATGTAAGTTCAGGGATTTTTGTGAAAGGATTTAAAGTTTAGGTACCACTTCGAAATTTCATTGAAAGTTCAGGTACCATTACTGAAATTTACGCCTGATAATAACTCTCAAGTCTCACATTATCTGAAATATACCCCGAAGTGCCTTCAATTTTTTTTGGTAGAAACTCTCGAGTCCCACATTATTCAAAATATATACTTTAGGATCCTTAAAATTTGTGATATTATACTCATTCTGTCCAATTCGATGTTATGATTGAAAGTTTCGAACTTTGACAAATTGAAGGATTTTATTTAAATATAATAAAATAATGATTATAAAGGTAAAATTTACTCCCTCCGTCCTGGAATATTTGTCTACTTTTGATTTTTTCGGTCAAAATTAATAAACTTCAACCCTAAGTTAAATAAAAATGATATTAGATATTAATACAAAAATAGTTTTATTAGGTTTATTATATAAGATTTTTCAATCGAAAATGGTTGACTGAAAAAAGTCAAAACTGGATAAATAATCTGGAACAGAGGTAGTAGTATTTATCAAAGTAACAAGAACTTCCATTCCTAACGGCTAAATAGATAAAATGTACCCTCACAGTACATTACCACAAATTTTAAGAATCCACACAGAGTATATTTCGAATAATGTAGAACCTGGGAGCTTTTATCAAAAAATCAAGAATACTAAAGAGCATATTTTTGATAATATGAGACCCGGGAGCTATTACAGAAAAATCAAGGGTACTCTAGAGTAATTTTCTGTTTTTTTATATGCCCATTTTTCTTGTTCTCACACATATTTATAGCCTTTGCCTTAGGGTTCATAGAGGGTATCTGTCAGTGTATTGACTCTGTGTGTCTTGTTAAGAAGTCAATAGGGAGATGTACACATTTTTTAAAATGCACATCTAAATATGTGCATTCATAAAGTATTCACATCCCATTAAAAGAGGAGAGATGCTAGTCACAGACTCAAAGATCACAAAATAAACAATCTTACTATTTGAACACCTCACCAAAAGAACAAAATTGAGAGAATACATATGGAAAAAAGTCAACAAAAAGTTCCACATACATGAAGGGTAAAAGTCAACAATAAAGTTATAGATCAGTTCCATGTCCTCTTCACTGAGCTTAAACCCAGAACTCTGTTTTTCCTTATTGCATTTGAGGTTGCACCAACTCCTGCAAGATTTATACCAGACATCATTAAAACCAAACACCTACAACTCTTACCTACAACAAAGATTTTATATGTTGAAACATGTAAAAAAAAATCTTTTTTGTACTAGGAGTTCATAACTGCCTTTTTAGGAATATTTCGAATTCGATAATTTATGTATAATCTTTCAAATGATTTATTTGAAACAGGTGTGGAGGATTCAGCCGAAAAAATGGCCAAAGGATTTGCGTAACTGACAGAACCTGAGAAAGGTAAATGTAACTAACCCAAATAATAAACACCAACTCAACTAGATAAAAATTGCATGACTCTAGATACCTTGTGTGAAACAGAGAAATGACTTTCATGAACAAATGAAGAAAAAAAACTGTTTCATAGTGCTTGAAAAGTTTTCTACTAACTTGGAGAAAGATTCATATGCCTAAAGTCTTTTAAAAAACTCCAACTGGAGTCTTTTGGAACTCATCTAATTGGCTTGGAGTTTGCTTATTCAGAATGTTGTTTATACCTTCCCATATGTCAAAGAATACTAAATATTGTGTTGCAAAGTAATCTTCGAGGGAGATTAACAAAGACATCCTTCAAGTACCTATAAAGTGGCATTACAGTCAGACATGAACAACAAGAACATCATACACAGACAGTAACCATAAGTTTATGCAAATTCACATAGGCAAATGCTTTGGCGGGCCTAAGGTTTACATCATTTTTTGTGGATCTTCTCACATAATATACATTTTTCTCAGAGAAAGAGAGAAAAGATTGAAGAGAGAAAAAAGAGACACAAGATTGGATAAGAAGAAAAAAGAAGATGGGAGAGAGAAGAGGTTTACAATGAAGAGAAAGGATAATTTTTTGGGGTTGGGATAAAGAAAAGAATTTATTTATGGAGGCAAGGATGGGAGCAACCATGGTGGGAAAGTAACATTATTAAAAATTAAGGACATGCAATATTAGACACACATGATAGTACAATTGCATGCCCTTTCACAGCTCTATTACCAGTATATATATACTTTCAGTACTTTATTACCCCCCAAAAAAAAGAAACTCCATACCTGTTTACTGTGGATCACTGCATCCGACTTCAGCTTCAATAAACCTTTTTCCATCCCCATTCAGGAGTGTTATTCACTGCATCCTCACCATCCCCATCCTTTTTTTAATTTTAAATTACTTTTATAATATATCATTTAATTTTTTACTTAAACTAAAAAACTAAAATTAAACATCTTATTAATATTTTTAAATTAAAGAGAATAATTTTTTTAATATTACTTTTATAACGTACCATTTTTTTAACTTAAACATTTGATTAATATTAATAAGAGTACAATTAAAAAACATAAATCATGCATAATAAAAAAAAGTGCTTTAAAAAAAACCAGACTTAATAGTGTTAAAAAAGTGCAATAGAAAAACTAGACTTATAAAAACTACTCGTCGTCTTGAATTTCATGATCGAAATTCCAAATATGCTCTATCAAATCGGTGCGGAGGTGGAGATGTGTATCCAGATTATGTAACACCCACCTATTTGACTCTTGTTGTGTCGCATCAACCGGCTCAACATCATCATCAACGTCATTCGGGTCGTACTCGCATATTGCGCGACCTTCGTCTTCAAGTATCATGTTGTGCAATAAGATACAAGCATGCATAATGTATCTCAACCTTTTGGGCGTGAATGCGCGCGCCGGATTTTGCATAATGTGCCATTGTTGCCTTAGAACACCAAAAAGTCGTTCCACATCTTTTCTTGCCGATTCTTGGCATCTTGCAAATTTTTTCATTTTCTCATCTTCAGGATACGGTATACTTTTCACTATAGTTGCATAGTCAGGGTATATACCGTCAGCAAGATAATACCCATACTTGTAATCCACCCCCGAAATCATAAACGAAGAGTCAGGTGCGATACCCTCTATGATGTCGGTGAAAATACCTGAGCGATCAAGAACGTTTAGTTTGTTATTCGATCCAGCAACACCACAAAACGCATGCCAAACCCAAAGATCTTGAGAGGCCACGGCTTCTAGCATTATTGTCGGATGTCCGTGATCACCACGTGTAAATTGACCCCGCCACTTATTAGGACAATTACGCCATGCCCAATGCATACAGTTGATACTGCCTAGCATTCCAGGGAATCGGTGTCTTTTTTCATGAGCTGCATATAGTTTTTCGACGTCCCTCTGCGTTGGTCTACGCAAATACCTCTTGCTATATACCTTGATCATGCTCTTAGAAAATTTGTACAAACATTCTCGTGACGTTCTCTCGGACATCCTCAAGTACTTATCCCATGAATCATTAGAAGTGCCATATGCCAATTGTCGAAGTGCCGCTGTGCATTTCTGTAAGGTTGTAAAGCCCTTTTTCATTCTGGCGTCCGACTGTAATGTAAAAAATGGGTTTGTTCTTGCCAAATCATCGGCAATACGAAGAAATAACCGACGACTCATACGAAACTCATGCTTAAATTGTTCGTCGTTGTAGACGGGGTGTTCCGCGAAGTAGTCGAAAACCAACTGTTCATGAGCAGCTACAAATTTATACAAAATAACAACTGCATAAAATATGAATGAATAATTTAAAAAGATTTTAAATATAGATTAAAAGACACAATAACAAAAATAGTATACCCTGTCGATCTTGATTTAAAGGCGCATGTCTTCTTCTTGGTTCTGACGTCTGTGTGTTTTCTTCTTCCGCCAAAAGTATTAGTGCTGCCTCCGTCATCAGACTAAAAAAAATTTGTTCGGCTTCGTCGGAAGATGATGAAGAAGCCATGGCAACATATAGAGGGTAGGAAGAAAAATTATAGCTAGTATGGAGAGAATTTGAATTTGACAAGGAAAACGGCTAGGAATGGCCGAATGGAGTAGATTTAGGTGTTGTTTAAATCGAGGGTAGAAAGAGAAAAATTAAAATCCGGACCTATCGGTCCAAAAGTCCAAATAGCCATTGAGAAGGCTTCGGGACGCACAGGTCACTGGACACACCGAATCTTGATTGAGGGCGATGTTCCGATTGAGAAGGCTGCCACGTGGCCCCCGATGCCCTTCCTGAGCTCCACCCCAAACGGCCTAACACAATGCTAGAAAAATAAAAGTGTTTTAACCCCCCCCCCCCCCCCCCACCCAAAAAAAAACCAATGGTAGGAATGTAAAATTTGGGGCTAGAATACCCCAAAAGAATACCCAACGCTATCCCCAATTGAGATTCCCACTGGCGCAAGGAGTATAGGTTCGGTGCAAAATTCCATTCCTTCCATACTCCATGTTCTTGCACCTGAAATGTAGAAATACAAACAGACAATTCTGGGGGTTGTTTTCTATGGATTCAAATACTAAATCCTAAATGAAAGTTTAACATGCAATTATCTGCAACTGATTGTTTTTTTATGAGATCCTCTATCCCTTTCATATTTATATGCTTTGGTAAACCAAAATAGAGTAATGCTAGAGTCACAAACAAAACACTCACAAAATGCACAAACTTACCATTTGTGTATTTTAGTTTTTATTTTTTAATCATTTGATACCATTATTTGAATCCATTACTTAACATATTCGGTAAGTTTGTGAATTTTAGAAATGTTTTGTTTGTGACTCTAGCATTACTCACCAAAATAAGCAACCAACACCTTGAAATACCAGTGTTTAGAGCCAAATTTTAGGGGCTTTGACCGAAGGTTAATCTAAAAACATATTCCAAGATACGTAATTGAGTCTACAAAAAAACAGATAAATTTTCGGCGAATACACAATATGCATAGATCCTCACTAAAAGGCCACAACATCTTTTTTCCTTACCAGTTGAGTTCATCCAAAAGAAATTTATGAATGAAAGTTTAACACGAAGGTTTAATATTCAGAGGAATAATTTTTTTTAACCTACTAATACAATCTACACAACAACCATGCATAAATTTGAATCCCTAAAAAATGAACCTTCGGTAAACAAAACAAAAAAGAGGCAAGAATATGACTAAACTACTGTAATTCCTAAAAGATACTTCATTGAATCTACAAAAAAACTAAAAAAATCAGCCACAAAGCTATAGCCTTTTAGACCTTGATTGCCACAGTAATACCCAAAAGAATCATCCCTCAGCAGCTAAAGATGGCTGGAGGAAACATTGGATAGAGGACAACCACAACATTATTATTTGCAGTAATATACTACTATTGTGTTAATCTCTGAAATTTTGGCACAACTGTAATGGCAACTTATGAGCCATACAGACATTCTTACTTTTTCATACATGGGACGAATATAACTAGCCCCCAAAATTACAGTGATTCCAAAGAAAATACCACAAAAAGCACCCAGTAAACATAACTAAACTAGTCTACCAGGAGATCAAAGACAATGAACTTCTAAAAAAGCCATCTGCATGCAATGGCAATATGTGTGGTGTAGTGCAGTAGATTTATTGGAAATTCTGTAACAGTAATTCTTATGAGTAACTTTTTTAAATTTTTACCATGTTGGGTTCCACTATCAACCATTCATGCTAAAAATATCCTATTACATTTCCTCCATTTTACACTACTACTTCCTCTCCTTTACATTTTTAAAACTCTTCCCCATCTAAATAAAATGCCTCCTATTAAGATCAAATTGAAGGATCTCTGACCTTCTAATGTACGGGCTCATTTGAAGTTAAGATTAATTGGGTCTTATTTTTTCATGGGGTTTTCCTACTAAACATGTTATAAATATCCTATTCCACTTCCTCCATTTTACATTTTTACACTACTAGTTTCCCCACTAAATAAAATGCCTCCTTTTTTGGATTAAAACATACTAAAATTACTAACTAAAACTTCTTTCTTTTCAATTAAAACATACTCCGTACTAAATTATATACCAGTGCACAGCTACCTGTCGGGACTTTAATACCTATTTGGATTAAAACTACAGCCTCACTCTGTTCTTTCTAACTAAAACATACTAAATTATACTTCCTCCGTCCCTAAAAGATCTTCCCCTTTCATTTTTTTGTTGTCCCCAAAAGATGTTCCTTTATCTATTAAAAACCACTTTTACCCCTTACTTTTTCATAACCTACCTATCACGTCATACCTTTTTACTACTAATCTATCCATCACATCTAACTTTCACCCATCACATCAAGGGTATTTTTGGAAAGTCCACACAAAAATATCTATCTCTTAATTTCCCAAAAAGTCAATAAGAGAAACTTTTCCGGGACGGAGGAAGTATAACAATACACTGCTGCTTCCCCATTTGTACCAAAGTATTGATTGATTGTGAAAATTTTGATAATGGGTCAGTGAAATATTACAATTTGAATCTTCTGCCAGTATCTATTAACAATGTAAATAATTGAAAGGATTGGGCACAAATGGTAATAATTGTACAAGTGTATGTGTGTTCAGTGAACAGATTGGCAGAACTTTGGAGGTTCACAGATTCCATTATCCTATACTGGTTCTGCCATATGAATACTTATTGCACGCAATTACTGTAATAAAAATGTAGAAAAATAAACCAAAAATAGATGTTCGGCGTTCATTATACCTGTAATCACCCGCTATAGAAGAACGCCATTATAGTCATAGTAAAACCGGCGGGAGAAAATTAGGGTAGAGAGGTATCAAAACCGGAGCTTGGTTAATGGCGTCTGAAAGAATAGTGAAGGGAGTGGAACTCGCTGGCTAGGACGGATGGGTAAGTTTGGTTGGAGAATGTATTGGAGTGACAAAGAAAGAAATGGGCCAGAGTGCCTTTTTTAAAAAAAAGATAGATAATTACCTCATTTTGACGTAAAGTATACTCATTCTCACATAAAAAAAGTATTCATTTGAAATAACATAGTACTCTTTATGAAATAACGTAGTATTCATTTTGAAATAACACAATACTCATTTTAACATATTTATTCAATATAGTTATAATAAATAGCGTAATGCTTATTCTTAAATAACAATAGTACTCATTCTCAACTAAAGTATGAAAAAGTAGTTTTAATTAATCAAATTTGAAAAATCGAACATAGTCTCCATGCTCGGAACCTTAGTGATCATCAGATCAGTTGAAGAGCAGTTTTCACATTTGAAATCGTGTTCATGAATTTGTCTCACTTTTTATACTAACAGTCACCTCTCGCCAAAATTGTAATTTCCTCCTTGTCGGACCTCTAATTTCCTTAGGTGCGAGAACTGCCTTCAATTCCTTGAATTCAGCCAGCAATTCATTGAAATCGGAGTCCGTCACCGCTTCAATCTTCGCAAGCTCCACATCTGAACTCCCTCAATTTCCAACCTGACCTTCTTCGGCTTCCCCTTCATTGGCGCACCTCTCCTCGCATTTAATTGCCGGCTGTGCCGTTTTTACGGTACAGTTGGTTGTACGATATAATTTGCGGAAATAGGTTGTTCTTATATCATAAACTGTCCCGGCTGAGATTCGACCATATGATCAACGGGCTTGATATCCTCTCCATGGACCAGTTGAGCTGCTCATGCAAGTTCGTCCATTCCACTCGAGAATGTATATCGTACTATGTACAGGTTGTTGTACTTAGAGTATGTACATCCATCAAATATTCATTTTGAATATAGTTAATAATTTATTCATTTTCAAACTTACTGTTCATAAGTCTATTCAACATAGTATTTTTTAAAACAGCATAGTGTTCATTCTAAAATATGTTTATTCTAGAACAACAAACTTCTCTTTACATTCATTAAATAAAAAATTTACATTCATTAAATTAAAAAAATTACATTCATATAAAAAATTACACTACAAACAAATTACTGATTATTTGAGCGACTGAAGATATGTTCGATCAAATTTGCCGTTAGTGCATTGTGAATCTCTCAGCTTCGAATTTCTTGGCGATTTCTTCGTTTCTTTTCTTCATCAATTTCTTCATACATAAGCACCACCTTGTCCGAATTGTAATGACAAATCACAAACTCGTTGTCCTCTATGATCATATTATGAAAAATAATACATGTGTACGTGATATTCCTCATTTTTGTTTGAGAAAAACATTTGAACGAGCGATCCAGAATGTGCCACTTAGCCTTCAACATTCCGAAGGCTCGTTCGATATTTTTTCTCGCCGCATCATGAGCTTTTTTGTAGATCTGGCGTTTAAGACCTATTGATTCGAAGAGAGACTTGACAATTGTGGAATAATCTGGATAGATTCCATCGGCCAATTAATATCCATGCTTGTAAAGCACCTTTTAAGCTCAAAAGACGAGTCGGGTGCAGTCTCATTAATCTAGTCGTCAAAAACAGGCAATTGATCAAGAACCTTGATGTCGTTGTTCGAGCCCGTGACACCAAAAAAACGTGCCAAAACCATAAGCCATTTGAAGCGACACCTTCGAGCATGATAGTAGGCTTGAGATGACCACCCCAGGAGAACTAACCATGTCACGCAGTGGGACAATTATCCATTCCCAAGTACTCCCTCCGTCCCAAATTATAATGCTTGTTTACTATTTACAGGGTCAAACTTCATTTACTTTCTTTCTCTTTTTTCGTTAGCAATTTGATAAAATAAAATATTATTGTCACTACTAGTTTTGTAGATCTTTTGATGTAGTTTTTTAATATGTTATTTTTATTTTTTAATTCTATACCATTTGTCATATAAAATGGTTTGAAAATAATTTCAGTCAAACATCGTAAAACGAAACAGGCGTTATAAAATGAGACGGAGGTAGTAATATTTTAAATAAAAGTAAGAACATAAATGCACATAAACAATTAATCGCACATTTAAAGTATCATCACCTCAACTCTATACTCTCTTATTAATCATATTAATATAAACAATAGAAATGATTTTTTTCTTTTTTGAATTATATTAATGATTGGTGTTATATACTACTCCGTACTATGTACATATTGGCATTAGCCATTTAATGTTTTTCAATTTCATAAAACAAAATTTTCTCATATTTACATGTTTTAACATTGTTATTTATAAAAGATTTTACATTAACTTTTTTCTACAACACACTTCAAAATTTTTGTTCATAAACTATAAACTTTAACAAAAAAAACTGATAAAACTAAAAACAGAACCGCAAAAAACCAAATCAACCAGCCACGATACACATATTTTTTTTCCACGTAAAATCAAACCAAACCTAAAAATATTTTTTCCTTCAATACGGTCTTTGGTTTCGGGTAAACCAAAACAAATTAATGAACTGCGTATTCTTGAATGAGGTAGCTTGCTTTTGATTCATTCATGTATAACTCCAAATAGATTTGCCCGTAAAGTAAAGTTTCTTGTTTTGTACTTCCATTTTTTTTTTGGTGCTGTCTTCAAATTCTAAAACAATAATCATGTTGTATTCACATTTCTCTGACAAAACAGAAGTCACAGGTTGAACTTTGCCTTGTAAATGGTTCAGCCAACTCCAAAATCTGCAACAAGACAACAAGGACCAATGATTCAGATTAGATCAGAAATTTAAAACAATGGTGCTTCTATGAGATAACAAATTTCTGGGATGGTAGAGAACATTACCAAGAAAACAAAAAAAATGCACATTGATTTATTTCACAGATGTTTAGCTCTCCAATCGACTGTTAAAATTTCGTCATCACTGTCGGTGCCACTTGACGACTCTTCTTCGACAGTGGACTCCTTAGCGGTTGCAGGAGGAGTAGCTTTGCTATGAAGGGTAGACTTGCCAGCCTTGAGTTCCATCTTTCTCTTCTTCAGCATTTCCACTCTCTCCTTATAAGCCCTGAAGTCATACATGAGGGGCAAAAAGGTAAGATTATGTAACAAGAATAATCCCTCCGTCTCGAAATAAATGTCCAGTTTTCCTTATTTAGATGTCCAAAAATAAATGTCACTTTCCCATTTTGGAATGAAATGAGCGGTTCACATTATTTCTCTCCCCTGCATAAACTCAACCATAAAATTTCACTTTCTTTTGAACTCCATGAAAGTCAAACTAGGACATTCATTCTGGGACGGAGGGAGTACCATTCACGATGTATGGGGGTGAGACAACTTCAGTTCCAAAAGTATATCCCATGTTGCCACGTGTACATTCTTAGTTGGTATATGAGTAAGGTACTAAGGTGAAACTTTTTAATGTTTGATAAATTCAATCAAGGTATAGGCTTTTACAAGTTATGTACGTGGACTTTATTATACCTATAACTTATTCAAGTATTGCTTGGAGCACAATTGAATAAAGCCTATTGCCGCTTTGCTTCACAAGAATCTGCTTAAAATCTAAAGTTTAATTTTTAAACCAGGCCATATTTGTCCTAATAAGGTGAAGAAATAGTTTTTAAAAAATGACTTTTTTGGGACAAAGAGAGTAAATCCATTTCCCACAGCACTATGGCCGGGTAGAGTGCAAGTGGCAACAATTTAAGTGTTGAATTGAAATACAAGATGGATACCATTCTAATACAATTTAGAATAGGAGGTCCCAATTTGAAAAGGTAAGGAGGCTTGACAAACAAAGGCTAACTTATTATCACCAATTTTAATGCTTACCTTTGTTCCACAGTCTCTGCCTCTTCTATCATGTCTGCTGCATCATACTGCAAGATGGAGCACCAAAGGGAGTTAATAAAAATAATAACGGAACTTCTAGCCAAGCATTAAAAAAATGCAGCAATTGAACTGACCTCCTCTTCCTCTAAGCGTTTGTCAACCTGCTGTAAGTCCTCTTGGATCAACTTCTCAAATTCCTTGTACTCGTCTCTGACCATAATTTTTATTTCAGGCAACACCCAAGTACCCAACAACATAATTTATTGGATTCCGAAGACTGATTACATATATGCGGAGTAGTTGCTGCCACAGTAGGCATGACAGAACCATAGTCTTATTTTGTTATTTATTGGTGGGGAATGCCTCGGAGGGATGCTAATCCCCCAAAGTTCCGAACCCTTAACTTTTACTCCCTTTAAGGCTCTGTTTGGAAAGGGGTGAAATACTTTTCTCCTGAACTCATTTTCCTTTTCCAGTGTTTGGCTAGAAATTTGAAAGCTATCGTTTTCTGCGTGGCTCATTTCTAGAAAATGAATACCCAGAAAACAAACGAAGTGCAGCTAGAAGCAATATTCGGTTTTGTCATTTAGGTGCATCGTCGAACAGTTGGCATTCAACTAAACATTACAGAACCACAACACAAAATAACAAGGTTTTGAGAGAAAGCTCACACTCAGACTTGAATGATATGGTCTTTCTTATATCTCTTCAACGAAAAATAGGCAAATTTAATCCCACAGAGGCTAAATCAGGAGGAATGAAATTTATACCTTCGAAATAAATTTGGGGTGCTAAATTGCCGATTGTCTGAGTGATGCAGCTGCCTGGAGTTGCTACTGTCTGCAGTTGGTTCCAAATGATGCAATTTTCGTCCAACTTTTGCGAGAGAGTGATGAAGATGGGGATGCGAAGAGTGTATGAGGGATGAGGGATTGGAATGGGGACGACAGCTATGGGGATGGCGGCAATGGGGAGAGTGAGATGTGAGAGAATGAGAGGAGAGGGAAGAGAAACAGAAAATGTCTTCCGAACAAATTATCCAGAAGACGAATTCCGGATTTGTGCCTTCATTTTCCATTTGACCAAGGGATGACTTTCCATTTACATCATTTTCGTGTCTTATTTCCATTATCTCCGATGGAGCCAAAGATTCACAATTTTTTGGTTTTGGGGTATGTGGAATTAGAATAAGCAAAATAGCTCTTTAAACAGTTTGCACTTCTTTCAATAGTGAAGTAGGAGTTCGTCAATGCAACTTTCAACGCTCATTAGGGGTCATCTAAGCACAATAGCTCTATGTTTAAAACATAGGGTCATGCTATGTACATCTAACTCCCCCTTCCCCCGCAATAGACGGGGAGCCTTTGAGGCACTAGGGTAATGCTGATGTTTTTTTTACATTTTTCTGTCTTGCCAAAACCAGAAAATGAGGAAAATGACTTTCGGAAGTCATTTTCAACCTTTACAAATGGAGCCTAAGTTCCCTTCGTTTTCCAAGATATCTTCCCAAGCACATCCCAAAGAGAAAGTTAACATAGAATTCAGATCTGATAGTTGAAGTGAGTATTGCCAATTCATTATGAAGTACTAGATACCATAGTACCTAACATTCACACTTCTACATTTAAATATGTGCACTTGAGAAGGGCAACAGAGAGAAAAATCAAGACATAGGGGAAAACAAGCTAAAGCTTACTTGACATCAAGTTTGACAGGTGTTATACCACGTGCACACAAATCAGCATCTTTGTTATCATAAAATCCTTCAGGAATAAGTCCTTTGGCCTTCCTACTTTCTGTACCAGGAGTCAACATTGATATTTGTTCCTTGGATGGCCCAGATTCTGAACTCTTTGAGTCAGTGTTTTCATTTCTGATGTCCATTTTGCCCCTTGGTATAGATGGCTGCAATTCTTTAGATTGAACATTGGCTTCAGTATGTTTGAGTTTGTCAAAATCTCTTGATTCAGTGGTAGGAGCTGGCTAAGAAAACAGGAGTCACTTACAGTAACAAAGACTTCAAGAAAAAGATGCATTGGAAACTCGTGGAATGTTTGAGAGATAGGTTTTGGGGGAGGGGGGAATGGAGGATTGGAGGATGAGGGGTTATTTTTCAATTTAAGAAAACAATGATTTGACATGATAATTATTCATTTAATTAGGTTTTGCACTACAGTGATTTACTGATTTCACAGAGTGCAATGCAGAAATAATGCCATAGAAAGGATGACCTAAGCAATAGGTGCAGCAAAACTGCAATATGTTATATGTGCATCAAGCATGTGACTAATTAGAGAATGTTGTCAAAAGTTAAAAGAAGTTTGTCTTCTAAAAAAGGAGGTATCACTGGAATAAACTCCTAACATACATAAACCTGGTAAAAAGCACAACTTGTCAAAAATTCCAAAGCAAAAAAAATAAATTGATACACATCTTTGCCTCCCGCAGTCCCGCTTAATGTCATTAAGAAAATAAGTCCATACTAAAATCCAGATTATATAAATAGGAAACTTACCACTTTTTTGTTTCTTTGTTTCCTTAATATCAAAAAACTTAGGAGGAAGGGAAGATGTTGGTCGAGCTTTAGACAGCCCCATAGAAGGTTCGGTTCCTTTACTATGTAAACCCTCAAGATTCTCAAGCTTAGCCCTATTTGAGTCTTTAGGACGCTCAACATTCGCATTGATAGTTTGCTTCAGTGTGGCAGAATTTGCTTTAAGATTCTCGATTGCCTGCACATGCATAAGTGTGTTAAACCAAAATGCAGAGAAAGAGAGAGAGAATACATACAAGAAAAAGGCTGCTATCAATAGAAGATATCAACAAAAATTCAAGCCTTTATACCAATGTGAACAAAAAGCAGAAATTCAGACCAATATTTTATATGGTATTAATGGTTTTCTGTTTTCAGTATTTTGTAGAGTGTAGACCCTTTAACAGAAAAAAATAAAAATAAAAAATTTTTTTAGTGCTGTATCAAAGGCTAACATTATAATGATAATTTTAAAAAATTGCATTTTGAAGCGTCTATAAAAGACAGTGGCACTTATTTCTAATGGGCAATGAATAATCCTTCAACAGTTTTAGTTGAATATTACGCATCTCTTAAAAAGTTTTAAATATTGAATCTAACAACAAAAACACCCAATATAATCCCGCAAACGTAGGGCTTAGGTAGGATGTGTGTAGGCAGACCTTACCCCTACTTGAAAGTAGAGAGCCTGTTTCCAAGAGACCCCAACTCAAGCAACACAAAAAGAACATAGCACGAAAAAGAAGCACAAAGCAAACCAAGGATAAAAGACCAAAGCATACAAAACACACAACGGCAAGAGCAAAAACTACTGCCTAGACCCAAGCGACCAACTAACCTAATCCTAGATCTCTAGATTCTCCTATCTAAGGCCATATCCTTGGTAATGACCAAAAATTAAATTCAAACTTAAAACAATAGTGAAACCTTATAAAATCTATAAAAGAATTCCCTTCAAGCCTATCTTATCTTTCATTCTTACCTTCTATATCCGTTCAAAATTATGTCTTCTTTCCTTTCAAAGAAAAAAAATTGGGGCTGGAATTCAGGAATTGTTTCATGTGGATGCATCTCAATCACAAGCTTTCACTTTCATTTTAAAAAGTAAGAAGTTAAAAGAGTTAAATAAGGTTAAGGTACAGAGAGAGTTTCATAGAACACCCCCCCCCCCCCCCCGGGTGCATCAACTTGATTGTCTAGCTTGGAGCCAGGAGGACGCATGGCTAGCTCCTTAAATAGCGCACTACAACCTATTGGAATGGAATTTGCTTTCTTTTCAACTGCAACATGAATATTTACTAATGCAGCATACCAATGCTATCCTATTGATCATCATACATCTCCATAATAAAACAAAAAGTTGGCATGTTTGTTAATAATTAGAGACCAAGATTTTGTGCTTCATATGAATACTGTAAAAAAAACCTACCATTTTATGTTTGCGTGATGTTTGGTGAACAGTCCAGTCTGTCTCAGATTTTAGAACAACATCACAAACTCTACAGACAGGTTGATCATGGTCATTGTACCTGTATTGGAAGGAGTGTACTTTTAAAATATAAAGAGAAAATCAAAAGCTTCTATCTACTTTGAGTGCTATGTTTTAGAAATATGAAATGTTCATCTTAACTAACAGAAAGTACATGGTGCATGCTAAACAACACAGTGAAGAATATACACGAGAAAAAGAGAACTTAGCATTGCAGTCAAAAGCGGTATAGGTAGGTCACAGAAGTTCATGGGTAACTGATAAAAATCACAGACAATATATTATGATATTTCCAAGCTTTTATTTTATCATGCCCACTACTACATGTTCAGATGAACAACCTGCCCCATAGCTTGTCACTTTAGCAAATGCATTTTTCTGACAGTTTATAGCAATGCCTACAAGAGCAAAAGTATAATAGGGCAAATCACCTTTAAAAAAATTGGCAGTATAATCAAGAATGTATAATATGGCAGATCACCTTTAAAAAAACAACAGATAAAAGCCATCAAAAGTTATGGATGCTTAGAGTCGCACACTCGCAGGTTGCAAATTCCTCTACAGCAGGTCCTCTCTATCGCAAATCTCCTATGGCGAGTCGCAAACCTCCTCTGTCCCAATCGCGACGACGAAGAAGAAATACTGATGACGATTGAGACCCTGGAACTTCTAGGCGTTTGAGACCCTGGAACCCTGGAAGATTGAGCGACTCAAGAGGACTAATTAAAGTTTTTTTTGTATTGGGCCTATTTTATTCGATTTGGGTCAGCAAAAATTAAACATATGACGCATAAATGGCAATGGCGCACCATTGGCGTTGCCACAGGCCAGTAAGTGGCGTTTCATAGCCAAAACACCAATGGCGCAGATATGGTGCGCGGCCGCGCGCCATTTGCGTCATTGATAACTATGGCGCTCGCATAATGTACATCGCCCGCATCACCAGGAAGAATGCGCGAGCCTTGCGATGTACGTTATGCGAGCGCATCAGCGCAATAAGCAATGCGAATGGATGCGATAAAATGCGCGTATCATGAACATGGATTAAGTTTTTTATTTTAATTTTTTCAAGGGTTGACTCAGCCCAAATTTTTGCTTCTCTGCTTAGTTTTTATAATTTGTTTTATTGTATTTTTTCAGATTCTTATTTTTGTGAGGTTTTCCCCTCTTTTCCTTCTTGTATTTATATTTTTGTACTCTATCAAGTTTCATGCATGGAAGAAACTCTAGATTTTGGGTTTGGACTTGAAGGACCAAATTCTAATGATCCCGGATAGAAGTATATTTGGAGGTTCAAAAAAACAAATAGGAGTGACCATTTGCTTAATTTGTGATAAAATCCATGAAGTCTATACTTTAATTCTTGGTTGGTTTTTAAAATTTTCTTATGCTCTTCAACATTTTATATTTACAATTACTATTTTATAGATGCTATGCTACTTATGCCTCAACGTGTGCATTGTGTTCGTGAGGCGCGCACATAAATAGTGCATCGAGGCACTAGAGTACCTTTGTGTGTCAGTCATAGTTTGTAAGGCGTCGCCTAGGCGATAAGGCGCTGTCACTAGGACGCCTTGACTGCTTGCCTCGCCTAGAAAACCTTAAGGCGATATGGCGCACGCCTAGGCGTCGCCTTTCCTCGCCTTACCTCGCCTTGATGCCTTGAGCCCCTTTAAAATTTTGGAAAAACCCATTTTTTAGTGCAGCCCATTTTCTTTTAGGGTAGCCTAATAGACTTAAACTTATCTTCTCTTTTGGTCTTCTCTTTCTCGACCAAGCTTCTTTAAAATGTATAAGACTTATATATATGTATGTATGAATGTGTATATATGTAGGTATGTATGTATGTATGTATGTTGCCTAGTTGTCGCCTAGGCGTGCGCCTAGTCGCCTAGGCGATATGAAGGTACATTGGCGCCTCGCCTCGCCTTTCCGCCTTACAAACTATGGTGTCAGTGCGCATCACACCTTAAATAACTATGTTTGGTACTGGGCTTCTTTATGAAAGATGAAAGAGTGGTTCTTTACAAAGCTGGAAGCCACACAACCAGCTCAATAGGGTCCACATCATGTGCAATGACTACCAATTGATGAGGTTTATTCATATCGATAGGTGACATTGCTTGAGCCCATACCTGACCAACTAGAAGAGTGCAAAAAAGAAGAAAAGAAACAGAGAAGATCTGGCGCAGTTTGTAGTGTATTTTCTGATCATAACAAAGGAAATCCTTAAATATCCAAACTTCTAACTGACTCTTTTTATACTATATTCTGGCATTCTTGTTATACCCGAAACCCACAGTATTAATGAGTAGACAAGAACTGCCCAGAATGGTCTCCCACATCTCTAGCAGTCTTTACTCTCTCCATTTTTACCCTAATGGTAGCTCTTGTCATAATCACTTTTTTGTATTAATTCATATATAAGATCACACAATCCCTTGTCTATGTGGTCTAACACTCTTTTTTGCGTGTAGGGTCATCTACCAGCAAGTTCTTATAAAAATAAGACTATAAATAATTGGGATGATATTTGTGTTCTGTTTAGATCTAAAAGAGCATTAGGGGATGGTGTGGAACAATATGATGAAGCAGCGCTGGCTATGGATGAGGAGATGACGAGTGAAGGAATGAGCACGTCAACAGGTTCTGTGTCTAAGAAGGTGAAGAAAGATCATTTGGCGAAGGCAGTTACAAGGTTCGCGAACTCATTCAACGAATATGTTCAAAGCAAGATCAATATGACTTCAGAGGCGAGCGGGAAAGAAGTCCATGACGTTGTTTTCAAAAGTGGATGGCATATTTCGTCATCAAGTGTTGAAGGCAGTTAAGAAGTTTATGAATATGCGATATGAGTTTCAAATGCTCGAAGACTTGCCGGAAGACGAGACCCTGAATTGGATTTCGTTGTGCTTGGAAGAGGAAGCATAGTTGTTACGGCGACTAGGCGAGGCCGGGCGCTAGACCACCTTCCAGACGCCTAGGCGATTAGGCGCCTGCCTAGGCGTCCCTTGGGCGAGTGGAATATGTCAATATTGATAATTTTTTAGGTACTAATGTAAACACCCATAGTATGAAATAAATAAATAAAATGATTAAATAGTACAGTGATACTAAAAAATAAGTACCAAAATGTTGATAATATATAAATAGGGAGTATAAAAAATTCAAAGCAGCAACTCATCCAGTCAGATACCAAACGAGATGAAGAAAAAAACCTTTAGAATAGTACGAGTAATTAGATTAATTGCAATATTCAGAATAGTTCCCAGTACAGTACCCCCACTACTCCATCTCCATAAATGAATTAAGGGCAGATACAGTACCCACAAAGTCTTGTTTCTTTTAATTTTTAGAGTAGTTCCCAGTGTACAGTACCCCCACTACCCATTTATGTTTTCTAAAAGAAATTTAGGCGTATAAACTACCTGACCCGACCCACAAAGTCTTGTTTCTTTTACTTTTTAATGGGTCGTAACCCGGGAGTAGCCGGCAATTACTCGTAAATCTTTTAATTAAGCCGACGAGAAGCAAATTCACTTCCTCGCCCGACCCGCATCGCATCTTCAAAGACCGAATCGTGCCTGAATTGGACGATTATACGATTCGAATCCAAGTCTTTTACCATATCTTCAATTTCCGGAAATTTGCTGCGATTCAAACCGTTCCAGGTAACCTGCCGCGTTTTACAAGTGAAATTCTAGGCGGAAAAAGCTAGGCGACCAATCTGGCGTCCCCAATATCTCGCCCAGACGCCTAGGCGTCGCCTAGGCGACGCTTAGGCGACGCCTTGATAACTATGAGAGGAAGAGTGATAGAGTTAGGAACAAATACGGAATATTAAATATTTACTTCAAATTAATAATTTTTCTAATTGTCATACATTAGTATGAATTTTGTTTATGAACTGGTTATTATGTTGTTTGAGATAATGTTAACAATATTTTATTCATTAACCATTTGAAATGAAATTCGAGTACTTTCCAAACATCAGAATTTGAATTCTAGAATTGAAATTATAAATTTCCCAAACAGTATTTGGATTTGAAATTATGAATTTTGAATTTCTTGTGTTTGCCAAACACTTAAATGGCATTTGAAGTATGGGATTTCAAATTATAGAATTGAAATTCAAAAATTGAAATGAATTCTCATATCCAAACACTACCTCAATGAGCTTTTTAGGACTTTTGGTCCCTCCACATACAAATACTTAGAATCCCACATTACTCTCATTAAGACTACACAAACTCTATAAAGAACAAAAAACATCCAATAAAACTAAATCGGGCACTAAAATTCGCACATCACGCGAAATATCGCTAGATGTGTAAAGAAAAGAGGAGACGGAAATGCAGCACGAAGAAGTCAATTGGGATGGATGAAGTAGTACGCATTGCCTCTCTACTTTCAAGTAGGGGTATGGTCTGCGTCCACACCCTCCCGAGACCTTACTTCTATGGCATTCTACTGGGCTGTTTTGTTGGTCCATCTATAGCATTTACCATGTTAGTTTACCAAATGCACAAGCACTGCCTGTGAATCATTCCTCATAATCCATGTTGTTTAGCTACACTAATCACTCTAATCATAAAGTTGGCTTTTTGTATTCTGCTCTTCTCTAGTTCAGTGGCTTAAGAAAAAAATTCTTTGATTACCTTACAAGAGGATTCTCAATACGCTTTTGGTTCCGCTGTGCTAGTTTGGCCCGGAAGAGTGCTTTCTTATCCGCCATTGCTAATGTACTCGAAATGCTGCAACTTCACCCTGAAAATCTGAAATCAAAGGCTATGAAATACTGCACCTTCAAGGAACAGGGGCAAAAACAGGATGGGGTCTGAGGCAACCCCACGAATTTTTTCAAATACAATGTCAGATGGAAAAAAAACAATAATTAATTTTTTAATTTCAAAACTTCTCCATTTGACTAAAAAAAATAAGCCATTAAACTAATTTGGTACTGTATTTTTTTAACCAAAAGTGGAGAAATTTAATACATGGAGTACATCATAACTTAGTTTGGTTATCAAATTTACAATGTTAGACTTTTGAGTTCTTTTTTAAAAATTTTAAAGTGATTCGGTTTAAGATTATATTTTTAATAAAAAATTTCCACATTTAACAATTTCTTTCAACAATTAACAACTCCGTATGATTTATATACTACTCCGTATGAAACTAAAAATTTCACAAAAACTATTGACAAATTCATAAACACTCACCATAAAAACTATAGATCGATTAATTAATTAAAAGAACAAAAAAAACTAACGGGAGTTCGAATTTGAGATAAACAGCTGCTGGACTGGACTGGCCGAGCAGTGGACTGCTCAAATACGCGAAGTAGGCGGAAGGCAGTAGTTGGCTTGTTGCGTTGCAGCGTCGCGGCGGACTGCGTTGCGTTGGAGATCGGGAGAAAATCAGATAGTTTGGTCGCAGAGTGGCCGTTTCTACAGGTTTATCATAGACTTTTCACTCGGCACCTCTTTTTTTTAGGTTATGAAAATAGATAGACCAAATAGCCTGCATCCAATAGGAATTGAACACTTCGCCAATTATGAATTGGGTGCTTTAACCACTAAACCGAACTAGCATGGTATCATACCGAATCATAATAGTACCGGGCTGTTTATAGTGTTTTTGAACGGGATTAATTTTTTCATCACGAACCGATATCAAATGAGACGGCACTGTGACACAAATATTTAAAACCGGTTCTCACGGAACGAATCATCTAAAGTTATATATGGAGTACGTATCTCAAATAACTATGAAGTATTTATCTACTTCATCTTACCGTATATAAAGTACTTCGTATTTTATTATTCAGTTTTAAAATTCTTTCATTATTATTGTTGCTATTATATTTATTATTACTATTGGCATTAATTTTTATAATTCTTAATGGTCTGATATTATATGAATTGGGAAAAAAAATTTAAATTTGGACTCGTTATATTTTATTTTTTATGTTTATGATCTGTTTAAATTCGAAATCAATAGTTCTATTTAACAAAGTTGTGCTTTTTGTATACAAATTTATACATTAAATTCAATATTTTTTCATGTACGTTCATTTTTTGGCACGGTTTAAGTATGGACATGAAATTGTATCGTTCCGTTACAAAATAGAATGATATTGTCATACCGAATGGGTTTGGATTCATCTCGTATCGATACCGAGCCGTTTAAATGAGAGATGATATGATCTCTTCCCAACTTTGTACATGTCCCTACTGTAGGTAGGTATGTAGCTTATCTTTTCCCCAACTTTGTCGCTCCCTCGCTCCTCTTCTTCTTCTTCTTTAGATCTAATCTCTCTTGCTACCTCAAGCCCACGAGATCTAATCTAATCTAATCGGCCGACAGTGTTACAGTTATCAGAAAGCTACTCTAATGGCAGAATGAGAGCTTTGAATTAACTGTAATGGAGAATGAAATTTACAGAAGAGAGAAAAGGAAGAAAGTGATGTCTCATTATTCATAACTCCCAAACGTACACAGGATATGGTATTTATACGAGGGACTTACAACAATCTTCACAACAACTTCTTAACAACCCTAACTAACTATAACAGCTTCTCACAAATCAGCAACAACCCTAACTACTCCTAACAGAAGTAGTTTACTCGCCACCTGGCTCCCATCTGGATGCTTGTCCTGTAACATACCATCCCCCTTTAGCAACCTTGTCCTCAAGGTTGGAATGCTGGGAACTTAATCAGCAATTCTTCAGCCCATTCCCAAGTGGCATCCTCTAGGGACTGACCAGTCCACTGAACCAAAAACTGGGTCTTTGCCATGTTATCCTTCTTAGCTGGTCTGCGAGCAAGAATAACCATGGGCTTGGGCAAGTCTCTGTGCTGAGACCCTGGAGCCATGTTAGGATATGTGGTTTTGCTGGCAGTGTCCCTTTGAAGGGCTTCAGAAGGGATACATGGAAGACGTTGTGGATTTTGGTTTCCTCTGGTAGCTGTAGTTTGTAGGCCACCTTGTCAACAACAGCTTGAATTTGAAAAGGACCAGAGTACTTAGCGCTCAGCTTCTCATTGTTTCTGGTCAACAATGTAGTTTGTCTATAGGGTTGGAACTTAAGCCAAACCCAGTCCCCACCTGAAAGGTCCTTTCTGATCTATGGCTATCCGCAAGCTGTTTCATCCTATTTTGGGACTTCAACATGTTAAACTTAAGCACCTTGATCATCTCATCCCTCTTTTGTTGGGACCTATCCACAGCTTCTACTCTGGATTCCCCTGGTAAGTAGGGTAAATGGATAGGGGGTCTTTGATTGTAAACAATCTCATAGGGGGTCAAGCGTGTAGCAGAATGAAAAGTAGTGTTATACCACTATTCTGCCAGAGGTAACCACTTAGACCAATTTTTAGGATTCTCACAGGTCATGCATCTCAAGTAGCTTTCCAAACATTTGTTAACTATCTCTGTTTGACCATTGGTTTGTGGATGGTAAGTAGATGAGAGTAACAGATCTACACCATGCGCTGAGAATAGGGCCTGCCAGAATGTACTCAGAAACACAGCATCCCTATCACTCACAATGGACATAGGCATTCCATGGAGTTTATAGACATTGTCCAAATAAGATTGAGCCACTTCAAGCGCTGTATAGGGATGGGAGAGGCTCATAAAATGAGCGTATTTGCTCAATCTGTCTACAACAACAAATATTACCTTCTTACCATAAGAATTGGGTAATCCTTCAATAAAGTCCATAGAGACACCCACCCAAACCTCCTAAGGAATTGGTAGTGGCTGTAGGAGACCAGCAGGGGTAGTGGTTTCATGTTTACAGGATTGGCAAATCACACAGTGTCTAATGAAATGTGTCACTTCCTTATTGAGTCCTTTCCAGAAAAACAGATTCTTCACCTTCTGTAATGTGGCATCTCTTCCAAAATGACCTCCGGTAGGAGAGGCATGTGCCCATTGCAAGATTTTCAGTCTTAACTGCGGATCAGTTCCTACTACCAATTTCCCTTTCCTCAATCGTTGACGATCCCAAGAAAAGTGAGGAACACTTTTCCCATCTTGCAGTTGTTGGATGACACTCTGCAATTGGGTGTCTGCTTTCCAAGAGGTTGTTATCTAAGACAAGAGGTCAGACTCAATAGTAGATAGTACTAGTTGCATGAGCTGTCCCCCTATGACTCTAGACAAAGCATCTGCCAATGTGTTGTCTTGCCCCTTTTTCTACTGGATCTCATAGGAGAATCCCATAAGCTTGGATAGCCAAAATTGTTGGAAGGGTGTAGATATTTTCTGCTCTAGTAGCCACTTGAGGCTTTTTTGGTCTGTTTTGATGATAAAGGGTTTGGCCACCAAATACTGCTCCCATCTCTGTACTGCATGAACTAAAGCCAGTAGTTCCTTCTCATATACAGACAATTTCTGCCATCTAGGGCCTAGAGATCTGCTAATGAAAGCTATGGGGTGATTATTCTGCATTAACACAGCCCTAATACCTTTTTGAGATACATCTGTTTCCACTACAAAGGTTAATAAAAAATCAGGAATGGCTAACACTGGGGCTTCCATCAGCATTCTTTTTAGTTTGTCAAAAGATGAATGTGCTTCCTCAGTCCACTTAAAGGCTCCCTTCCTCAACAAGTTTGTTAGGGGTCTGCTAATAGACGCATAATCCCTGATAAATCTCTTGTAGTCAGTCAGACCCAAAAAACTTCTTAGTTCCTTCACATTTTAATGGATAGGCCACTTGGCTATAGCCTCCACCTTTCTCTGGTCTGTTTCCACTCCCTGCCCTGAGATGAAGTGCCCCAAATACTCCACTCTAGGTACAGCAAAGTCACACTTACTTCTTTTGGAGAATAGAGTGTGTTTATGAAGTAAACCAAATACTTCTTGGAGGTGTGACACATGGTCTTGCAAGCTTTTGTTGTAGACTAAGATGTCATCAAAAAGACCAGCACAAACTTCCTCAAAAAGGGCTGGAAAATATGGTTCATAAGAACCTGAAAAGTGGCAGGCGCATTAGTTAGCCCAAAGGGCATAACTAGAAACTCATAGTGACCCACGTGTGTTTTGAATGCTGTCTTGAACACCTCCTTGTCATTGACTCTAATCTGATGATGCCTTGCCCTCAAGTCTATCTTGCTAAATATTGTAGCACCAGCTAGCTCATCAATGAGTTCTTCTACCACAGGGATAGGGATTTTATCCTTTATAGTGGCCTTATTAAGTTTCCTATAGTCAACACAAAGTCTCCAAGATCCATCCTTCTTGCTTACTAGCACTACTGGGGCTGCAAAGGGGCTGTTACTCAATTGAATAATATCATTATCCAGCATTTCTGCAATCAGCTTCTCAATGATATCCTTTCGCTTAAGTGGATATCTGTATGGCCTGATGTTTATAGGTTGGCTCCCTCCTTTAAAGGAATGCTGTGATAAAAAATCCCTCTGCTTGGTGGAAGGCCAGTTGGGGTGTTGAAAACTCCTTCATACTGTGCCAACACCCTTTCCACCTCTTGGGGTATGGCTTCCTTGTTCTCCAGACCTCCTTTGACAGGATAATCTTCCCTTTGAACTTGGACCATACACATTTGTCCCATAGTGCATAGGGCATAGTTGTTACGGCGACTAGGTGAGGCCGGGCGCTAGACCACCTTCCAGACGCCTAGGCGATTAGGCGCCCGCCTAGGCGTCCCTTGGGCGAGTGGAATATGTCAATATTGATAATTTTTTAGGTACTAATGTAAACACCCATAGTATGAAATAAATAAATAAAATGATTAAATAGTACAGTGATATTAAAAAAATAAGTACCAAAATGTTGATAATATATAAATAGGGAGTATAAAAAAATTCAAAGCAGCAACTCATCAAGTCAGATACCAAACGAAATGAAGAAAAAAACCTTTAGGTATAGAATAGTACGAGTAATTAGAAATTGCAATATTCAGAATAGTTTCCAGTACAGTACCCCCACTACTCCATCTCCATAAATGAATTAAGGGCAGATACAGTACCCACAAAGTCTTGTTTCTTTTAATTTTTAGAGTAGTTCCCAGTGTACAGTACCCCCACTACCCATTTATGTTTTCTAAAATAAATTTAGGCGTATGAACTACCCGACCCAACCCACAAAGTCTTGTTCCTTGTACTTTTTAATGGGTCGTAAGTCGTAACCCGCGAGTAGCCGGCAATTACTCGTCAATCTCTTAATTAAGCCGACGAAAAGCAAGCAAATTCACTTCCTCGCCCGACCCGCATCGCATCTTCAAAGATCGAATTGTGGCTGAATTGGACGATTATACGATTGGAATTCACATTTTTACCATATCTTCAATTTCCGGATCTTTGCTGCGATTCAGATCGTTCCAGGTGACCTGTCGCATGCGTTTTAATAGATGACAACTCAAATTCTAGGCGGAAAAAGCTAGGCAACCAATCTAGCGTCCCCAATATCTCGCCCAGACGCCTAGGCGTCGCCTAGGCGACGCCTTGATAACTATGGCATAGGGTTTTAGCTAGTTGCCCCTTTTTCATCACACTGATCCTTTGTTTAGCTCCTCAAAGTACATGATTCCTGCCCAAATATTCAAACTCCATATGTAGTTGTTTGAAATTCCACCTCACAGCCCCTAAAGTAGTTGACCACTAGATACCGAGCACAATATCATAGCCTCCTATTGGCATGATATACATGTCAGAGCTGAACTCAGTATCCTGTATAGGGGTGTTCATCGGTCCAGGACCGGACCGAACCGGACCGGACTGAAGACCGAAATCGAAAAAATATAGGACCGAAGACCGGACCGATTATCAATCGATCTTGGACCGGTCCGGACCGAAACCTCTTAGACCGAACCGGAGTTGACCGATTAGACCGAAATTTTTTTCTTTTCAGTTGAATTTTTTAAATCTTATACAACCAAAACATTTGTTAACATTTACATTGCTGTTTTTTTAAAACCATTGTCATTGCCGTATTTTTTTTAAACAATTGACATTTAGAGTAATTACCACTCACCATTCACCAACATCACTCATCACTAATCCAGAGAACTCTCAAGTCTTTTTTTAACAATTGACATTGCTGTTTTTTTTAACAATTGACATTGCTGTTTTTTTCAACAATTGATATTGCTGTTTTTTTTAACAATTGACAATCAGCCACCTTAGCCAAATTTAAAAGTTTCAAATGTTATTTGGAAAAAAAATCTAAGAATAATACAATTTGGCTAAGCCTTACAAATAACATGGAAATAATTTAACAAGAAAAAACCTAATAGAGAAGAAGACTATGGATTACATAGAAGGAGACCAGGGAGAAGAGATGAGTACCAGTACCTGATTTCTTTGGGTTCGGGAGTCGGCTCTGCGAGACGGCGAAGGTGAGACGCCGCAGATGGAGATGGTTAGGACTGCGAGACGGCGAAGGGGAGATGTAGAAGGAGAGAACCCGAAGGAGAGACGCCGATCTTGGCGATGGCTGGGAGTCTGCGAACGGCGTAGGCTCTAGGCGAATCCCTCTCAGTCTCAGGCTCTCGAAAAAGCAAGATGGAGTTAAGTGAGAATTAGGGATTTAGGGATAGTCAGATCTAGGGATGGCAACTGGTCGGGTTCGGGCCGGATAGTACTATACCCGAACCCGACCCGACTTTTAAAACCGAAACTCGAACCCGACCCAAAATCTGACCAAAAACCCAACCCGACCCGAACCCGACATTCCAACCCGAAACCCGAACCCGACATTCCAACCCGAAACCCGAACCCGACCCGAACCCGACTTTTAAATAATAATCAATTCGACGTACCCCAATAATTTTAAAAAGATTAAATCTAATTTTCTTGTGTCTCTTTTTTTGCGTCTCATTTTTTATTAATGAATTATAAAAGGCATATTTGATATAGTAGCACTTTGTTACGAGATTATACGGAGTGCTCATTATATCCATAGATAGGCTTTTATGTTATAAAATATTCGGGTTTGAGTCGGGTCGGGTTCGGGTCGGGTCGAGTAAGATTAAATCCACGCCCGACCCGACCTGATGTCGGGTTCAGGTAAAATATTTTGGGTCGGGTTTGGATTATTTTATTCTCGGTTCGGGTTCAGATATTTTAGTGGCCGGTCGGGTCGGTTAAGCTCGGGTTCGGGCTGAATTGCCATCCCTAGTCAGATAAGCTTGGGCTTTTTGGCTGGTGTATTTTGAACGGAAGAAAAAAAGGCCTTGTTTGGATTTGTTTGGATGTTGGCAGTTCGTGCCAGCTGTTGTGAATAGCTGGTTTGACTGGCAGAATGAATTGGCTGATCGTTAAAAATGTTTGGTAAAATTAGTTGTTTGAAAATAGTTATATATATATATATATATATATATATATATATATATATATATAGACACACACACACGATATTTATTTTTCATTTTTTTACATGTAAAAATTAAATCTTTACTATTTGGAGTATTAAATTTTAATTTCATTTAATTCATAATAAATTATTAATATAAATTTTTTTAATGATTTTTTATTTTTATTTTCTCATTTCATTTTTTGAAATTTTTAAATTTTAAAAAAATTACTTTTCCTAACCGCCAAGTCCAAATGCTACTCCCCTTGGCATTTCAGATTTTGGCTTTTCGGATCAAAATGCCAAGTGAAAAAGTCATTAGCCAAACAATGGTTTTGGCGGTTCGCTTGGTTAAAAAAGCCAAAGTCAGTAAAAAATGTCAAAAGCTATCCGAAATGCTGTTTTCCAAACACGACCAAAATTAGATTAAGGATGTTATCGGTCTTTTTTCGGTCTGGACCGGTTGGGATTCGGGTAAGGACCGGACCGGACCGAAACCCAAAATTAAAAATAGTTCGGACCGAAGACCGACCCGAAATCCTTTCGGTTCGGGTTTGGTCTCGATCGATCGGTCTGGTTCGGTCGGTTTTTCCGGTCTAGACCTATAAATGAACACCCCTAATCCTGTAACCTCCATTTAAACTTTCTGCAGACATGTGTACACTATAAACTGTAGCCATCTACCACTGTCACCTTCAATGTGGTAATGGGTTCCAAGTAGCAACCCAATCTGTAAGCTAGATTGATGTCCATGAAATTATGTGTGCTCCCGGAGTCAATCAGGAGTTGTAAAGCCTTCTTGCCCACAAACCCAGTGACTCTCATTGTTTGGTATCCATTGCCCCCAGATATAGCATGAAATGAGATGGAGGGATCATTATCAACCCTTGTTTCCACTTCAGCCATTTCAAATTGCTCAACTTCTTCCTCTCCCAGCACCTCTACCAGAAATAGTTGAGTCTCCCTATTCTCACACTTGTGTCCCTTCTCAAATGGTTTATCACAATAATATCATAGCCCTTTTGCTATTTTCTCAGCCCTGACAGACGCAGGGATGAATTTGGGATTTCTCTGCGTGAAGGTTGGTTTATTGGCTGAGCTAGGCGTGTTGTAACTGCCATGGGGTCTAAATGCACCTTGATAGCATGTTGGAGTGTTGGACTTGACTGATGATTCAGGCTTAGCCAGCAAAGGTGTATTGTTCCTTCCCAGGTTAGATTGAAACTGTGAGTGCTTGTTGGATTTATCTTGAGTTTTACAAGCCTCCACAGTTTGCTCTTGCAACCTCGCATAACTAATGGCCTTAGTTACTGATGTTGGAGCAAAAGCCTTCACAAAAGGCTTAATTTGTGGCTTTAGTCCTGCAATAAAGCTATCTAGGAAATACTCTTGAGGCATGTTAGGCCTCTTCCATAACAACAGAACTTTAATTTCTTCAAACTTATCCACATATTCTTCTAAGTCTCCTGTTTGACAGAGTTTATTGAATTCCTCTACTATATCATTGTGATCATCTTCTTTGAATCTGGCCCCCAAATCCATGACAAACTCATCCCAACTAATATGATTTCTCCTTTAAGATGAATAGAGGCTAAATTTACCTGCTGATCTTCAGGTACCTTACACAAGGAGAAGTATTGTCTACATTTCTTGATCCATTCTCGCAGAGTTCCTCCCTCGAATGTTGGAAATCGATTTTCGGATGGAAATGAAAAGGATTTCTACCTCCATTGTGATTCAATGAACTTCCTGACTCTTGATAGCCGCCAGCTCCGTGTGTCTGCAAATATCGCAGCTGATTTGCTAGCCGCGAGACCTGTTCTTCCATGTGTTTCCATTGTTCTGAAAGTTGCGATGCCATCCAATCGCGTTGTTGTTCGATCATCTTCTTCAATGCTTCTTCCATCTTGATCTTCGCACACGTATTGGTGAGATTGTCGTAGTTTTAGATCGAAAAGGTGCTCTGATACCAATGTTACAGTTATCAGGAAGCTACTCTAATGGTAGAATGAGAGCTTCGAAATAACTGTAATGGAGAATGGAATTTACAGAAGAGAGAGAAGGAAGAAAGTGATGTCTCATTATTCATAACTCTTACACAGGATATGGTATTTATACAAGGGACTTACAACAATCTTCACAACAACTTCTTAACAACCCTAAGTAACTATAACATCTTCTCACAAATCAGTAACAGCCCTAACTACTCCTAACAGAAGTAGTTTACTCCCTTGTGATGTAACAAACAGCGAAGCCGTCGTCGACCTGAGATCTCATCTCTCTCGCTTCCTTATCTGCCAAGTAGCAAAGCCCCTCAAGAGAGGTGACAGAGGCATAATCGGAGCAATCGGCGAATTCAAATGGTGGGAGAATTCGAAGCCATGGGAGAACCGGCAAAAGGGAGGGTGGCCTCACTCTCCCCAGTCTTTCCTGAAGATGAAGCTAGGAAAGCTACTCAGGCTTCAGCACGTGCAAGATGCCATAGCAGAGAGGCGGAAGTAGATGGACCAACTGAACGACTTCATTCCAGACAAAAAATAGCTTAAGTTCATATTTTCCTGCAGGTATGATCAACTGAATGACTTCATTCCTGAGTGACTGAATATTAAATTTATTCGACATATTCCCTTAAGCATGTCTGATTTTGTAGCTGAAAAAAGAAAGGAATTGGTTTGCATGAGCAATGCTCTATATGTGTTCGACGAAATGCATCAACAATATGTAGAGTCCAGGTTCCATTTCATTTATTACTACTTAGTTTAGTACTGGTCAGATTGTGCTATGGGAATGTCTATATGCTCTGTTTCATTATATTGTGTGCTTAAGCCTGCACTCTATTAAACCTATCGATGTATGTATCTTTCTATCCGTCTTTTTATTGAAAGTTTTGTTCTGTGAATAGGGTGAGCTGAATGTTTTTCAAAGAAAACGCATTTGGCTAAATTGAGTTAGGTAAACAAACATTTTTTAATTGATATTTGATACCATGAGTAGTTTTTTGGTTCTCATAATCTTTAGTGTTTCAATTTTGTTCTTAAGCCACACATTTAAACTGGTGGCTTATGGAACTCTTAATATCTTTGAACCTATTATTTTCAACTTAAATGAATTGTTATTATTTCACTTCAATGACTATGGGAACACAAATTTCATTGGGAATATACTCAATGGGATCACAAATTTGATTGGGAAATGAAGACATCTACTAAGATGTATGAAGACATGTTGAAGGTACATGAAAGCGCTAAGAAATTCGAGAAATTGTCCAAAGATCTGGGAAAGGAAATTTAAATTCTAAGAAGGGAAAAAGTATCTTTACACTATGTTTGGTTCAAGGAATTTGAAAGGGAAAAGAAAAGAATATGAAGTGGAAAAATAGTTTTTCTTGTTTAGTTAGAGAGAAAAAGAAAAGAAAATTGGACGGAAAAGAAATGAAGAAAATAATAGGAGGAGAAAATATTTGTGTATTGAATTGGCTTGTAAATACAAAGGTCTAACTCTTTTTATATAGGAAAAGAGTAAAGCATATAAGTAAACTTCTATTCCTACTAAAACAAGAACTAAGCACACTAGGAAAGATACTAAACCGAATCCCAACAGGATTCGTTTCCTTATCCGATCCGGCTTCCTTTTTTGTCGCCAACACCCCACCTCAAGCTGGAGCGTGGGAGTTCAACATGCCCAGCTTGGACATCAAAAGATTGAACAAAGCTCGAGGAAGTTGCTGCCATCGTTGTCCAAGTGTCATCTAGACACTTCAGTTTTTTTCAACAGAGATGTCAAGCTTTTCGAATCCGCCGAAAAATCAGTCGAGTAAAGGAACGCCATTCTTTTCGAACCTTCACTGTATTCGAACAAACAGGGGGAACACCATTCTTTTCGAACACCCTGAACGCCGACTTTGTTTTTTCGCCCGCAAAGGAAAGAGTTGTCTGTCTAACAACCCTTGTCGGACAACTTCTTCAAGATTGATGGTTGGGCGGGATTTCTCGACAACAATGTTCTTCGTTGAAGGAGTTCATGAAATTCTTTAGTATGGGAGAACAGTCAAAGAAAATAAAAAATTACAATATCCTGCCGGTAGGCATTGAATTGTGTGTGCCCACCGGCAGGGGAAGAAGCGTGTTTGAGGTCTCAAGAATTCAAAACTTGCTCCGATACCATGAAGAAAATAATAGGAAGAGAAAATATTTGTGTATTGAATTGGTTTGTGAATACAAAGGTCTAACTCTTTTTATATAGGAAGAGAGTAAAGCATATAAGTAAACTTTTATTCCTACTAAAACAAGAACTAAGCAAACTAGGAAAGATATTAAACCGAATCCCAACAGGATTCGTTTCCTTCTTCGATCCGGCTTCCTTTTTTGTCGCCAACAGAAAATGAGGAGACAAAATATACTAAGCGGAGGGAAAATAAGTCCTCTCATTTTAGTGAGGAGAATGAGAGAAAATCATTTTCTTTTATTTTCCTTTCAAATTTCTTGAACCAAACATAGTGTTAGAAAAACAGAAAACAAGAGTTGTCAAAAAGCATACAGAGCTTGATGAGAAAGACTTTCCGGAGAAGGTCAGTGTGATTTACAACGCCAAGGTAGACCATGCACTGCTAGGCAATAAGATGCTTATATATTGAGAAGTGGGGTATCTAATTTTGTTCATGCAATCATGCACAATTTATTTTTAGGAGTTAGGACGAAGCAATCGAACAACTTCACCTTTGGAGAGGGAAATTCAAGTGTCATTTGATAAACTCAATAAGATTACGACTTTGTATGAGAAACAAGTTCAAGAGGAGGATGATTTAACAAAGATGTATGCCTGGAATTTCACTTGGTTTAACAATATAGCATCCTCAAAGTTGTGCTTGACATGGTGTTCAATTGTCTTCTTCCATTTGCGTGCGTGGTTTAATGTTGGAACCGTCTTCTTCCATTTGCGTGGTTTAATGTTGGAACCTATTCCAACTCCATTGGGGTACGAGGTTAAGATTTACACAACCTTACCTATTTGAAAAATTAAATAAAAACGGAGACCATTTTTGCTAGACCCTTGATGCATTGGCGAATTTACTGCCCAAAACATCATATGAAGTAAGAAGCAAGGGATGTGTAATGCGTCATTTTGATTTAATATATTATCTACACGAAACTAAAACATTATTTAAAAAATCACTTTTTCAGCTCCATTGTCAATATACGTAAACAATCTATTTTTATTTATTAAGCCTTTTTATTAGTAAGACTTATGTTAGAGTGAGTACAATCTTTTTAAAGCAATATTGCATGATGGCTTTCTAAAGTCAAGTTAGTATCTCAGTAGTTTTATGATAGTGGCACATGCTAGATTAATTGCCCTTTGATTTTCAAAAGCTTTTCCGAAGAAAATTATCAAATTCAAGTAGCCATGGTTGACAAGGGAGCATGTTGCCTTTGTGTTATTCTTCAAATTTTGTTTATGAGAAATTTTTTTGATGCAGACCCTGTTTGTAACATCTGAACCTTTTTCTTTTTTACCAAAATTATCATCTAGCAAAAATTTAGAAATGAATTGTTTTTATTCTGGTGCAGACCTTGATAAAACATTTGTAGTAAAGGGAGTCAACTTGACCGAAGGGCTAGTTTTTCGCCGTGTCATCTCTAAGATCGGCTCAAGGGAAAGTGAAAATAGGACCTAGCTAAACAAGATTTACTAGTTGAATTGAAAAGTTTTCAAGTAATCGAAGTCTTAAAAGGGGGTGGTGATTGATATCTCAGTTTAAAAAGACAGGGATGTAATTCACTTTCAGGTAATGGCTATTTATGGATTACTTTTATTAGTTGGAACAATTTTCATTTCAAATCTTTATTACTTGTGAATAAATATCGTTAAACATTTATTCAATAATTAATTCTAGTTATAGAAATTAACTATTCGTATTAAAGGATATGACTTAATCTTGATCATGATTTCTCAATGAACTCCATTATCTTTTTCAAAGTTTGATTAATAATTTCTTAATTAATTAATCACAATAAAAATTCATGATAATAACAAGTAGTAATTTTTAAATTTTTAAAGAACAATTCCAAGACAATAATTTCATCTAAAAATTATCATTACCCTACTATGAATCCCATCCCTCATAAATTTAGTTCATCATAATAGTAGATCTAAACATGCATTGACATAGAAAAGACATAATTAAATTGATAATTAAAATAGAGAACTTACTTTTACGCTTTCGCAGCATCGGGAAAACCAGGGTACACTTTGCACTGAGAAAACTCTAAAAACTAAACTAAAATTATAAATTGTGTAAAAGAGTTTGGAACTATGGGAAAGGGAAAATTTTTGCTGAAAATCGGATAAAAAATGAGCAGAAGAGGCGATGCTTTTATAGGGTCGGACACAAAGCGTCCATCCCATGTCATCCAAGTCGAAGCGTCTAGATCCGGACGCTATGCCACATAGCCAGCTAGTCGATGATTCCCCCGTGTCAGTCTTGGAAAACAATCCAGTAGAAGCGTCCAACTCAAAGCGTCCAATGGCGCAAAGTGTCCACGGGTTGGACGCTTGAGGCCCGTTTCATTTCGAGTTTCGCGGCTTTGTTGCATTTTGGGCCTAGTTTTGCTACCTTATGTCTCCGAACACTGTTTTCGCTTCTCTAGAGATTCTCTCAATAATAATTCTCATTTTAAAACCTTTTTCTCTCATATATGAGTAAGAAATCAAAAATCTAAACTTATTTATTTAAGAACCAAATTATTATTCCTCTTAGAACCAACTGACAAAGATTGTTCATATTAACAGTATTCATCACTATTTTCGTGCAACAACGTTTAAAATATGTACAATAAAATAAGAACAAAATGAACTTATCAAATTTCTCACACTTAAACGTTGTTTGCCCTCAAGCAACACATTTGAACAGTTAAGGATATGAAATTTTCTTGGCATCACTAGAAATATGAAAATCTTTTGTCAAGCTAGTATATTTACTTGATTTAATCATATAGTTCTAAAGTGTTACTAAAACAATTGTATTTCCCACAAGTAATTTTTAAGATCGAAAAGGGTTTGAATGCTTTCAATAAAAACGAGTTTTCAAAGAATAATTGCTAAAATACAAGTCATTTATTTTTATTTTTGTAAAGCTTCTCAATGAGAGGAATTCTCGTCTCACGGAAGCATGTTTTTTCTCTTGAGATTGTGGATTTATTCTATTACATATGCATACTTAGTCCCCGTTCCGTTCAACTTATTTTTTTGTTTTTTTCTTATTCTTATTAAAATCAGATCAGAACTACAAAAAATCAGATCAGATTAGAAAAAATAAGTTGAACGGAACGGAGCCTTACTCCCTCGGCTTATACGATTCACGGGAGAAGCAAAGCTCCTTTGTGGAGATAGAATTTCCAATTCGTCACTTAAGCGCAATCATAATAAAAATTGAGCAGTGCTATGTTCACAAACAAAATACTCACAAACTTCACAAACTTACTATTTATGATTTAAAATTTTATTTTAAAATCATTTTAGACAATTTAATTTTATGCATGAAAGTTCACAAATAGTAAGTTTGTGAAGTTTGTGATCATTTTGTTTGTGAAACAGTAAAGATCTTAGAATTATTTTTATTACATATATAGACCTTTATATCTTGTCAAAAATTCTGAAAAAAATCAACATTTCTAATAAGGCAATAAAAATCATTTGATCTAAAAAAAACTTTAGAAAATACTAATATATTTCAAGCCAATTAGAAGGCTATTTGAAAAAAATTAGAGTAAAATAAAAGTTTGACAAAAAATTTAAAAATTTCCAATTTTTTATGGGTGAAACCTATCAATTAACTACTCAAGTTGGATTGATGACTAAGTTAAACACAATTTCCTGCAAGTGTGCATGTAAAATAATTCCTATTCAAACATTTCAACCACATATTTCTTCTCCTAGCTCACACTTGAACACAACCGTGTCCCCGTGGTTGGAAAAAACGCCTAGGAGTAAAAACATGTTAGCGGATAAAAAATAAGAAGTTTCAAACAAGCCAATTGAGCATCAATGTCCTGCTTCGGAAGGCCACTGAACACGAACCGGGTTTATGCCGACGATCTCCTCGTCTTCTAGAGCCTGCACACTCGGGAGCTGGCAAACGGGACCGTCTTCCTCACTTGATTCTTGTATAGCCAGTCGATGGGGAATCAGACGCACATTGTCTGCGGCTTTGTTGTTACATTACTCGTTTGGCCTTTCATTAATGATGTGCCCGTTCCTCAGGCCTAGATGCTGATGCGAGATTTGGATGTGGGCATGCTGCGGAATGCTAACATTCGCAAGAGGTTGGGATCTAGTTATTCTGAAAGCCACATTGCCTCCTCCTTTGCTCCACTCAGGATCGGTGAATCTTTTCAGCCATTGTCTAGGAGAGCCACTCGGCCACGCCCAGCCAACTCCCGAGCCACAACATCTACTTTCCGGGAAGAGCTAGTCCTAGAATGAGGCCAAAGGATCTTGGAGCACTAAGAGACCATCATTCGGACCATGGCCACTATGGAGCAGCAGCAGACCTCCGAGACTGAGAGCTTTGCTTAGTTGCGGAATGTCTTCTCTAGTTTCTACACGGATGTGCACACTGGTCTCACGCCCCGTCCTCCTGAGGGGAATGATCCCTCATCCTCTGTACTTCCACAGTGATTTATCTTTTTCTCTTTCATGAACATCTTTTTCTTATATTTATGAGCAGGACATTGAAGCTCAACTGGCTTGTTTGGAACTTCTTATTTTTCCTTCGGTAACATCTATTTATGACCTTGTTTTAATTCTATTTCAAACACTTAGTTAAATACATGACGAATGTTATTTCTTTTACTATATGTCAAACATTTCAATCATGTTTTTACTCATAGATATTTTTTTCCCAACCGCGGGGACAGCAAAAGAAATCCAGCGTTTGACAAGAAGATTGGCGGCCCTAAACAAGTTCCTGTCTAAACTGGCTGAGAAGGCACGCCCTTTCTTTGTTGTGATCAAGAAGAAGGCTACGTTTCAATTCGAGGAATTGAAAAGATACTTGGCTAACCCACCTGTGTTATCTAAGCCAGAGCCGGGAGATGTGCTAGTTTTGTACTTAGCCATTTCAAATTGTGCAGTGAGCATTGTGATCATGCGGGAGGAAGGAGGAGCCCAACACCCGATCTACTACATTAGCAAAACACTTAGGGATGCTGAGTTAAGATACTCGCGTCCAAAAAGAAGATGTTGGCAGTCTACTGAACGGCAAAAAGGTTAACTCCCTACTTCCAGGCCCACCAAGTGAATGTCTTGACCAGTGAACTGTTGGCCTCACTCTCAAGAAGCCCATCGGCTTTAGCCTGGATGACAAAGTGGGCCCTATTTATCGGCCAATACAAAATGGAGTTTAAACATCATCCATCAATCAAGGGACATGCGGTGATAGATTTTGAGAACGAATGCACAGCGAGAGAATATACAATGCGCCTGGAGGCGACCTGGGAAGAAGAAAAGGATGGTGGACGATGTGGATAGATGGGTCTTCCGGGGTGAAGTCCTATGGTGCGGGGATCGTATTGGCCACTCTGGAGGTCTTTTGGTTTATTACGCAATTCGCTCCAAGTTTCGGGTGTCCAACCAATAATGAGGCAGAATATGAGGCATTGATCAGCGTACTACGAATCGCACGCGGGTTAGGAGCATTGAAACTTCATATTTTCAGTGACTCGAAGCTCATCGTTGGCCAAATCAATAGTGAGTTTGAAGCAAGAGAAGGCAAGATGCGGCAGTACCAGAACCATGCACTGGAGATGTTGAACGGGATTGAGCACCCGTTGCTATATATCCCTAGAAAATCTAACACCGAAGCAGACGTATTGTCTAAATTAAGTGTGGAATCCCTGGAGTGCATCAACAAACTAGCCAATGTAGAAGAATTAGAGACCCCAAGCTCGTTGAAGGAAATGGTAGCTTGGGTTGCAAAATATATTAACGACGGAGAAGTTCAAGACGCAAACCCCAGAGTGGTTAGACCAAATGGCAAAATATATCGACGACGGAGAAGTTCCAGAGGACCCAAAGGAGGCAAGACTCTTAAGGATGAGAGCCCCAAGTTACGTCATACAAGAAGGGATTCTCTATAAGCGCTCTTACAATGGAGTGTTTTTCAAATGCCTAAGGGCGGCAGAGTCCTGGGCACTCACGGAGGAAATTCGCGAAGGAACAAGTGCAGCCTACCAAGGACCATACTCTATTTCCCGGAGAGCTATCATCCAGGGATATTTCTGGTCATCGATGATGACGTATTGTGAAGAGTACGTTCGTAAATGCCCGACGTGCTAATAGTTCCAAAGCATCCCGGGAAGGCCATCCACGGATTACTCATGTTAGCACTATGATCCCCTTTGCAAGATGGGGAATAGACCTAGTGGGCGCACTGTCAAAAAGCAAAACGAAGGCAAGATTGGTAATTCTCGCAGTAGACAACTTCACCAAATGGGTTGAAAATGCAAATAGAACAATCATGGATGAAATTAAAAAGAAGTTGCGGGCCGAAGGAAGTAATTGGGTAGATGAACTACCCAGAACCTTATGGGCATATAGGACAACTCCGAAGAGGGCCACCGGCGACACATCATTTGGGCTAGCCTATGGATTTGAGGGCCCGGGCACCGGCGGAAACAGTCTAACGAAGCAAACCTACCGATAGAGATGAACTTCTTGGAGGAAAGGAGATATGAATCCAGGATCCGGGCAGAGAACTACAAGAAACAGATCAAATCCTACTTTGATAGTAGGGTAAGGCCAAGGACCTTCCAGGTTGGGGACTATGTTCTGAGAAAAAGGGAGAAGAGCCAATCGAACAAAGGGGAACAGTTTGCCAAGTCCTATGAGGGCCTATTTATTGTCAAGGGGGTCTTGCATCCACGCACCTATAAGCTGATGACCCCAAAGCGAAAGAAATCGATAGGACATGGAATGCCGAACACTTGGTGAAATTTTACAAGTAGTTTGAATGTATTCCTTTGATAATTAAATAAAGAAGCCAAGTGTTTTCCATGATCCTAGTCTATCTTATTCTCTTAAAAAGGGAGGGGAAGACCCCCTGGCATACAGGGAGGTAGAAGAGATTGTGTCACCTGATAAAACATAGGGGAGGTAGAAAAGATTATGCCCCTCCAAAGGTAGAGAAGATGATGCCTCCGCCAAGGCAAGGAAGGGATTGGAGGACTTGGAAAGTTTCATCTCTTTATTGTCTTTTTTATGTCACACTATTTTTTTACAAGTATATTTAAAAATTTTACCAATAAGTACATCTAAATATAATTAAAGGATACAACTTAATTATTTGGAGTGAAAAAAATAAGTGTACACATATTTACCAAAATGTAATTTCTATACCTAAATTAAGCATGGAAAGAAACTAAAACATTAGACTTAAGCACATTTTTTTATGGTCTGATATGTTTAAATAAATTTGGAAAATAATTTAAAAAATTCAATAAACTATAATTTAAGACAATCTCCTTTTAACTACAATGTATTGTACCTTACTAAGTTCTAATGATGTATAATTTAATATAAATTATTTTCTAAATAATTCTCCCTCTGTCTATTAAGTATTTCTCACTTTGAACAACGTACAAAATCTCACATTTTTTAAATTACATGAAATTTTTAAAAATTAGTATGAAAATAAAAATTACATATTTTAAAGCAAGATGTGACAAGGATATTTAATTTCATTAAATAATAAATAAAAATAGATAAATAAATACAAATTATAGAGAATTCGAAATAGTAATTGAGATGATATTTCAGGAACAGAGGAAATATATAATTATATTGTAAATGTTTTATAACACAATAAAAAATAAAATGTAATATAAGTGAACATCCTTTAAAAAAGCATAATTATGTTGTAAACTATTAGACTTCTTTTGAAATAATTTTTTAAATTAGTGTTGGTTAATTTTTTTAATGGCACAGATTAATTTTAAAAATTTCATCAGAAAAATTTATCAAAACACTAAAACTAATGTTGAAGTTTTTGCCGAATAACAGAGTATCTCACCTTTATTTCATGTATTACTATATTAATTATACTCCACAAGGTAATTTGGAAATTAAATTCGTTCATTATATTGTGTAAGTTCATTCTCTTTTAAAAATCCATAGGTATGGAAGCATTAATATATTCATTATTTTAAAATTGTATATTGACTTTACAATGGTAGCTGAAAATTGTTACATGGACAATTTTTTTATATTCAAACTACTTTAATTTATTATTATTTTATTCACATTGATGATGATGATACTAATAATAAAAGTAATTATATTTATAATATACAATACATTCCAAAATGATTTAATTATTATAACTCCTATAAAAGAAATTAGCAGAATTTGAAAGAAATAAGAAAAAGTTGAGGAAACTACAATGGATTGGAAAACATTGAAATTTAAGATTATTAGTATTACCACTATAAAAGTATAGAACACAATCTAATAAATGAAATAGAAAATAATGAGTAATTATTAAATAAGAATATCATTATTACTACTACTGTTATTATTATTAAAGTAATAAAACCAAAGAAGTTGGATAACGACAGCGTAGAATGAGATTGGGGAAATTTTGCAATTTTAGAAAAATAAAGAAACTTATTAATTAATCATATGTAGGAGTATAATGTGGCATATAAGTAAAATGTCAATTAGTGAATGGAAGGGCATGGATGCCCTTTCAATAAGTAATTTTCATTATGTAACTCACTAAGATGAATTAATACAATTTTTTAATACAATGTGCTTAATACAATTTTTTTAATTTTCATTATGTAACTCACTAAGATGAATTCGTCGGGATCTTCACCTTCTGAGTCTTCATTGGTCAAATTAGTTGAAAACATTGATTAATATCCCCTGGAGACCTGTAAGTTCAACATAGTTTCGCTAATATCATTGACTATAGAAGCAAAGTGTTACTTTACTAACACTTCATATTGTGTTGTTGCATAACTAACTTTCAGAAATGCTAACTAATAAATAGGGATCGAGGAATCCATTGTGTTAAGAAAGTTACAGTTATGATTTGCGATTTTGAGAATTTGGACAAAACATTGACTGAATTTTCTTTCAAGCGGGCTATTGCAAGGTATAATCATTGTGATAGATGAGGAGTTTATGCTTTATCTTGCTTACTAGCCAGAATAGGTCCTTGACGTCTAAGTGTTCATAAATGTATTCCTTCAACATTTACTTTTTTTATTTTTATAATAAGATTTTTTTAAATTAATGGAAATTTACATTTAAAACTAAATTTTTACTAAGAGGTAATTGCTATGGGAAAAAGAACCAAAATACTTACAGACGTAGATCAATGCTTTAGTAAGCTTGTTGTACAACATTATATGAAGTTTTGTTTATACAATTCTATTTTTGAATTTCTATTTGTAAAGAATAAGACATATTTGTTGGAAGTTGTCATCTATGGTATATTTGTTGTTTGTGTCATTTGTATATTTCCATCATTGTTCAACATCAATATGATATTTCGTACATTTTAAGTCATTTTGGAGATTCACGGTTTTTGATATTCAAATCGTATGACATTTCCTAGTTCATAATGTTTTGTAGAGAAGACGAAGTCGTAATTGATAAAGAGCTTCATTTCAAGAATTTGTCAGTAGATGTTTCCAAAATGAGGACAGCTGGTTTCCAGAATGGAGTATATGATAGTCGTGAAGCTGATGTTTTATTTTTCTATCAAAAAATACGACAAGGGTAATGAGTTCTTGAATGTAGTGAGAGAATTTGTATCACACCATGGTATTTAAAGATATATTGGTTATGAAGAAGTGATGAGTCGAAAGGATTGGCTAGGAATTTATATTTACCTCGAGAGAACTAGCAATGATGTTTGGTTTAAATTACTGAAAAGAAGCCAGTTGCCAAATCAAATGTGTCAATTCTCTGAAGTTAGTAGTATCAAATTTTATTCTTTTTGGGATTTTTCTTTATAGTGTTGTTAAATAAACCTTGTGACTTCTAATTTGTTTTGTTGCAATACAGGTGTATAGTGCAAGCACTAAAAACAATCAATGACATTGGTATGTACATGGAAATGTCATCCCCGAGAGTATCGTCCTTGCGCTTGGTAATAGAACAAAGTTTATCAATCTCTCTACTTTACTCCATTGCAAAAAAGTATTAGCACATATGATGATGCTTATAAATTTCTATGAGTACGGTTTCTCTATCTTGTTCTATTTTTCCCCATTCTTTTTTTCCCTTCTTGTCACAGTTCCAAGACTTGAAATTGAGCATTGACAAGTGCCCGAAGCAAGAATGGTTAACAAGTCACTTTCAAAGCAAACTGATCTATTTCAGTTACCTTTCACTACTTCCTTGCAGGTGAGAAGCACCTGGTTGGTGAGACTCATAAGCGGCACTTGGATATGAATTAGCGATGTTCTACACTAGATAGGATACCTTAGATCATCCGTCTGAAGCAAAACATCTGATGACTCTTATGTTTGACGTTAATAAATCGAGAAGGTAAATTTGTTTATTATAAATTCTCTTTTAGTATACGTATGAAATATTTTCTCTTCTACTTTTTCTATTTCAGAACTACGTTAGAAATAGTATACGTATAAGAAAATATTTCATACGTATACTAAAAGATAGTTTATCGTTTATTATCAACAAATTTTACGTTTTCGATTTATTGACGTCCAACATAAGTGCAAGCACTAAAAACAATCAATGACATTGGTATGTACATGGAAATGTCATCCCCGAGAGTATCGTCCTTGCGCTTGGTAATAGAACAAAGTTTATCAATCTCTCTACTTTACTCCATTGCAAAAAAGTATTAGCACATATGATGATGCTTATAAATTTCTATGAGTACGGTTTCTCTATCTTGTTCTATTTTTCCCCATTCTTTTTTTCCCTTCTTGTCACAGTTCCAAGACTTGAAATTGAGCATTGACAAGTGCCCGAAGCAAGAATGGTTAACAAGTCACTTTCAAAGCAAACTGATCTATTTCAGTTACCTTTCACTACTTCCTTGCAGGTGAGAAGCACCTGGTTGGTGAGACTCATAAGCGGCACTTGGATATGAATTAGCGATGTTCTACACTAGATAGGATACCTTAGATCATCCGTCTGAAGCAAAACATCTGATGACTCTTATGTTTGACGTTAATAAATCGAGAAGGTAAATTTGTTTATTATAAATTCTCTTTTAGTATACGTATGAAATATTTTCTCTTCTACTTTTTCTATTTCAGAACTACGTTAGAAATAGTATACGTATAAGAAAATATTTCATACGTATACTAAAAGATAGTTTATCGTTTATTATCAACAAATTTTACGTTTTCGATTTATTGACGTCCAACATAAGAGTAATCAGATGTTTGACTTCACGCAGATGATTTTAAGAAACCAATATTCTATCTTGTATAGAACATTGCTTATACATATTCAAGCATTACCTATGAGTCTCACCACACAGGTGCTTCTCACCAACAAGGAAATAAAGAAAGATATACCGCAACTGAAATACATTAGTTTCCTTCAAAAGTGGCTTGTTAGCCATTGTTGCTTCGGGCACTAGCCAATGCCCAATTTCAAGTTCTGAAACTGTAACAAGGAGAAAAAAACAGAATGGAGAAAAATAGAACAAGATAGAAAACAGTAGTCATAGAAGTTTATAAGCATGATCATACGTACACATACTTTTTTGCAATACAGTAAAGCAGAAAGTTTGAGAAACTTTGTTCTATTACCATGCACAAGAACGATACTCTCGGGGATGGCATTTCCATGTACATACACATGTCATTGATTACCTTTAGAGCTTGCGCTTTACACCTGTATTGCAACAAAACAAATAAGATCTCACAAGGTTTATTTGAATATCAAAAACCCTGAATCTCCGAAATGACTTAAAATGTACGAAATATCATATTGATGTTGAACAATGATGGAAATATACAAATGACACAAACAACAAATATACCATAGATGACAACTTCCAACAAATGTCTTATTCTTTACAAATAGAAATTCAAAAATAGAATTGTATAAACAAAACTTCATATAATGTTGTACAACAAGCTTACTAAAGCATTGATCTACGTCTGTAAGTATTTTGGTTCTTTTTCCCATAGCAATTACCTCTTAGTAAAAATTTAGTTTTAAATGTAAATTTACATTAATTTAAAAAAATCTTATTATAAAAATAACAAAAGTAAATGTTGAAGAAATACATTTATGAACACTTACACGTCAAGGACCTATTCTGGCTAGTAAGCAAGATAAATCATCAACTCTTCATCTATCTCGATGACTCTGTCACAATGATTATACCTTGCAACAGCCCGCTTGTAAGAAAATTTAGCTAATGTTTTGTCCAAATTCTCAAAATCGCAAATCATAACTGTAACTTCCTTACCACAATGAATTCCTCGATACCTATTTTCCAGTTATCATTTCTGCAAGTTAGTTACCCAACAACACATTTTGAAGTGTTAGCAAAGTAACAGACACATGTTATAGTCGATGAGATTTGCGAAATTATGTTGAACTTACAGGTCTCCAGAGGATATTGAGCCAATATTTCCTACTAATTTGACCCATGAAGACTCGAAAGGTGAAGATCCCGACGAATTCATCCTAGTGAGTTACATAATGAAAATTTAAAAATAGTATTAAGCACATTGTAATAAATTTAAATGCATAGTATAATGTGCTCCATATGACTTTCTCATCACATTCTTTTTCTTTCACTCTATAAATCAAAGGTTGTTCTTTGGTGCCTTTACAATTGAGAGGGCATCCATGCCTTTCCATTCACTAATTGACATTTGTACTTCTATACCACATAATACTCCTACTTCTAAAATTGCAAAATTTCCCCGATCTCATTCTACGCTTTTGTTATCCTAATTTTTCGGTTCAATTACTTCAATAATACTAGTAACAGTAATAGTATTCTTAATTAATAATTTCTCATTATTTTCTTTTTCATTTATAATTAGATTGTGTTCTATACTTTTATTGGACTCTAACTCTTAAATTTCAATATTTCCCAATCCATTTTAGTTTCCTCGAATTTTTCTTATAGCTTTCAAATTCATCTTATTTCCTTTAACGATGACCTAAAATATAATTATTTTGGAATATTTTCCATATTATTAATATCATTACTTTTATTATTAGTATCATCATCATCAACGTGAAGAGAATAATAATAAATCAAAGTAGTTTGATAACTTATATATATAAAAATTGTCTCTGAAACAAATTTGAGTTGCCACTTCAAGGTTAAAATACAATTTTAAAATAACTAGTATATTAGTGCTTCCATCCCTATTGATTTTTGAAAGGGAATGAATCATAGAGATTTTGAAAGGCAATGAATTATTGACTGAATTTTCTTTCAAGCGGGCTATTGCAAGGTATAATCATTGTGATAGATGAAGAGTTGATGCTTTATCTTGCTTACTAGCCTGAATAGGTCCTTGACGTCTAAGGGGCTGTTTGTTTCAGCCTATTAATGGTTCAGATGTCTGAATGATTCAGCACTCAATGGTTCAGACTGTTTGTTTCAGCCTCTTAATGGTTCAGATGTCTGAATGGTTAAGAGATTTGCCTCTGAATGGTTAAGTATTATACAGAGTCTGAATGGTTAAGAGCTCTTATCTGAATTGATCAGACATTTGCCTCTGAATAGTTAAACAATATACTAGCTCTTAATGGTTCAGACCTCTTACTGGTTCAGCACTTAATGGTTCAGACCTCTTATTGGTTCGGCACTTACCCATTCAGAAGTTACCAAACAGCCCCTAAGTGTTCATAAATGCATTCCTTCAACATTTCCTTTTTTAATTTTTATAATAAGATTTTTTAAATTAATGGAAATTTACATTTAAAACTAAGTTTTTACTAAGAGGTAAATTGCAATGGGAAAAAAGAACCAAAATACTTGCAGACGCAGCTCAATGATCTAGTTAGCTTATTGTACAACATTATATGATGTTCTGTTTATACAGTTCTATTTTTGAATTTCTATTTGTAAAGAATAAGACATACTTCCTCCGTCTCGCTATATTCGTCCACCTTTGACTTTTGGAACTGTTCATCTAAGCACTTTGACTCATCAAATTCTCTCAATGTGTAAGCCTAAATATAGTCATGCGTGATCTTGTTTGATTTGTCTTAACATATAGATTATTAATATATAATTTCTATAATTTTTTTATATACAAATTACAAGATAAAATGGATTAAAAAAGTGTATTGGATGGTGTGCAAAAATGAAAGTGGACAAATATAGTGGGACGGAGGGAGTATGTGTTGGAAGTTGTCATCTAGGGTATATTTGTTGTTTGTGCCACTTGTATATTTTCATCATTGTTCAACATCAATTGCAATATTGCAACATTTTGTTTTAAAATATGTTATTTTTATTTTTATACCAATTTTTAAAAATTTCATTTAACTTTAAAAATATGAGATTTTAAACGTTGTTCAATGTTAGAAATTATTTTTGGGATGGAGGGAGAATTATTTTACAAAATAATTTATATTAAATTATGTATCGTAAGAACTTAGTAACGCACAATACATTGTAGTTGCGAGAGATTGTCTTAAATTATATAGTGTATTGAACTTTTGAAATTGTTTTTTGAGTTTATTTAAAAATAACAGATCATAAAAAATGTGCCGAAGTCTAATTTTTCTAGCTTTTCTCCATGCTTAATTTAGTTATTTTCCTCAAATAGAGAGGGTATTAGTGCTACTTTTCCAAATCACGGGGCTGATAGTGCTCCTTAAGCCTAACTTTTTAGTATTATGTAAATTCATCATTTGGAAAGTACTAAAAGTAAACACTAATATTAGATAGCCTTTTCAAAATAAATACAGCTATATGTTATTAATTGTTGTAAAAAACCCAGAAACTAACTTCTTTTACCATATTTGTCACAAAATTATCGCGATACTATGACCTTTTTTCACTATGACTACACATTTGATGGGATTTAGCCCAAGCACTATGACGTGCGAAGAACAAATAAATGAACGGCTTTAGAACTCATATCTCTTTGTATTAGCATCTTTAGCCTCCTTTACAATGGAGGGTTTGCTTCCTATTTATAATATACTTCTACCATGTACAAGGAATGTCAAGTTCGTGTGCTACAATATCGGCCATTTACCAATCATGCATCAATCATGGAGGGGAATCAGTTATCAATTCCCCTCAATCCCAAGATTCGCGGAATCTTATTTAATTTGGGTATTGGATCAGATGTCTGGTCCATTCTTGGGGCTCGCCTCCACGTCTGCAATCGGACTCATATATATATTGGGCCACCCCAACTTCAATTGGGTTGTTCTTGTCAAATCACTGGACATGATATCCATCAAAAGCCCCCTACCTAGTTCCTTAGTGACACGTCACTAAGGAACTAATGATGAGCCGCCTTTAATCATCGTGCCGGATCAGAAATGATTCCACTCCTTACTCGAGTTTCGAGTCGTAAAGTCTATAAAATCCACTCCTTTTCGATGACCTGTTTATGCCTCTGCACAGTTCCCTGACCCAATTTCAGAGTTAGCTTCCATCGTTCACAACTTTCTTTCTGATTCTCTGCAGTATGGCTTCCCAACGCGTTGACATTGTGTAATTGAGGGTCGAATCCTCCACAATTAAGGATTCGGAGCATGCTCTCATGCGCGATCCTTTGGGAGATCTGTTCAGAATCCATCATCCAGACGCCGTGGGCGAGATCGATCTTGCACAACACAGAGCCAGAGCACTTCATGCTCATGCACTACGACTTGGTCCTCCATGGTTTCAAACTTTCGTTGCACCCTTTCATACGTGACGTCTGCATAACTTGGGAGTTGCCTCCTAAACAATTCACGACGAGTGCCCAGTAGTACCTGGCCTCCTACATCTTCCGCTGTCACAATAAAGGATAAACTCCTTCAGGACTTCTTGACCTTGTTTTGCATCGGCGGCACCTTCCTTATTTCAGCATATTTCTCCACCAAAAGCGCCCCATTCTTAAGAAGGTGGAGCTAAAGATTGCAATTTGGCAAAGAAAATTTTGTCCTAAAATTTCCACCTCACAACCCTCTAGATCTGCCTGTCGTTGTGCTACGGTCGTGCCTTTCCCGGACCCCGTTTTCCAAGGGCTCCGGACCAGGCTTATGAGGATATGCGGATTGATACCCTGATTAAGCATGATAATCTCAAAACGGACCATCTTTTCCGTCTGTCTTGCTTCCATTTCCTGGGGGACAACCCAATTATTCCCTTCAACAAGGGTATATCAACCATTTCTCGGAGCAGTTCAACGAGGGGTTCCCCCAAACCGTTGGCCCATGAGGCTCGAGCAAAGCATGTGTCCTCCTGCCCCTTTCGTAACTCAAATCCGGAAGTCACTCCTATTGTTGCTCTCTCCCACAACTTCCCTAACACCGGAGATGGTTCCCATCCCATTGGCAGCTGACTTGTCTGCCCACCAGGAGCGAGCAAAGGAGCTAGCTAGGGGACCAACCCCAGCAATATCAATCTCCATAATCTTATCTTTTTTAAATTATTGTACAAATTGTGTATAAATCCAAAGTATACCAAGGACCCAAAAATTGTTAAAAAAGATTGATTACAAAACATTAAAATTTGACAAATACTTTGAGATCAAGATAGTACTCTTGAGGATCTTTTTTTCTTATCAACTACTCCGTCCTTTCCATAAACTCTTTCTCCTTTTTTTCTTCATCCCATAAAGTTCTTCCCCTACCTATTAAAAACGACTTTTATCCCTACTAATTCATACTCTTCCTATCACATCTCACATTAGGGCTGTGCATCGGTCTAAACCCGGACCGACACGGACCGGACCGGGACCGGACCGGGACCAAATAAGAGCAAAATAATGGACCGTAGACCGGACCAATAAAGTGTAAGACCAGACCAAGACCAAGACCGGACCGAAAAAAACTGGACCGATTTGGACCGGCCTGAATAAGGACCGAATTAGGGGAGAATGGCAGTTTCGTTTGAATTGAATAGAATTTAATAACCCTATGACATTTTAGCAAGAATCTACAAGTTGAGAATTGGGAAGAGTTGCGTACCTACGGAGTGCCGACAGAGTAGCCATCCGATTACCAGGGGATTGGGCGAAATCCGCGAGTTGATAACCTGCTGCGCTGCGTGAGTGCGTGTGTACTGTGCGTGTCCGCCACGTCCTTTGAGTTTTATTCGGCAATGGGCAGTGGCGATTAGAGTTTTCTTTGGTCGGCCACTGGTATGGGCGTGTGGGGAATGGGCGATTTGATTTTTCTTTGGCGATTGGATAAGTGGTTGAGCTACTAGACTAATGGACTAAGGTGGATTATTGGGTATTGACATTATTGGGTATATATATTAAGCCCTAAAGCCCATAACTTAATGATATAACCGGTCCACCGGTCTCACCGGGTTTGGACCGGACCAGACCGGAACCCGGATAATAGAAATTTAGGACCGGAGACCAGACCGAACTAAGACCAGTCCAGACCGGTCCGGTTTTGGCCGGTCTTTGGGTAGGTCCGGGTTTGGACCGAATAATGCACAGCCCTATCTCACATCATACCATTTTACTAATAATATACCAATCACATCATACTTTTAGCCATCACGTCAAAGGTATTTTTGTAAAGTTAACACAAAAATATCACTCCTTAAATTTTCTAAGAGTAAAAAAAGGAAGGATTATAAGGAACGGACAGATTTCAAAATTTTAATTGATCAATATTCAAAATAAAACAAAAGAATTAACCTATTTGTGCACTAAAAAAGGAATAGAAAATATTTTTTTAAGGTAGTAGAACCAATTTTTATTTCATTACAACGCTACAAAATTTTTCTTTTACCCCTCGGTAAATTTTATATATTTGTATGTTTTCATTGATTATTTTAAAAAATTAAATTTTTTCATGTCCTCTTGTTTTGTAGAACTTTTGATGTAATATTAATTTGTCAATTTTATTTTTTATTCTTATACCAATTTTTAAATAAAATTATTTAAAAAGAGTTTTGCATCATAATATTAAAATTGTCATCTAATTTACTTGAGACGGAGGGGTAAATAAGTATATGGACTAAATAAAAAATTAATAATTAAATAATATAAAATATGTAATTTTTTGAGTAAATAGAAATATTTTAATGATAAAATAAATACTCCCACCGCCCGAAATGGATTGTTTGCATGTTTTCATTGATAGAATAGAACGGCCTCTCGGTGAGTTTTGTTTGTTTGCATATTTTCATTGATAAAATAAAATATTCTTTTCACTTCTTGTTTATAAATTTTTTATGTATTTTTGAATAGTGTAATTTATAGTTTTTTATCCCTATACTAATTTGCAATTAAAATGATTTTAAAAATGATGGGATTTTGTACGTTGTTCAAACTTCAGAGTGTGACATCACTCGCTAATTGGGCTATTTGGTATTAGTTAAAAAAAGAAAAAAAGCCACTCCACTCATTCATCACTCGCTAACTGGGCTATTTGGTATTAGTTAAAGTATTAATTCCAAGGGAGAGTACGATGTGATATTCCATTTTTGTCTCACCATTGTTATTGCTCTTAGGGCATGTTTTTTAGAACTGTAAAAAAAGAGCTAGATGTTGGAAAAAAACTGGAATAAACTAGAAGAAACTGAAAAAAACAAAAAGAACTTGAAAGAAATTAGAAGAACAGAAAGAAATTGGAAGGACTAAAAAAATTAGAAAAAACTGGAAAAAATTAGAAAAAACTAGAAAAAACTGGAAGAAACTGGAAAAACGTGGAAGGAACTGGAAAAACTTCCAAAAATTGGAAAACCTAAAAAAATTTTAAAAATATTTATTTTAAATTCTTGTTGTTATAAATTATTATTATTATTATTACTATTATCATCATCATCATCATCATAATAATGTTATCTTAGTGAATGTCTTTAAGATATAAAAAAAGTATTGTTATTTTTTAAATACTAAAAACTACTTTTACAAAAAAATAATTATAATATAAAGTTAGCATAAGTATAAAAATATTAAATTTTAAAAAGGCTGTGTAGTTATATTGCACCTTAAGTTATTTATGCAGTATTTATTTATTATAAATAATATATTTGTAATTATAATTTATATACTAAAACATTTCATTTTAAATATCATACATGTCACATAATCAAACCTATTGTTTCTTTCATGATTGATATTTTATTTTCACTAAATTCCTATTTTATGAATAAAGACATAGAACTTTTTTGTTTACATTTTTTATGTTTTACTCATATTTTAGTCTTTTTCTCTAAGGTCTTTAAACTTACAATTTTTTTTATATAAAAACTAAAAAAATGAACAATTTATAAGTAATGAAGGAAAAAGTGAGATGTCTTATAAAAAGTTAGATTAATAAAACATTCAATGTAACTATTTTATCCATAATTTTTTTAGTATAATTTAATATATTGATGTTTTCCTGTTTTATCATGTAGACTTATATACAAAAAAATGTCTTATCCATATTAAAAAGTTGAAGAAAAAAATAATGAGTGTGAATTATAAAAATAGTGAGATAAAAAAATAATTTATAAACTATAGTTATGAATATAACAGTTGTAATAATAATAATAATAATAATAATAATAATCACATTAAAATATATCATTTTTAGAGTAATTGGTTGAGAGTAGAAAGAATTTGAAGAAAATGAGAAAAGTTGGAAGATACTGAAATGAAATTAGAAGAAACTGGAATAAATTACAAGGAACTAGAAGAAACTAGAAAAAACTGGAAGAACTGAAAGAAACTGGAAGTTAAGAGTTCAAGCCCTAAAGAACAGGCTCTTAGAGTCACTTCGACACAAGAAGTGTAAAGGGCTATCTTAATGTTAGATCCCCAAATACAAAAGCCGAATAAAATATCTCATGACAAGTTAATTACTACAGAGTATAATTTGCACTAAATAGTACTAAAACATAAGTCATTTCTCAATGTAGTACTTAAACATTTTTATTTCTTAAATAGTACTTGAATAAGGTCTACTAATATTTGTCTTTTCATTTTCTTATTTTTCTCCCTTTCTCCCTAACGAAACAAGAAAATTGTTTTACATCTCATTTCCTTTTCTTTTCCTTTCAAATTCTTGAACCAATTTATAATTTTTAAATAAAAAGATAAAGAATTCATACCGCTTCTTGTGCTTTTTAGCCTTGAAATGATCATCCCTCACCGTAACATTAGTGAAATATCCACTGCAAAGATATCAGCCAAAATATAATAAGGAAATCCCAAATGTAAGTTCACACAAACAGAAGCAAAAACTAAACAAACAAATAAACACGTATACAGGGAAAACTGGGCATTGTATATTTCTCTTTCATGCCTCATACCTTCCTGCGCAAAAAAAAAACTTCTCAAAGTGCTGTGAAATCTGTCTCCAGTTTGGGTCCCTCTCAACAGGCTATATCCTGCCCGCCATGGTGATGTTGTAAAGTTAAGACTCTTACGTCATAACGATCTCAAAACTAGAAAGAATACAGAGAACACAATTGATGGCCACGAAGCTATTTTTCAGGATGACCAGGTTTGTATTAGTCTAAGTTATTTAACTTCACAACTTCTCTTTTTTTGTAAATTCATTTTTTTTCATTTAACTATAGGGAAATTGTATACATGTTTTTTGTGAGAACCCTTTAATCCCACGCTTTAAGCCTTTGCTAAAGGAGGGTCAATTACATGACATAAAGAATCCAATCAGCTCAAAGAAAATGCAATGGTTGACAGACAATCAGTAGAAACTTACATTTGTTAAGGATACCCTTATAAGAGATGTACATGACCACTCTTTTCTCAAAACTGTGTTTAAGTTTAGAAACTTCAAAGAACTAAACAATGCCATAGATATTCAAAATCGAATCTGTAAATAAATAATTTTTGCTAAGCTCTAGGTTGCAGTATATTATACATTGAAGAAACAAAACATATTAACGGAGAACAACATACAGTGCCTACTTATTGCAATATACTTACATAACATACATATACTTACTCAGAAAGAACGTGTTTGGGTGCTTTGTAAGATAGTTGGCTTTAAACACTATGGACCTTGGTGTTATATGTCTAGTAAAAGTGTTACAGAAAACTGATTCCGACTAATGCAAAGTATTCATGTGGATATTGCAAGACAGTTAATTAAATATTGTTTGAACCCAATACATAAAGTTGGTTTTTGTTCCACTATATGAACAGGTAGCGCTTGAAAGTGTGTGTTGTTGACGAAACAGGCAATCTCGCATTGATCTTATGGGATAAACATTGCACTTCGCTCTTTGGAAAACAGACAGAAGCTTTCTTAAATGAAACTGTATGTGTGTTTTGTAAACAAATTTCTTAAAAAACATTAGATTCTTTGTACTTACTATTATTCTTATACAAAGATGATCTTTAATTTCTTTTCAGGGTGATGATCTAGAAATCCCAAGAGAGTTTAACACTGAAGAATAAACCAATTGTGTTTGAGCTAGAAGTCAAAAAATCAGCATCAAGCTCTTTTGAAAAAAGTTTTTCTGTGCAACAGATTATAAGTGATGAAAAAACTTTGGATCATTTCATGGTGGCTAGCTCTAGCACACAGGTATAAGTTAATTTACACTGTACACTCAATAGACCGAAGTACTAATAAGGTAATTCTTTTTTATAGGCATCTGTTGACAGTAAACCACTAAAGAACATCACTGAAACTGTTGATTTGGAAGCTTGTTATAGTACCAGTAAAGAAGAGAATCTAAACATTCATGGTATTAAGCTTGTGATGCAACTGTCAAACAAGACCTTAGCAAGGAAATTGATGACATGGGGAGTCAGTTGAAGAAGAAACCTAAGGAGTGTTTGATTGAGAAAGATTAAGTAAAAGTTAGACCATTTCACAACCTTTAAGACAATTCTCTTTCTACTTTAAAAAAACTTGCTCTTTACATCAATTCACTTATTTCAGTTTGTCCTATCTTCACTTAATTATGACTATTATTTTGTAAGTAATATATATGTATCTTCAGTTTGAAGTGTAAATGTTATATGTCCCATGTGTGTTACTCCTTTTAAAAGAAACACTTCTGCGGTGTTATTGATGCCAAGTTCGTTGTCGAATGTTGGCTGGTAATATGTTTAAATGAAGTACCTATAAGCAATTATTATTTCTCAGAACCAAAAATTAAAAGAAAAGTCATTCCATTTATAATTCAGTTTTAAACCTTGCCAATGCCAATTCATTTCATGTAATAGTAAAATCACAAACACAGAGAGTCAAAATACTCATTTGTGAAATATGGGTTCAAATGCAGATTACCAAAGATTTGGGAATCAATATATTAACACATCAAGAAACAAAAATAAATACCCATTACCAGCTTGATAAAGGTATGTATTTCCTAAATTTAACCTTTTAAAACCTGCATCACACACACACACATCTTTCTGATAGATATTGTCATTCACCTCAACAGTAGAAAAAGAAAACAGAGACAGACGAGCATACCTTATTAGAAAAAAATACTGCATAATTTCACAGCTGCTCAATGGATATGCCAGTGTATTCTTTATGTTTTCTGAAAAGAGAAAAAAAATCTTAATGACCAAATAATTCTAACAAAAATAATACAAATTTCAACCAGAATAAAGTGCACCTAAGACAGAGATAACAAATAATATTTTAATCTCAATTCATTGTAATTAAAATAATTTATAATTGTAGTTTAGAAAAAACATGCACTTAGAAATAATATCTAACTCATAATGGTAAAAAAAGGACTTTGTTTATAGCTCTGAACATGCACTTATAAATTTAATGTAAAATTAATTTATATAACATTCTCGGTTTAAATTAAAACAGGCCAGACCTTCATTTAATTTATTTGCTATTCTTGGTTTAGATTGAAACAGACCAGATAATTATCCTGTGAACCCAAAGAAAACACTATAAAATTAGCTGAAAATAAGCAAATTCGAATATTTTTTAGATAAAGATCTAAAAATAAATATTACATACAGATCTAAAAGGTGGAAATAAGCCTTTTATAAATTGGAGTATAAAACTTTTAAGCTGACTGTGAACTCAAGATGCTAAAGTGGGCAAAACATGAGAAGAATTACAAAAATATAGGTGTCCAAATATTAGAGAGAGGGTGAAATGTGTTGTGTAAATTATCACCTCCATTTTACTAAAAATATCGCAATAGGATTCTGCTTTGCCACTGTGAATATCCAACTGCCCGATAATCAAATATATCCTCCACTTTAATATCGTACTGCAATAAATTATACACAAAATCCATGAACAATAAATTCAAATAAAAACTATATACCAAAAAAGTTTGATTTTTTAAGAATAAAAATATTACTCCCTCTGTCCCCAATTTGATTACAATTTTTTTTCTCTCTCCTCTCGATAACTTTTGTTTGTTTACGCGATTTCATCAAGTATCTGATAAAATAAAATATTCTTGTCACCTCTTGTTTTGTAGAACTTTTGAAGTAGTTTTTTAATATGTAATTTTTATAGCTTATTGATATACCAATTTGTAAATAAAATGATTTCAAAAAGTAAAAAATTTTACTCTGTAACCCACAATTTGTAATCAAATTGGGGACGGAGGGAGTATTACCATTTAATCCTTATTCTTTTAATCAGTTATAAATGAATAAAACTGAGCTAATAAGAGCATATGCAATGGTAAGGCAAGTGGTTGCCTTGCCCTGCCATTAGTGGAGTGGAAGATAATACAATGGGAGAGTCAATAATTGACTTGCATGGAATGGGGCGAGGCACCACTATATGTGTGGCTTGTGCGAGGAGAAATGAGCGGAACAATGCATGCTACTGATTGGACTGAATCCTTTTTCTTTCTTCTTTTTTTCGGTTTTTTGCATGCCACCTCTGTAGCTAATCTTTCTTTTTTTGTTGCATGTGTTTTGCCTAACTTCTTTTTCTTCTTTCCAAAACCAACTTTAAAAAAAAAACTAACCCTTTTTTAAACAAAAATACCAATTCATTTTTTTTAATTATCTATGTTGTTTTTTTTCATTTCAGTCTATTTTCTTTTATAAAACATTTTAAGATATTTTCTAAAACTAAAAATACATATTTTTAAAACTAGTGTTTTAATCCTAGATTATACTCCGTACAATTTAAGTAGATAATTAAACTAATTTTTAAAAAATAATGTTTTCTCTATAAAATTAAAATCTTTACAAGAAAATAAAAAATGTATTAAAAAAATGAAAAATAAAACACATGAACTAATTAAATTATGTCAAAATGATAAAATTGACAAATAAACATTACTTGCCATTGTAGGGCATGCTACTCTAATGGAATGCCACTGTGTGACTATGCATCATTCCAGGACACGACTTGCCATTGCCTATGCTCTAAGGACGCAAGTCTTTTATAAAAAAAATTGAAAATATTATCATTTGACCCGTTTCCTTTAAATGCTATAGGGAATGGATGGTCTTTCTCACCTTGTTCTTCTTCTAATTCTTCATGTTGATTTCTTGTGGCCTTGCTCAATTTCAATAATTAACATTTTACTTTTCAAAAGAACAACTGAGCAGCGAAATTTAGCACACAGCTGGAGGCCAATAAAATACATATTTGTAGGAAAGGAATCTAGTTTGTCCTCACTGCAAAATGTAGATTTTCCCTTTGCTGCCAAGATAAAGCAATTACATCATACAAAAAGTAAGTTAAATCCGTCCCCTTCAAGTCTAGTTCAACCTCTTTTTTATGAAGTGTGATTAACAATCAAATTACAGCAAAAACACCAAAAAGAGGAAAAATTCAAGAAAACCACTTCCTAATTTTCCAAGACCTTTTTTTTCTGTTGCAGTACCCCAAAGATTACATCTTAAAACCAATTATTGTACAGAACACTTACAAAGAAGTAGGATCCACAGTCGTCATCGCTGCTTGTGGTACCATCGCAGGTATGAGCCACCGCTGTTTCAAATCCAGACCTGCCAGAATCCATGGTCACAGCTTGTGGTTGTGTAGTCGCCCCCTGCTTCAGCGGAAGTATAGAAACCCTAGGCGGCGTTTCCAATTTATTTTATTGAATGAAAAAATTGGAGGGGATGAGAATGAATAATGGAAGGAGACAGCTCTGATAAGCTTATGAGACACGTGATTTCTTCAGAAGATAAGCGAAGGGGAAGAAAATGAAAGGAGAAGATGAATTGACGGAAGAAACGCAAAAGAGGAAGAAGAAGAATTGTGTGGTGCAACAGTCGGCTCCTTCCTGAAGAGGAACCCTAGATGCTTAGAGAGTCCGTTCTGTTTTTACGGATCTAACTGAAGAAGTATGGCTTAGAAGAATTTATGGAAAAGGGCAGAAAAAGGTTGGAATTTATGAGAATGCCCTCCTATATCTAACAGAGATTCGCGTAAGGCGCGTCCGCTCTACTTGCGTAAAATGAGAGGAAATGACAGAAAGGCCCTTCCAACGAAGAAACAAAACGTCACTGTTTATTACCGTTACTTCAAAAATTAAACGGAAATATTAAAATTAACGACCAGCCGTTAGGTTGCCTTCGAAACGTCACGATGATTTTTAGAAAGGCCAAACGGCGTCGTTTGAAGCCCCAACCCCTCCTTAATCCCCCGACCAGTCTTCGGAAACGATACGCCTTCATCAATCGAAACTCTTCTGCTCTTCGTTCTACATTGCTTACCGTCTTCGGATACCTTCAAGAACTACCACACATCTCTTTGCCATGGAGAACACCGGAGCAAGTAGCGGGTTCCAGTACAAGAGAAGAAGAATTCTAACCCAAACACAAAGGGAGGAGATGGAGAATGAAAACCAGGTATTTTCAAATAATTCTTACTTAAAATTAACTAATTTTTGTTTTATTTTGAAATATTTGGGATTGGTGTCAGATTTCTGCTGAGGTAACTCCATCTGTGGAGGGTCAATCGTTCCTGGATGCTTCGGAAATTGAGGTGCATTGCATGTACACTAAAATATAACATTTAAAGTATTTTGTTTGTTTTTTGAAACATTCGGAAACAGAACAAGTTATTCGACCATGGAAATAATCAATATAATGTTACAGTAATTGGTTAAGAGTCGAATGCAGTCGAATCTATTTTTTGATTAGTTCTTGATTTTAATTCTAGGTTCCAGCGTTGGCTTGCACCATTGATATTGATAAAATACCTGGAATGAAGTTAACCCTGAAATCTTCTTTGGGGGAGTTCCAGAATCTGATGGGCGAAGGACTTGGAGATCATCCAGAAGTTCTTGATTTGTTTAGGGAGAGCACCCCTTTTTCTCATTTTTTGGATGTTGAGTGTATTCCTCCTCCTCTGTTCCTATGGCAACTCATTGCGAGGGAAGCCAAAATAAAGAGGAAAGGAGAGATGTGGTTCGTTTTCAAAGGAGTTCCTGTCAGGTACTCCTTGAGGGAGTTTTCACTCATTAGCGGCCTCAACTGCTCTCACCTTAACGCCGGCTTTGAAAATTCTAAGGAATTAACCTCTACAAAGAATGATTTCATTCGTGCTCACTTTCCTTCAGCAAAGAAGGGAAAGAAATCTGCTGCAGTCACATACAAGATGGTTGTGCAGCGTTTCTTGGAAATTTGTAAAGGACTGGACATGGAAAAGAAGAAAGAAGGCCAGGAGATGGTTGCTGTGAAAATGGCAGCACTTTTGTTTGTTGTTGTTGTTGTTCTCTTGGGTCATGCTGATCGAGACAAGTCTGCAATTCCAGATTGGATTCTGGGCATGATTGCACAGTGGACAGCAGTTCTAGGTTTCCCATGGGGAACCTGGGCATTTATGGAGTCCTTGGGGTCACTGAGGAAAGACCTAGCTGCTAAGGCCAAATCAATTGGAAGAGGGGCCTCATCAACCATGTACTATACTGGTTTCTTGCTTCCCATTGGGGTAAGGATTTTTTCAATTATAATATTTCTTATAATTTTTATTGAAATGTGATCTTATTGAAACTTTCCATATGAAAAGATCCTTTTTCTGGAGAGTTGCTTGGGGACTGGAGCAAATATTACAACAAGAAGCCCACAGACATCCCAGCTAGGCCAAGAATCTACCTTTGGGGTGAGATTCCAATAAAGAAGAAAATCACCCACACAGAAATGGATGCTTACGTTGGGGACGTGCAGGTATATACATATTATTGGTCACTAAAAGATTAAAATTTAATGAATTCCAAAAATAAAGTGTCATTGTTTTGGTTGCAGTCTCTAAAGACCATTCTTGTTCCCGACAAGTTTGAGGCAACTGCAGAGTGGTATTTGAACTTCCATCCTCTAGAGACCACAAAACACCCCGAGTTGGATGCATTTGTGGCAAAATTAGAGTGTAGAGGGGAAGTCCACATTCCGGTGGAGAGGAAGAGAAAAGCCTGGAATGTCCCTTCACCAACAAGAGATAATTCTGAAGAGCGTAATGAGCACATCTCCTCTCCCCAAGAATCTCAGAGGAGTCAGAGCCTTAGGGAATCTCCTTCTAGAGTCTCCCATTCCAACATCCCAAATCCATCGTCTCCTAACCCTCACCCCGCCAAGCCTTCATCCAATACCTTTCAAGAACTCTTTGATCGAATGTCAAAGAAAATTGATAACATTGCAGAAGAACAAAGAAAGAGGTTTGAAGTGCTTGAAAAAGAGTTAATGCTTTGTCAACTTTAATAAATCAAAAGATTGTGAATAAGGTATGATGAAAGCTTTTGAAAGTCATCCAATAATTTTAATTGATCAGAACTGATCTATTCTTATGTAAAAATATGAAGGTGAATGTAACTGAATCAGGAGAAGAACCAACCAAGAATCCGCAGGAGGTACGTCGAATACAGTCGAATACATCGAATGTATACGAAATGTTCGAATACCTCGAATGTATACGAAATGTTCGAATACCTCGAATGCAGTCGAAACGTTTTGTTCAGTTTTAAATTTGTAAGATCTGTTAATGTTCAGGTGCCAGAGACGACAATCATGGGTGATTGTGAGGAGACTGAGGCACGAAATCCTTCCCCTGACCATAAGGTTTGGGGTTTAATAGAGTTATTTCATTTTGTTTGCATATGTTAAATGAAATAATAATATCATTTCATTCTTCTTTCTCATCATTTTCATACTTCATACTCTATAGGTTTCTCCAAGACTTGGTATTCTCCAAATTGTTGGGGAAATTAAACAAGAGCACGAGAATCAACCTTCAACTCTTTCTGATTCTGTTCTTAGTTTAGAGAACAGAAAGGTAAAGTTCTAATCTTAACTTACAATGCATTGTCCTTTCGAAAATAGATTCATATTTTTTGTTCTTGTCTGCAGGCTGAGTCTACCCACGAGACAATGGGAACAGAAGATGCTACCTCAATGAAGCCTCTGCAGGAAATGGTAAAATAATAAATCTTACTACAAGTGCCTTCGAAATATAGTCATAGTGTTCAAATGTATTCGAATTTTTTGCAGGTTGAGTCTTGCCATGAGGTAATGGAAACAGACGCTGCTGCTGCTTCTATGAAACCTCTGCAGGCTGAGTCTACCCACGAGACAATGGGAATAGAAGATGCTGCCTCAATGAAGCCTCTGCAGGAAATGGTAAAATTAAAAATCTTCCTACAAGTGCCTTCGAAATATAGTCGAAGTTTTCAAATGTATTCGAATTCTCTGTAGGTTGAGCCTAGCCATGAGGTCATGGAAACAGACGCTGTTGCTTCTATGAAAACTCTGCAAGACAAGGTAAATTCTGGAGTCATTGCATTCGAAATGCAGTCAAGTTCTTCGAAGTATTTAGAGCATGTTTATTTACACTCTATTTAACTGTAGGTTGTTTCTCCCCCGAAGGAATTGGGAGAAGAGGCTGAAATTACTGATGGCATTGTGTATGGAAAGGTTTGGTTTCTTACTTCAAGTGCTTTCGTATTGTGGTCTAAGATTCCGAAATAATTCACTTATTTTTTTATTTTAGAGAGTGAAAAAGAAGTCAGCCAGTTTGAAGTCTCCTTATACAGCGGACGGGAGGAAGAAAAAGAAAGCCGATGAGCTCTTATCTAAGCCGCCAACTAAAGCAGATCTTTTGGAATTTAAGAGCTTCATCGTAAAAGCAATTAAAGATGACCGCCCTGTACAATGCTACCTCGCCCAGTACAAGGAGATTCAGGATTTTGTGAAAACGTTCTGGACTGGCCTTATCACTCCAGGTTTTTGGGTAGCGGATACTGTAAGTTGCATTAACCTTTCATTCTTCGTACACAAACAATGCTTATATCTTTCGTTTTCTAATAACATATTACTTTTGTTTGTTAACTAGCATCTGAGTGAGTACCTTTACGTCCTGAGAAGACGTTTATGCAATGACGATGGAGACTCATGCATTGCGCCTTTTGAATTCAACAATTACGTGAACTCTTATGCGCATGACCCAGAATGGCCTGTTTTGTCTGGATCCCTTGAAAAGATTGTGGATGGTACATGCAGCGAGGGGCCGGAAGCATTTAAAACCAAATCCTGGAAAAAGAACACTAAGTACGTATATTATTTGAAAGGCACGAGTTCACATTGGTTCTGTATCAAGGCTGACTTTGAGAGGTGTCGCCTCGTCGTGCTTGACTCCCTTAAGAGGATAACTTCGATTGAGACGATGGCTAGTTTGCTGATAGATGATCTTAGAGGGTTTAAAGGCATTGCTGGAATTAGAGAAATCGGCAAGCACGGATATGCCGATTGGGAAATCGAATACTGCACAGTACCCCAACAGATTGATTGTGACTGCGGCATCTTCGCGGTAAAAATGTTAGAGTTGGGAGCACAACATCAGGATTTTAAATCTTTGGAGAATATGACAAAAGAAAAGATGGCCAACATGCGTTTAGAAATTGCTTACTACATATGCAAGGAGTACCATTGTAGAAACAAAAAATAAATTCTATGGTTAAAGAGCGGTCAAATCAGCTTTTATTACTCTCGTTAATTTCTAAGAGCTCAGGAAGTTAAATGAGATGTAATTTCGTTCATTAATAATGATGATGATGATGATGATGATGATGATGATAATGATAATGATGATGATAATAATAATAGAGAGGGTCGTTGAGATCAACAAATATCCAAAATGAATAACTTCGACTGCCCCGACTAATATTTGACCACATTTCGGATGGACTTTATACAGTAATTAGTTAAAAATTAAAATGGAAGAAGATATGTGTGGGCGGTTTGCATTCAATTCGGGTAGATAAAGAGCGGTCAAATCAGCTTTTATTACTTTCGTTAATTTCTACGAGCTCAGGAAGTTAAATGAGATGTAATTTCGTTCATTAATAATGATGATGATGATGATGATAATGATAATGATAATGATGATAATAATAATAATAATAGAGAGGGCCGTTGAGATCAACAAATATCCAAAATGAATAACTTCGACTGTCCCGACTAATATTTGACCACATTTCGGATGGACTTTATACAGTAATTAGTTAAAAATTAAAATGGAAGAAGATATGTGTGGGCGGTTTGCATTCAATTCGGGTAGGTAAAGAGCGGTCAAATCAGCTTTTATTACTCTCGTTAATACGAGATAATGGATGCCGTGGAGCATCTTCTGCAGTAATGGATAAAACGGATAATGGTATACGAGATAACCATTATGACCGTTTTGCCTTATCGAGATAACCATTAGGACCGTTTTACAAAATTGAGTAAAACCATTACGAAAGAGAGGTGAGAAGTTTTGATGATTGTAAAGAAATAGGCTTGTAAAATATGGAATACATTGAAGAAAGTTTGTTTAAAATCTGGAGAGGGTGCAATGTATTTATAGGGGGGGGGGCGAATTTGAATGATATTTGAATGAAAACGAAGGGACTTTTACACCCTAATTAGTACGGAGTTATTAAATACATGAATGAAGATAAGTGTGAACGGTTGGCATTATGGTAGATAAAGATATGTGTGAACGGTTGGCATTCTTAAATAAGATTTAAATTTCGGTCTATATTGTGTTAATAATAATAATAAGGATAAAAATAATAATTCAATATTATTGGAACAAAATTTCGATTCTTTCGACTACATTTGGAACGTATTCGAAGGAATGTTTGAATTGTGTATGATGATTTAGATTTAATTGGCGTAGACGAAGAGTCATAAATTCAGTTTTTATAAAAGTTTTTATACATTCGACCTTCTCGATGAGTATTTGACCACAATTCGAATGGTACTATTACACCCTAAAAAAGAATTCTTGTTTTATAAATTACGTTACTTTCAATGACTAATGGAAGTTTATAATTAAAAAAGCAGTGAGAGGAAATTATGGTGCGAAGTGAAAATAGAACAATAATCTGATTTTTAATATAAAAAGTTTTTATTAAAAAATACATAAAATCAAACTTCAAATACGCATGAAAATACCCTTATGCGTATTTCAGGATATGGATGAGAAAATCACAATCACCAAAATGTTGAAAAAACAGGACATGACTCTCATTTAGGCCGTGATTCTCAACAAACGCTGGCCATGATTCCCTGAAGAACAAATTGCCATGGCTGCATGCTTGAACCTTTACTTCAAAAGTGTGTGGCGCTAGTTTGGAATGGAGAGTCACAACTGTGTTATCTGGGAAACAAAATTGAACATGTCGGGGTAGCGCCTACAACAGATCCAATGAATTTGTGAGTTATAAAATATAACTTTAAAAAAATTAAGAAAATATAATGAACAAACCAATCGCTCTTTGAACTTGGGATCATGCTCGAGGATTATTGTAAAATCGAACATAATGATCTTTTTTATTTTCGCAGGCAATAAGGAAAAGAAGATTGGGAAAACCCTAAACATAGTTGCGTATTTATATAGGCCGAGCAAGGCGGAAAGGGACGAAAATGGTAATAGACGGGAATTTTTAGAAGAGTCCCGCCATTTCATGAATAGGCGGGACGGGAAAATTTAGTCCGACATTTCAGTCCGCCATTTCATGAAAAGGCGGGACGGGACCATGTAGCAATCCAATTAAGACTTTCATTCTAGGGGTAGTCTTTACCTGTTGGTATTAAGAATTAATTTCAGACCGTAGTGGATGTAGCAGTCTAGTTAAGAGTTTAACTGTAGCAAGGTCGTACGGTCGTACCTGTTGGTGTTAAGAATTGACTTCGGACCGTAGTGGATATAGCAGTCCAGTTAAGAGAATAATTGTAGCGGTAGTCTTTACCTGTTTGTATTAACAACTAAGTTCGGACCGTAGTGGATGTAGCAGTCCAGTTAGGAGGATAACTGTAGCAAAGTCGTACCTGTTGGTGTTAACAACTAGGTTCGGACCATAGTGGATGTAGCAGTCCAGTTAACTGTAGGAGTCCAGTTAAGAGAATAACTGTAGGGGTAGTCTTTACCTGTTGGTATTAAGAATTAACTTCGGACCGTAGTGGATGTAGCAGTCCAGTTAAGAAGACAACTTTAGCGGTAGTCTTTACCTGTTTGTGTTAACAACTAAGTTCGGACCGTAGTGGATGTAGCAGTCCAGTTAAGAGGATAACTGTAGGAGTCCAGTTAAGAGAATAACTGTAGGGGTAGTCTTTACATGTTGGTATTAAGAATTAACTTCGGACCGTAGTGGATGTAACATTCCAGTTAAGAGGTCTTTACCTGTTTGTGTTAACAACTAAGTTCGGACCGTAGTGGATGTAGGAGTCCAGTTAAGAGGATAACTGTATTAAATTCGTACCTGTTTGTGTTAACAACTAAGTTCGGACCGTAGTGGATGTAGCAGTCCAGTTAAGAGAATAACTGTAGCAAGGTCGTCCCTGTTGGTGTTAATAACTAGGTTCGGACCATAGTGGATGTAGCAGTCCAGTTAAGAGGACAACTTTAGCGGTAGTCTTTACCTGTTTGTGTTAACAACTAAGTTCGGACCGTAGTGGATTATAGAGGTAGTTGTAACAATTATAAAGGTATTATAAAAAAATTCAAAAAATAATAATATCTCGAAATATTGATATAAAATCTAGAAATAAAATCTAAAAATAAAAAAATATAAAAAATCTAGAAACAAGGTCCCCCACAAGAGTACTTTTCCACTACAATATTGATCAACGCAAGAGTAATGGTCCTACTTGTCCAAATTACAGTCAACATTATAGTAAATGTAGCAGTCCAGTTAAGAGGATAACTGTAGCAAGGTCGTACTTCAGACTGTGTTAATGAAGAGTATTATAAAAAAATAGAAAAAATAATAATATCTAGAAATATTGAAATAAAATCTAAAAATAAAAATATATAAAAAATCTAGAAACAAGGTCCCCCCACCAAGACTACTTTTCCACTACAATATTGATCAGCGCACAGTAATGGTCCTACTTGTCCAAATTACAGTCAACATTGGGAATGTAGTACGGTTCCGTATTTCTCCAAAATGTACAAAATTAGAGATACAACAAAGACAAAATTGGACAAAATTTTGTTAAATATAGACGAAATTTTGTACGGAATAATTTTCTTTGAGTCCCATGCCACATTTATGTCAGATGAGAATTGAAAAGTCAAAATTTCTCATAAATTCCAACCTTTATCTTCTTCTTCTTCTTCTTCTTCTTCTTCTTCTTCTTTTCTCGTCGCTTCGCTTCCGCCGCTTCCGCCGCTTCCAACGCTTCGACTGCGACTCCCTCTCTTTATACCCTCACGAACACTCTCCAACGCCGCTGGGAGTAAAAATGCCGCAATCAGATTTCGTTGTGGTCATCAAAAGGGATGCTTATACCGGCACGGTAAGATTTCATTTGAATGCATATGACTAACACATGCATGCTTGGCTTTAATCTCGATTTCATGATTTACAGGTCATTCCTTCTCGCTATCATCAACGGGAGGAGAGATTGGATATATATACTCGGATTGGGTGCTATCCAGTCCGAGTTGTTCTTGGAGATGACGGCAAGCATCGATTCGCTGCCGAGAATGGATGGAGATACTTTCTCTATGACCACCACTGCCAAAATCTTTGGCATATTCTGTTTAAAAAATTATCAGAGGCAGCATACACAGCCATTGTGATTTCGACCCTTGGTTCAGAAGTTGACTACCCAATAAGAATTCCTGATTATGATTCTGGTAAGACTTTGAAATATGGTATATTTTACCCGCCCTCCCCGAATTCTTTCTAATTCTAACTATAATGTATGCGGTGATTTGCAATTATCAGATGCAGATGATGTTACAGATGATGATGATGACGTCTTTGTTTGCAAGTTGGAAGAATCGCACTTTCGGGAGTCATCCGAGAAGCTGGTATGCTTTTAAAATATCATTTTTAATAAACAATATCATTATCTGATCTTTTTGACCAAATTTGACCCAATTCGACGTATTTGACCTTTTTGACCAAATTCGACCCAATTCGACGTATTTGACTATTTTGACCAAATTCGACCAAACACAAAATTTTTGTTTGGAATACATGGTGTATTCTCCTCCATCAATTAATGACTTTTAATCCGTTATTGTCTCAGCCCTTAAGTGAAGAATTTTGCGAAGCAAATGGCTTTGTAGAGGGAAAAACAGATGTCACTCTCATAGGACCCAACATGCAGCCCGTGGTCTGCACACTCAAGGTTGATTGTATTGGTGATGGGTTCCTGAAGAGAATGTGGCGTTACTTTGTTGATTCGAATGGTTTGCGTGTTGGGGACAAGCTTGTGATGAGGCCGGTGGGGAGCAACACCTTTATGGTGGGAGTTTACCGTCATTATAGACGGTAAACAAAAAATTAATTGATTGTTATTTAATGAACATTATCATTATCTGATCTTTTCCAGGTATGCGTGCCTGGGGATTTAATGTGTTTGTACAACTCTTTTTTCGGTTAAGTTCTTAGGCTTATTACTTTTTCTTATTGGATAATTCGACCAATTTGACCTTTGTGACCATATTCGACCACTCGCAATTTTTAGATTGAGTTGGTGTTTCACGCAATTTCGACCCTTCCCAAATAGACCTTTTCATTTACTTTTTTTTATTACAAATCATTAAATGGTCTTCAAAAACAATAAATTTTTGGATATAATTTGAATATTTAAGGTAATTTTTTACAAATCATTACTTGGACTTTTTTTGATATGTTATTGGCACTTACTATGAATTTTTTAGTTTTATCTTATTGGCACTTAACGAGTTTTGCAGAAAAGCATAAGAACATCCGAAATTAAACAAATAGACCTTTTCATGCACTTTTTTATTACAAATCATTAAATAGTGTTTCAAAACAATAAATTCATATGTTACATTTTATTAGACCATTACCAAATAGAATTTTTTTCCGAGCATTCACGTCATATTATGCTTCGAACTACGTATTCAACTCCCGAGCACATTATTCAAGTCATTTGTCGTAGATGTGTCTTTATGAGGTCTCTTTGCGCATTTCCGTACTGTATGCCCTTTTCCTTGGCAACCAGAACATGTCAATTTATATTTTTTTCGTGCCTCGCCGTCCGATGGAAATCTCTTCGTTGTTGGCCTTCCTCTTTGCTTGTTCAATATAGGGGGTTTGATTTCTAAGAGCTCCATTCCATCGGCATCCCAGTCATCTTCATGTGGCATGGGGTAGAATGTTTCCGCGTATGCGATATACATGTATTCCTTTGTGTATAATTTACTACACAGGCTATAACAATCTATGCCTGTGCGTTCTGAACAAGCGAGTGCATGCACGCAAGGTATCTTATCCTTGTCAAACACTTGGCAGGTGCAAGTTTTATTTGAAAGGTTAACAACATGGTCAGAGTGCACTCCCTTGACTTCAAACTCGTATTGATTCAACTGATGACATTCCAAGCGCAAGGCAGTGTTGAATCTCTTGCGCATTTCAGCTTCAACAGCCGGGGTAACAGGGGATTTGATGCATCGAGAGACCTTAACTCTTGTTGGCTTTTTCCACGCCATCTTGATGTCATGTTCTGGACTGCTTTTAAAAGTGCAACAATAGGAAGTTCCCTGTCCTCCCTCAATACGCTATTGATTGATTCGGCGCCATTTGTCGTCATTGTTTGGTACCGGTTTATTTCAAAATACGCCCTGGCCCATCTTTTCTTTGGGATATTGTCAATGTAATTGCCAGCAGCTGGATACCTTGCTTTCAAGTCGCCATACAACTTCTTGAATGACCGTTTGGTGTATGCATTTGCAAGTTTCTCAAAAAGTGTATCCAACCCCTTTTTGCACATCTTTGGATAACGCTTCCTCAAATTATAAGTGATGTGATACCTACACAATCCATGATCCGCAGCCGAATAGTGCTTTCTTATCCCATTTCGAATGCTAATGTGTCTGTCCGAAATGAACACCAAGTCTCTAGAATCAGGAATTAACTTCCTTAAATGGCCAAAAAACCAAGAGTATGAGTCGTTGTTTTCAGAGTCCACAATAGCCCAGGCAAGGGGATATTGGTGAAAGTCACCATCTTGAGCCGTTGCAATGAGTAAAACACCCTTATAGGATGTCTTAAGAAATGTTCCGTCAACGGAAATGACATGCCTCAATGCTTGAAATCCAGAAATACATGCATGAAATGCTATGAATACATACTTGAAGGCACCCCCCTCATCAAGTTCTAGGTGGGTTGTTACAAGATCATTATTTGCCTTTTTCAACATGTGCAAGTATAATGGAAGCTTTTCGTAACTAGTCTCGGGCTTCCCAAACATGGCTTCATTTGCGAACTTCCTACTCCACCAAGCCTTTGCATATGTGATCGGCATGCTCTTGTTTTTCATGAAAGTCATGATATTTTTGGGCCTAATTAAATCATCCGTCCCATCAAAACTCTCTAAAATTAAATCTGAGACATATCTCAAAGTTGTTTGGCTGTGTGTTCGGCTACAGTCACCAACTGTACAAATATGTCTCCCGTTGTATTTTTTAATAGCGAATCGAGATGTGTTTTTTACGATGGATGCCATCATCATCCAAGAGCATTTGTCACTCTTGCATTTCAACACATACCTCTTCTTGTCGCTCTTCACAGTCTTTGTTTCAAAATGTCCTTGTATGGAAACATCAGCCATCTTCTTCTTCAACTCTCTTTTGTCAGCAAATTCAAGTCCGATGGCCAAATCTGACCCATCTTCAAAGCCACCATCCAATGTCGCGTCTACCTCATTACCAAAAGACGTATCAAAAGAAGGATTGTCCCTCCGAATAAAGCACTCGTCCTCATTTAACTCATCATTATCACCACCAATATAATCATCTTCATCCACTTGAGCAGTTGCTGGGCTCTTCACAGGGGTGCCATTAGACTCAACGAATTGAGGATTTTGATCACACCTCCCTGCAAAAACAATACCGTCTTGATCACGCCCAGATTCTTGATCAGCAACAATCATACAATTGAAGAAGTCATCCTGGAAGCAATCAATCAGGGGAACGAAGGGGTCAATTGCTGATTGCGATCCCAAGAGTTCTTTTTGGACTTCATGTATTTGCTCTTTTTGTTCTTTTTCTTCACGTTCAAATGGAACCATCTCAACATGCAAGGCTGTAAAGTTTTGCTTTAATTCCAAAAGAAATACATGTAGTGTTTCACTTGAATCGATGGAAAAGGGTGGAATATTTTTTTCAAGCCGTTGAATTTGAAATGCAATTTTTGGCCTTTGATTTTTCATATCACAACCAAGCTTTTGAATAATGGCTTTCAAAAAGGCATCAAAGTCCAAATTAGCAACATCCCAAAACAACGAAGTTATATTCTTGCCCGATCCACTGTAAACATACTTCCCTTTGTGATCTGTGGTCCACTTTCCACCATAAACAACATATAATATAACAACATCTGTACCCATCTGCAATCGAAAAAACATAAACAACAAAAAATATCACATTTAAGTGTATTCGAAATTCATCGAAAGAACGTCGAATAGTCGAGACTAATCGAAATAACGTCGAATATTCGTAAACATCATAATGATATCCGAATATTCCCTAAATGTTCGTATGGTTTCGCAGACTATGTTCGAATAGGGTTTATTTCGGAGTAGGGTTTATTTGTATCTTAGATATGTAGGGTTTACCATAATATATGTAGAATCATAACACAATTGGCTCAATTAGAATCATAACTCTTTAGTGTAAAGAAAAATTAGGGTTTGTAATCAAATTTTGGGGTATCGAAAATTAGGGTTTACCGTAATCTCTTTCTGCTCTTTTTCCTCCTTCTGCGCTACGCAATAGCGAAGAAGAAAGGATGTTTAGTAGAGCTAAACAAAAAAATCATAACTCTTTAGTGTAAAGAAAAATTAGGGTTTGTAATCAAATTTTGGGGTATCGAAAATTAGGGTTTACCGTAATCTCTTTTTGCTCTTTTTCCTCCTTCTGCGCTACGCAATAGCTTCTAAACGCGTTCCAAAATCTTATCGTTTTGCTTTGCTTTCAAATTAGGTTGCCGATTTGCAGAACAAATGTGTAGTGTGCGTACGATTGAGGAGCTGAAAAGCATGAAATAGTTAATTTCAGGTCGGGTCAAAAAAGGGGGAAAACTGAAATAGTTAATTTCGGGGCGGGTCAAAAAAGGGGGGAAATCGTTAAACGGCTGTGGAACGTAATTAGATTCTTTCGACAATAGCTTTCGAAGAATAGGGGTAATTTGGGAATCTCACATGCTAATTTTTCGTGCTTTTCAGTGAGGGTAGATAGAGGGTAGTCTCATAATATCAAACCTTTTTTGGACATTTTTATAAGAGAAACCTTTTTTTAGGGCACACTTATAAAGCGCCCGTATGGCGTATGTATAACTCGAGAAAAGCAGGTTAGCTGCCCGCATGGGTAGAAATCTTGGACCGATGACCAGGGATCGAATCTCGCAAGCGGCAGTGTGGGAGCTATCCAAAAATCCCATAAAGGGTGAGGAGGCTCCTTGTGCGCGGTGGGCACAGGTCTAGCGTTCTTGGCCGATTGAGTCACCATGATTTACATCCTCCACCATTCCTGTCGGGCAAGGGGGTGGGGGCACCTGGGGTGGGCGATTCCACCTTTTGGACCGAGAAAAGCAGGTTAGCTTCTCCCATACGCTCCCTCTAATCAATGCCACTGCTATCTTTTTACTGTACCTGACACTATTCGGAAGCATCTTTCCTTGTGAACAGCTGGCTTAAAAAACAGGACACCCTACCCATTCATGCTGGCAGAAGCCCAAACCCGTCCCATTACTGTGTAATTAGATATCAAATTTTAGGCGGGAACACTGTTCCAATTTGGCTCTAATCTTTGTATAGATAAAGAAAAGATAACTATAAAGATAAAGATTTGGCTCTTATCTTTGTATAGACTAGAACCCCACCGTATTATTATTATTATTATTGTAATGCTGCATCATTGTAAATGGCAGTGGAGTTTTAATAATATTTCAATTTCAGAACATTTTTTTAATTATTGGTATTCTTTTTACTATTTTAAATTATTTGAAAATGTAAAACTAGAAACTTTTTTCAATTTATTTAATTACGCTAATTTGTGTAATTTATAAATTAAATAAAAACTTTAAAAACTTGTTTTCAAGTGGACCTGTTAAAAAAAATTTATTATGAAATTAAGTAAATTGAAAAATCGTTTTATCTAAGAATTCAGCATTGTGGAGAATCTTGGAAAGTTAAATACTCCATCCGTCCCTAAATAAAGTTCCATTTTTGACTTTTTGAGGATTTAAGGGAGGGATATTTTTGTGTTGACTTTCCAAAAATACCCTTGATGTGATGTGTAAAAGTAAGATGCGATAGATAGATTATTAGTAAAAAGGTATGATGTGATAGGTAGGGTATGAAAAAGTAAGGGGTAAAAGAGGTTTTTTAAGAGAAAAGAGAAGTTTATTTAGGGACAAAGAAAAAACGAAAGACGAACTTTATTTAGGGACGGAGGGAGTATTATTTTTAAATATAAGTAGGCCCATTTTCCGTGAATGAAATTTTAGTTTTACTATTTCTGGCTCATTTCCGCGAATAGGCCCATAAACATAGACGGCGGCGGGAAAAAAATCTGGCTGCTTTTGTAAAGATGCTTTTGTAAAGAGAAAGATAGAGATTTGGTTAAACTATATAACCCACGAATATTCTACTCATCCCAATTTAACATTATTATTTTATAATTTCAAAATAAAAGAATTAAAAAAAATCCTAAATTAACAAAAAAGAGTAAAACAAAAAAAATGTATATATACACATCATACTTCTAAATAATTTTTAGTTTGCTGGAATTTGTTTTTTTTGTACAAAACGTTTTTTACCTGTTTACTTTTTTTCATTTTGTTATTGCAAATCCTTTTAAACTTTTAGAACATTATGAAAATGAAAATGAATTTAGAAAAAAACTCGCGCAAAGGATACAAGTACATAAAAAATTAAAAATGAAAGAATAAAAAGATGAATTAAAAAATGTGCCCGAGTGCCTCTAATAAACTACTACATCCGTCCAGTGTATTTGTTCAATTTGACATTTTCAAATCAAGCAAGTCAATCTTTGAGCTCAAATTACTCTCAATTTGTATTACATATTGCTATAAAAAATACTCCATCCGTCCCAAAATATTCACAACATTTGTTTTTTCAGCAGTTGCGGGAACTTTTGTTTATTTCTACATTTTCATTAGTTATTTGATAAAATAAAATATTCTTGACACCTCTTATTTCGAAGAATTTTTCATGTAGTTTTTTGATATGTAAATTTTATTTTTTATTTCTATAGCAATATATAAATGAAATGAATTAAAAAAACGTGATACTTTACCTCGAGAATACAAGTGTTGCAAATATTTAGGGACGGAGGGAGTATATTTTTGAAAATTTTCAATACGATAAATCTAAGGGAAAAAGACCAAAGTAAGACTAAAACATTGAAAATATACCAAAATGGGACTTCCATATTTTTATTCTCAATATAGGATTACATTACCATATGTGGTCATATACATTACCAAAAAAGTATAGTAATTTGTACATGTACACTGCCACAACAGGGCAAAGTCACATTATCACAGTGCAAAGTTCTATTTCAGGAAAAAAACATGAAAGTCCTATTTTGGTATTTTTCTCTATGTTTTAGTCCTATTTAGGGAGATTTCTATAAATCTAATAAATTAATTTTTACAATAAAATAAATTACATTTTTATTTAATTGAAGGTCAAAGTTAGTCCAATTTGACAATAAGAATGTATGTAGCAGTCTTTAAAAAATAAACAAAAGAATCATAAATGTACCTGACCCTAAACCCTTTCTAAATAACAAATTTAGAAATTAATAAACAAAAAAAATAATACACATCTTAATTATAAACAATTTTCTCAAGGATTTGATCCAACAAATATGATATCTTAATTGCATTTCAAGTATTCAATGAAATTGTTTTAGCTTTCTTTGTTGTATTTCTTTACCCTTTCGTTGTTTTTTTCTTTACATTTAATTTTTAGTTACTTTAATACGAGTAGTTTGAAATATCTCTTGATCTAAATCTGTGCATCATCTTTGATATTAAATTTTTTAAAATCTTTTTATCTTATGAATAAACGGTAACAATGGGGAAAAGTTGAGAAAGAACCCTCATAATTCTAAATTTTATTTATATTGTCATTTTAATATTTTTAACACTACTTTCCTTATTATAATTAATAATCAAGGGGTTGTATATGTTTTTGAGGCAAAACATCAATTCAATTTCATTTTGTTCTGTGGCCAATCATCTAAAACTAGCCCTAGGACCCGGGAAAGTTTTAGCAAACTCTAATTTGTCTAAGCTCATCAATAAAGAAAGAATAAATTAAAAGTTTCCTCTGACTGAAAGCCAGGAAATTCTACCTCACCGCATCATCTAGAAATTAGAGAAGGTTATTGAAATAACTATCAATATTTAAGAGACCAATTCTACTGTGACATTTTAATCACCCGCACTAGTTAAAATGCTGGTTTCATCAAAACTTCCACTTTTTCGTGTTTCTCGGCAAATTATATGGTACATCCAGCTGTACCTTCTTTAGGTACAGCCTGGTATTTTTGTAAATTTTGCAGACTTTTTATCCAATGCCCTGAACATATATGAGAACTATTATATATGACAATGAGTACCAGCAGATTTGAGAATGAGTACTAGCACTTATGAGAATTATCATATTCTTATTCAATACAAACATGAATAAACCTGGGTTTTAAATTCTCCATACTCAGAGAGTATAAATGAGTAGGAACGAATCGAATAAAGGAAAAAGTTGATGATGGTACTGAACTTTTTAATTGTGAAAAAAATTGAAGAATACTTTATTTCAGAATGAAATTTTCTTTAAAATTATTTATTATAATTATCCGCTGCTCCAAACAGCCGGGAGCCACTCGTCACTGATCGGTAGGGGTGTAAATGGATAACCGAAAATCCGATTACCGTCCGCATCCGTATTCGTTTAAATGGAAAAAATCCGCATCCGTTTTAAACGGATATTATCCGTATCCGATTAAGCACATCCGATTGATAAACGGATGCGGATTTGGTAATTACTGATCCGATCCGTTTAAAATCCGATCCGTGTATACATCCGTTTATATATCCGCATATCCAATAATCCGATCCGTTATACCGAATATAGGTAATAAAAAATTATCCGTAGTTAAAAAAAATTATCTGTAGTTTAGACTAATTAATATTTTTATGTATAAAGTATAATCCTAGCTTCCTAATTTCTACTCAGCCCACTAAGCCTAGGCCCAAAACCACTATTGAGACTTGGGGTATTGATTAAACCTAAATAATACCTAATACGGAGCACTTTTTTCCGGAACCAGCATCCAACGACCAACTGACCTAGCGGCGTCGTCTTCCTCAGCTATTTTTCGAATCTAGCGACCATTTCAGCGAGTCTGCGACTTCAGCTCAGCACCTCATGATGTGATTTAACTGATTTTACTTTTTGGTTACAAATTTAGATTTCATGTTTTACAATTTTTGTTGGTTGTTGCAAGGTCAAATCTTTTTGTTGTTTGATTTGTAGATTCAGAAACTTGGTTAAGGATTTAAAGCTTTTGGTTGTGCTTGGTTGATTTTAGATTTTTAGATTTTCATATTACATATTCGGATATTCGGATGTATGTTTTTTTAGATAACACCACTGTCCTACATGGCCATTTTTAACTAAATATTTTCTTGTTTTTCCATCTAAAATTAACTTTTCTTTTCTTTAAATCAAATTGGTGACATGTCATATGAGGGTGTTAGCAACCTGGGGGGTTTCTAATAATTTATCAACATACTTGGGTGACATGTCATTGAAGTAAATGCTTTGCTTCTAAACACTATCAACCCAAACTCCTCACTGGTTGAAGAACTCCTCAGTTGCTTTTTAAGTTGTGAACCAGGCTTTTCATGTGGACTGGTCAAGCTCTATATTTCTCCTGCTATGAGCTGTCCGAACCATTATGTTGGAGTTATATCTGGTGAACCTTCCTCTGTGCCCTACCCTAGTGACGTGGGGGATATCTCTCGGTTTGTATGGAACTTTTTGGCAGAAAAAACATCTATCCAGCCAACAAATACAAGCTCTGCTTGCCCCAAAGCTTGTGGCAGCATTGGGGAAGCATGCATTCGAACAGAAACCGATGGGAAGGGCAAGTGTGTCATCTCCACTACAAGGTACATACCTGCAGCACATCATCTTTTGTTGTTGGTCCCTGTAATATTTTTTGTTTTTCATCCCTGCCACTTTCAACTTTTCATGCCTGCGTACACACCCTCCCCAGATCCTACTCATGTGGGATGATTGGGATCCAACTGGGTTGTTGTTGTTGTTAATTACTCTCTTACATAGAAGTATCAGTGAGAAGTGGAAAATGTGTAATTTCAGGTATGTACCTGCCTATTCAACTAGATTGAAGTATGAGACGGATCGTTGGACACTTTTACCTTCTAACTCCACTAATGAGGTATCTGACCCTGTTTGGACGGAGAGTAACTGGGACACAATAAGAGTCCGAGTTTACACTGTTCAAGAAGCCGCCTACGACCACTTCGTTCTGTTCCATGGTGTTGCTGTTACCGTTTTGTCTTACCTCTTAATAGGGATGTCCAAAGCTTTCATCACAAAGGCCATGAAGCGTGATTGATATTGCGAATACACTGAGGTGCATGTTTCTTATTGAGGGGCAAACTTGGAAAATGCAACTCTTATTAGTCTTTGCTATTGGAGTCTTCTTTTCCGTACCATCTCTCGCCTGTGGTGTACTTTGGGATACATTTCGGGTGATTATGTAGTCTATGATTGAGAAATTTAGAGCTATAACTTAATATTGTGGCTCATTCTCTCTGTGTGTGTGTCCTTTGGTTAATGATTTTCCAACATCAAACGGTTATTTGGGAGACGGGAGGAACACATATAAATATATAATGAATGTCATCGTATGATATTATTATATATTGCATATCCGAATTACTCTTGATAAAGATTGTTTGGATATGGGAGATGGGAAAAGAGATGAAAAATGGGGTGCGTATTCGTTTTGGTTTCTCACCTCATGCAGAGTTCAACAAACTTATATATTCTTATGTAGTATTTTTTCTGTGTCAATTTAAGTCGCCTATTTTTGTTTCGGATGCTTGACTGGAATTATTTTCAAATTATTTTATATGATAAATGGTGTAGAATTAAAAAGAAATTACATCTTTAAAAACTACATTAAAAGATCTACAAAACTAGTGAGGACATCATTATGTAATTTTATCAATTAACTTAACAAAAATAGAAAAAAATGTGCATGAAGTTTGACCATGTAATAATAAACAAACATATAATTTATTTTGGGACGAAGGGAGTAAAATAAACTTTCCCTGTCCCAAATTTTGCTTCTCAGTTACTTTTATCGTCTTTGACTAACTTATGTTTGTATGCTTTCAATAATTATTTGATAAAATAAAATATTATTATCACAGCTTGTTTTGTAAAACTTCTTATATAGTTTTAAAAAATGTAATTTGTATGGAGTACTTTTTTTATTTGTATAACATTTTGTAAATAAATTATTTTAAAGGTCATTTGGAATTCTAAAAAAATTTAGATTTATTCAATTGAAACTTTTAAATAATACTCCCTCTGTCCCCCTAAGATGTTCTCATTTTGACTTTTGGTGGTTTTTAAGAAGAGTTGAAAAAAAGTGAAAGTTTACCATAATACCCTTAAGGAAAATGGGTGGAGTGTATTAAATGAGGTGGGTGAGGTGTAATAAATAAAGTAAGTGGGGGTAGTTGTGGTATTTTAATTGTTAAAAAGTGAAATGAAAAGATTTATGGTGGACAAAGAAAAAGGGCTATTGGAAAAATCTATGGGGACGGAGGGAGTATTAAAGAACTCACTGCCTTTAAAGAATCATCATATCTGTAAACACTTTACTCAATTTTATACACATTTTGAGAATTAAATCAGGATGATTTCTATTTTGAGAATTAAATCCACCAAATGGATTTTGCTGTTGCTGCGGCCGATTGTAGTTGACATAATCAACTTGCTCCATTGAATCCCATGGGCACGTGGGTTGATCATGTTGTCCACCACATGATACAATAATTATTTGATAAAATAAAATATTATTATCACACCTTGTTTTGTAAAACTTCTTATATAGTTTTGAAAGATGTAATTTGTATGGAGTACTTTTTTTATTTGTATAACATTTTGTAAATAAATTATTTTAAAAAGATGAGATTTTGAACATCATCAACGTCATTCGGGTCGTACTCACATTGCGCGACCTTCATCTTCAAGTATCATGTCGTGCAATAAGATACAAGCATACATAATGTATCTCAACCTTTTGGGCGTGAATCCACGTGCCGAATTTTGCATAATGTGCCATCGTTGCCTTAGAACACCAAAAAGTCGTTCCACATCTTTTCTTGCCAATTCTTGGCATCTTGCAAATTTTTTCATTTTCTCATCTTCAGAATACGGTATACTTTTCAGTTTTCACTATAGTTGCATAGTCAGGGTATATACCATCAGCAAGATAATACCCATACTTGTATTCCACCCCCAAAATCATAAACGAAGAGTCACGTGCGATACCCTCTATGATGTCTGTGAAAATACCTGAGCGATCAAGAAAGTTTAGTTTGTTATTCGATACAGCAACACCCCAAAACGCATGCCAAACCCAAAGATCTTGAGAGGCCACGGCTTCTAGCATTATTGTCAGATGTCCGTGATCACTATGCGTAAATTGACCCCCGCCACTTATTAGGACAAATACGCCATGCCCAATGCATACAGTTAATACTGCCTAGCATTCCAGGGAATCAGTGTCTTTTTTCATGAGTTGCATATAGTTTTTCGACGTCCCTCCGCGTTGGTCTACGCAAATACCTCTTGCTATATACCTTGATCATGCTCTTAGAAAATTTGTACAAACATTCTCGTGACGTTCTCTCGGACATCCTCAAGTACTTGTCCCATGAATCACAAGAAGTGCTATATGCCAATTGTCGAAGTGCCGTCGTGCATTTCTATAAGGTTGTAAAGTCCTTTTTCATTCTGGCATCTGACTGTAATGTAAAAAATGGGTTTGTTCTGGCCAAATCATCGGCAATATGAAGAAATAACCGACGACTCATACGAAACTGATTCTTAAACTGTTTGTCGTTGTAGACGGGGTGTTCCGCGAAGTAGTCGAAAACCAACTGTTCATGAGCAGCTACAAATTTATACAAAATAAAAAAATTAACAATTGCATAAAATATGAATGAATAATTAAAAAAGATTTTAAATATAGATTAAAAGACACAATAACAAAAAATAGTATACCCTGTCGATCTTGATTTAAAGGCGCATGTCTTCTTCTTGGTTCTAACGTCTGTGTGTTTTCTTCTTCCGCCAAAAGTATTAGTGTTGCCTCTGTCATCAGATTAAAAAAAAATTGTTCAGCTTCGTCGGAAGATGATGAAGAAGCCATGGCAACATATAGAGGGTAGGAAGAAAAATTATAGCTAGTATGAAGAGAATTTGAACTTGACAGGGAAAATGAGTATGGAATGGCCGAATGGAGTAGATTTTGTTTAAATAGAGGGTAGTGATAGAATTTAGGATGGGGTATGGATAACTGGATTGAGTAATAAGACACTTGGGCTGAACCACATTAAAAGATTGAATCCAATCGATTAGTTAGTTCAACTCTAGAGCTTATATTCCGATTATTTTTAATCTTTGATTTCCGATGTGGGATGTACTCTAACACTCCCCCTCAAGTGGACAACCGGGCCATTTTGAATCTAACCGATTGACCACTTGCAAATGAACTCCCATTCCCTTGACTTTTTTTCATGAGCGCCAACACCTAAAGGACCACGAGTCGCTGGGTATGGACTTCCAGACGAGCAATCGTGTTAAACAGGCCACAGGCCGTTGGTTACATACTCCATACGGACAACTGGGCTAAAGACAAACGAGCCGCTAGGAATGAACATCTAGACGGACACCTTGACAAACGAGGTGGGCCAAAACCTGCTCTGATACCATGATAGAATTTAGGATGGGGTATGGATAACTGGATTGAGTAATAAGACACTTGGGCTAAACCACATTAAAAGATTAAATCCAATCGATTAGTTAGTTCAACTCTAGAGCTTATGTTCCGATTATTTTTAATCTTGGATTTCCGATGTGGGATGTACTCTAACAGGTAGAAAGGAAAAATAATTAAAATCTGGACCTATCAGTCCAAAACTCCAAATAGCCGTTGCGAAGGCTTCGGGATGCACATGTCACTGGACACACCGAATCTTGATCGAGGGCGGTGTTCCAAAAAAACTAAAAAAATCAGCCACAAGCTATAGCCTTTTACACCTTGATTACCACAGTAATACCCAAAAGAATCATCCCTCAGAAACTAAAGATGGCTGGAGGAAACATTGGATAGAGGACAACCACAACATTATTATTTGCAGTAATATACTACTATTGTGTTAATCTCTGAAATTTTGGCACAACTCTAATGGCAACTTATGAGCCATACAGAGATTCTTACTTTTTCATACATGGGACGAATATAACTGGCCCCCAAAATTACAGTGATTCCAAAGCAAATACCACAAAAAACACCCAGTAAACATAACTAAACTAGTTTACCAAGAGATCAAAGACAATGAACTTCTAAAACAGCCATCTGCATGCAATGGCAATATGTGTGGTGTAGTGCAGTAGATCTATTTGAAATTCTGTAACAGTAATTCTTATGAGTAACTTTTTAAATTTTTACCATATTGGGTTCCACTCTCAACCATTAAAACATACTAAAATACATACCAGTGCACTGCTACCTATCGGGACTTTAATACCTATTTGGATTAAGACTACAACCTCACTTAGTTCTTTCTAACTAAAACATACTAAATTATATAATAGTAATACACTGCTGCTTCCCCATTTGTACCAAAGTATTGATTGATTGTGAAAATTTTGATAATGGGTCAGTGAAATATTACAATTTGAATCTTCTGCCAGTATCTATTAACAATGTAAATAATTGAAAGGATTGGGCACAAATGGTAATAATTGTACAAGTGTATGTGTGTTCAGTGAACAGATTGGCAGAACTTTGGAGGTTCACAGATTCCATTATCCTATACTGGTTCTGCCATATGAATACTTATTGCACGCAATTACTGTAATAAAAATGTAGAAAAATAAGCCAAAAATAGATGTTCGGCGTTCATTATACCTGTAATCACCCGCTATAGAAGAACGCCATTGTAGTCATAGTAAAACCGGCGGGAGAAAATTAGAGAGGTATCAAAACCGGAGCTTGGTTAATCGCGTCTGAAAGAATAGTGAAGGGAGTGGAACTCTCTGGTGATAATTTTGATTGAAGAGCAAAGAGAAAGAAACAGAATCCATGGCCGAAAGTAAAAGCTTATTTCATTCTGTTATCCTCTTCCTTACAGCAAAAGATCATCACTAATATATACAGGTAGAGAAAACGGGAAATCAACACGTGCAAAATAAAAGAAGTAAAACAGAAACAGTTAGAGGAAGTTGAAAACACAGCTGGCAGCTTAGACACGTGTCTTCACACCCCCCGCAAGCTGGATGGTGATCTAACCATTCCCAGCTTGAACAAAAGCTGCTGAAATTGGTCAGCAGGTAAGATCTTGGTGAGAACATCAGCAAGTTGATTCTGAGTGGGCAAATAAGAAAGATCAATAAGGCCCTCAAGAACCTTTTCTCTAGTAAAATGGCAATCAATGTCTATATGCTTCGTTCTTTCATGAAAAACAGGATTGCGAGCAATGTGCAATGCAGATTGATTGTCACAGTGAAGTTTGAGAGGTTTCAGGTTGGACACACGAAGTTCTTCCAATAAGCGAACTAACCAAGTGACCTCGGAAGCTACTTGAGACATTGCTCTATATTCTGCCTCAGATGAAGACTTTGAGACAGTACTTTGTTTCCCTGAAATTGAGTTGGTGCAGTGTCTGAAGAGTTGCTTTTATTTGACTTAGGGTATCCATGTATTTTAAAACATCTTTCAACAGAATGTCCATAGATTTTACACTTTTGGCAAAAGAATTTAGATTTCTTTCCACTTGGAGTGGTACCATAGACAGGTTTGTGAGAAGAATGAATTGGTGTATGCTGAACCGAAGCCATGGCTGTGGAATTATGAGCGAAAGGAGCTGCAGAAACACAGTCTCTTTGAGTTTCATCTTGAGTTATCAACTAATATGCTTGATTCAAACTTGGTAGAGGCCTCATCATGATAATATTTCCCCTAGCAGTTTTGAAAGAGTCATTCAATCCCATGAGAAACTGCATCAGTTGTTGATCTTGAAGGATTTTAGAATAACTACCAGCAGAGGCACATTTGCAATTAGGTAAAGTTACTAGAGTAAGGTAATTATCCCAAAGCCCTTTCATCTTGGTAAAATATTCAGATACAGAATCAGAACCTTGAACAAGTGTAACAATTTCCTTGTGCAATTGAAACAGTCTAGGGCCATTAGATTGACTGAAACGTTCAGACAATTCTTCCCAAATTTCTTGTGCAGAATCACAATATAAAACGCTATTCGCAATATCAGGCTCAACTGAATGTAGAACCCAGGAAATTACCAAATTGTTACATCGATTCCACTGTGACAGCATGTTTGAATCTGTTCCTGGTGATTTACAGGTACCATTGACAAAACCTAATTTGTTCCTTGCTGTCAAGGTGATTTCCACTGCGCGCTTCCATTGTGAGAAGTTTTCACCATTCAATTTCTGAGAAGCAAGAAGAAAGTTTGGAGAGTCTGTCGGATGTAGATATAACTCGCTCTGAACGTCAATCGTAGATCGCGTATTGGAATTGGCCTCCATGATTTGTGAAATGAAGCTCCGAAAAAGAAGAAAAACAGAAATGAACAGAGATGATTTTTCCGATCAAAGTTTCAGCGATGATTTTCCGATCTAAAAACAGAGATGGTTTTCCGATCGTCTTCAAGCTCTGATACCATGATAATTTTGATTGAAGAGCAAAGAGAAAGAAACAGAATCCATGGCCGAAAGTAAAAGCTTATTTCATTCTGTTATCCTCTTCCTTAGAGCAAAAGATCATCACTAATATATACAGGTAGAGAAAACGAGAAATCAACACGTGCAAAATAAAAGAAGTAAAACAGAAACAGTTAGAGGAAGTTGAAAACACAGCTGGCAGCTTAGACACGTGTCTTCACATCTGGCTAGGACGGATGTGTAAGTTTGGCTGGAGAATGTATTGGAGTGACAAAGAAAGAAATGGGCTGTTCTTAAATCATATATAATATCAACAATGTAGAGCAAAAACAATTTTTCAATAAAGAGAATGAAAGAAAATATTTCACACTTTTATGGGATTTAATTCTCAATCTAAGAACTCCATAATATCTGATCTATTAGAACTTTGACAAATGAAAGTTTCTCTCGATGCATCTCGCATACGAAAAGACACTAATGCTATATAAGATTATTGTATAAAGTGGAAATAAATTCAGCCACTTCAACTCATCTTCAAAGAAAGATGTTATGAGGATCGGAATTCACCCTTTCTCAATCAGGTTATCAATCGACCAATCCCACCATGGCTGCAAATTTTGATCTGCCACGCCATGACACTGGTTATGATTGAAACTCTTGAATTCTATTAATAATCATCAAGCCTGTAGATTTTATAGTGTCTAGAATAATATAATTAGTCTATGACTACTCATTTTATAAGGACTATTTTAGGAATGGGAGAAAAGTGAACTGTGATATACAATAATGCCTATCTAGAAAAACAGGTGAGTTCCAAGGTATGAAATGCCCCAACCAGGAAAAATGAGGCCAAAAATCACCATTACTCTCACTGAAGTAAAAGGAAACCAATACTCCAGCTTACCTTTTTATTCTCATAAGTTGCATTCACCCACCCAATGTTTGCCGCTTTAAGGAAACAATACTGCAACTTACCTTTTTATTCTCATAATATGAGTTCACAACATTGTTCCAAGGTCTTAAAGGAGAGTTATTGGAGGGTTCCAATGCCAGTCGTACTGCCATTTGAAATATAAAAATGTGCGAAAATAAATAAATAAAAAAGAAATGAGAAATTGAATTGCAAAAATATGAAACTTGCACAATTGGAAAATGTAAGTCATATCATCAAGACAGATTCAATTAGATGAAATAGGGGCTGCATAAATCATAAATTAGGCAAAAATAGGGTGCAGTCTAGATCCTTGCAGTTTGCAGTTTAGACAATTAGGCAAAAAATATAGCAAAAGCCAGTGATATGTTAAATAGAAAGATAATACCTCGGGGTTGAGACGGAGTTGTAGAAGGGTAGAGTCTGGGGGCTGATCGTTGGGTCTTTTCTTCGATCCGGGAGCTGGAGACAGAACCAGACGAAGGCATCTTCAATCGGAGACGGACGACTTCAATTGGAGAGAGAGACGCACAACGGGCTGATTTCTGAGACGAAGGACAGGAACCTAGACCGATTTCTAAGACGGAAGTAACCGGCGAGGGAGGATGAAGGCAGAAGAAAGGTCTGGACACCCCAGGTATGCACTCCGTATTTCACCGTCTTAATGGAAGCGAGACGGATCTGTGGTGGCAGAGAGTAATCCGAGTCATAAGAAATCATCTGTGTCACCTGCTTCGTCATCGTCCACGTGTCAACACCACAGCTAAAAAACCCTACTTTATATATATATATATATATATATATATATATATATATATGATTTCAGTCGGTATATGACTAAGGTACTAAGGTGAAACTTTTTAATGTTCGATAAATTCAATCAAGATATAGGCTTTTACAAGTTATGTATGTGGACTATTATACCTATAACTTATTCAAGTATTGTTTGGAGCACAACTGAATAAAGCCTATTTCCGCTTCGCTTCACAAGAATCTGCTTAAAATCTAAAGTTTAACTTTTAAACCAGACCATATCTGTCCTAATAAGGTGAAGAAATAATTTTTAAAAAATGACTTTTTTGGGACAAAGAGAGTAAATCCATTTCCCACATCACTATGGCCACGTAAGTGCAAGTGGCAACAATTTAAGTGTTTAATTGAAATACAAGATGGATACAATTCTAATACAATTTAGAATAGGAAGTCCCAATTTGAAAAAACAAGGAGGCTTGACAAACAAAGGCTAACTTATTATCACCAATTTAAATGCTTACCTTTGTTCCACAGTCTCTGCCTCTTCTATCATGTCTGCTGCATCATACTGCAAGATGGAGCACCAAAGGGAGTTTATAAAAATAATAACGGAACTTCTAGCCAAGCATTAAAAAATGCAGCAATTGAACTGACCTCCTCTTCCTCTAAGCGTTTGTCAACCTGCTGTAAGTCCTCTTGGATCAACTTCTCAAATTCCTTGTACTCGTCTCTGACCATAATTTTTATTTCAGGCAACACCCAAGTACCCAACAACATAATTTATTGGATTCCGAAGGCTGATTACATATATGCGGAGTAGTTGCTGCCACAGTAGGCATGACAGAACCATAGTCTTATTTTGTTATTTATTGGTGGGAAATGCCTCGGAGGGATGCTAATCCCCCAAAGTTCCGAACCCTTAACTTTTACTCCCTTTAAGGCTCCGTTTGGAAAGGGGTGAAATGACTTTTGTCCTGAACTCATTTTCCGTTTCCAGTGTTTGGCTAGAAAAGGTTTTGAGAGAAAGCTCGCACTCAGACTTGAATGATACGGTCTTTCTTATATCTCTACAACGAAAAATAGGAAAATTTAATCCTACAGAGGCTAAATCAGGAGGAATGAAATTTATACCTTCGAAATGAATTTGGGGTGCTAAATTGCCGATTGTCTGGGTGATGCAGCTGCCTGGAGTTGCTACTGTCTGCAGTTGGTTCCAAAGGATGCAAATTTCGTCCAACTTTTGCGAGAGAGTGATGAGGATGGGGATGGCGAAGAGTGTATGAGGGATGAGGGATTGGAATGGGGACGACAGCTATAGGGATGGCGGCAATGGGGAGAGTGAGATGTGAGAGAATGAGGGGAGGGGGAAGAGAAACAGAAAATGTCTTCCGAACAAATTATCCAGAAGACGAATTCCGGATTTGTGCCTTCATTTTCCATTTGAGCAAGGGATGACTTTCCATTTACTTCATTTTCGTGTCTTATTTTCATCATCTCCGATGGAGCCAAAGATTCACAATTTTTTGGCGTTGGGGTCTGATGGAATTAGAATAAGCAAAATAGCTCTTTAAACAGTTTGCACTTCTTTCAATAGTGAAGTAGGAGTTCGTCAATGCAACTTTCGACGCTCATTAGGGGTCATCTAAACACAATAGCTCTATGTTTAAAACATAGGGTCATGCTATGTACATCTAACTCCCCCTTCCCCCGCAATGGACGGGGAGCCTTTGAGGCAGTAGGGTAATGCTGATGTTTTTTTTTACATTTTTCTGTCTTGCCAAAACCAGAAAATGAGGAAAATGAGGAAGTCATTTTCAACCTTTACAAATGGAGCCTAAGTTCCCTTCGTTTTCCAAGATATCTTCCCAAGCACATCCCAAAGAGAAAGTTAACATAGAATTCAGATCTGATAGTTGAAGTGAGTATTGCCAATTCATTATGAAGTACTAGATATCATAGTACCTAATATTCACACTTCTACATTTAAATATGTGCACTTGAGATGGGAAACAGAGAGTAAAATCAAGACATAGAGGAAAAAAGGCTAAAGCTTACTTGACATCAAGTTTGACAGGTGTTATACCACGTGCACACAAATCAGCATCTTTGTTATCATAAAATCCTTCAGGAATAAGTCCTTTGGCGTTCCTACTTTTGGTACCAGGAGTCAGCATTGATATTTGTTCCTTGGATGGCCCAGATTCTGAACTCTTTGAGTCAGTGTTTTCATTTCTGATGTCCATTTTGCCCCTTGGTATAGATGGCTGCAATTCTTTAGATTGAACATTGGCTTCATTTTGCCCCTGACATGAAAATTATTTATTTAATTAGGTTTTGCACTGCAGTGATTTACTAATTTCACAGAGTGCAATGCAGAAATAATGCCATAGAAAGGATGACCTAAGCAATAGGTGCACCAAAACTGTTATATGTTATATGCGCATCAAGCATGTAACTAATTAGAAGATGTTGTCAAAAGTTAAAAGAAGTTTGTCTTCTAAAAAAGGAGGTATGACTGGAATAAACTCCTAACATACATAAACCTGGTAAAAAGCACAACTTGTCAAACATTCCAAAGCAAAAAAGATGAATTCATACACATATTTGAATCCCGCATATTGTCATTAAAAAATAAATCCATATTAAATCCAGATTATATAAATAGGAAACTTACCACTTTTTTGTTTCTTTGTTTCCTTAATATCAAAAAAGTTAGGAGGAAGGGAAGATGTTTGTCGAGCTTTAGACAGCCCCATAGAAGGTTCGGTTCCTTTACTATGTAAACCTTCAGGACTCTCAAGCTTAGAGCCCTATGTGAGTCTTTAGGACGCTCAGCATTCGCATTGATAGTTTGCTTAAGTGTGGCAGAATTTGCTTTAAGATTATCGATTGCCTGCACATGCATAAGTGTGTTAAACAAAAATGCAAAGAAAGAGAGAGAAAACATACAAGAAAAAAATTGCTATCAATAGAAGATATCAACAATAATTCAATCCTTTAAACCAATGTGAACAAAAAGCAGAAATCCAGGCAAATATTTTATATGGTATTAATGGTTTGCTGTTTTCAGTATTTTGTAGAGTGTAGACCCTTTAACAGAAAAAAATAAAAATAAAATGTTTTTTAGTGCTGTATCAAAGGCCAATATTTAAAAAAATTGCATTTTGAAGAATCTATAAAAGACAGTGACACTTATTTCTAATGGGCAATGAATAATCCTTCAACAGTTTTAGTTGAATATTACGCATCTCTTAAAAAGTTTTAAAAATTGAATCTAACAACAAAAACACCCAATATAATCCCGCAAAAGTAGGGCTTGGGTAGGATGTGTGTAGGGAAACCTTACCCCTACTTGGAAGTAGAGAGCCTGTTCCCAAGAGACCCCAGCTCGAGCAACACAAAAAGAACATAGCACGAAAAAGAAGCACAAAGCAAACTAAGAATAAAAGACCAAAGCATACAAAACACACAACGGCAAGAGCAAAAACTACTGCCCAGACCCAAGCGACCAACTAACCTAATCCTAGATCTCTAGATGCTCCTATCTAAGGTCATATCCTTGGTAATGACCAAAAATTGAATTCAAGCTTAAAACAATAGTGAAACCTTATAAAATCTATAAAAGAATTCCCTTCAAGCCTATCTTATCTTTCATTCTTACCTTCTATATCCGTTCAAAATTATGTCTTGTTTCCTTTCAAAGAAAAAACCTACCATTTTATGTTTGCGAGAAGTTTGGTGAACAGTCCAGTCTGTCTCAGATTTTAGAACAACATCACAAACTCTACAGACAGGTTGATCATGGTCATTGTACCTGTATTGGAAGGAGTGTGCTTTTAAAATATAAAGAGAAAATCAAAAGCTTCTATTTACATTGAGTGCTATGTTTTAGAAATATGAGATGTTCATCTAAACTAACAGAAAGTATATGGTGCATGCTGAACAACACAGTGAAGAAGATACACAAGAAAAAGAGAACTTAGCATTGCAGTCAAAAGCGGTATAGGTAGGTTACAGAAGTTCATGGGTAACTGATGAAAATCACAGAAAATATATTATGATACTTCCAAGCTCTTTTTTATCATGCCCACTTCTACATGTTCAGATCTATCCACTTAGTTAAACTAGCATATAAACAAACTGCCCCAATCCCCATAGCTTGTCACTTTAGCAAATGCATTTTTCTGACAGTTTATAGCAATGCCCTACAAGAGCAAAAGTATAATAGGGCAAATAACCTTTAAAACAAATTGGCGGTATAATCAAGAATGTATAATATGGCAGATCACCTTTAAAAAACAACAGATAAAAGCCATCAAAAGTTACGGATGCTTAGAGTCGCACACTCGCAGGTTGCAAATTCCTCTACGGCTCTACCTCAGGTCCTCTCTATCGAAAATCTCCTATGGTGAGTCGCAAACCTCCTCTGTTCCAATTGCAACCAGAAACAACGAAGATGAAATACCGATGACGATTGACGACCCTAAAACTTCTAGGCGTGTCTGAGCGACTGGAGAGGACTAATTAAAGTTTTTTTTTGTATTGGGCCTATTTTATTCGATTTAAGTCAACACCGAAATCGAATTTGAATTATGGGATTTCAAATTATAGAACTGAAATTCAAAAATTGAAATGAATTCTCATATCCAAACACTACCTGAATGAATTTTTTGGACTTTTGGTCCCTCCACATACAAATACTTAGAAACCCACATTATTCTCATTGAGACTACACGAACTCTATAAAGAACAAAAACATCCAATAAAACTAAATTGGGCACTAAAATTCGCACATCACGTGAAACATCGCTAGGTGTTTAAAGAAAAGAGAAGGCAATGCACCACGAAGAAGTCAATTGGGATGGATGAAGTACTACGCATTGTCTCTCTACTTTCAAGTAGGGGTACGGTCTACATACACACCCTCCCGAGACCTTACTTCTATGGAATTCTATTAGTTTACCAAATGCACAAGCACTGCCTGTGAATCATTCCTCATAATCCATGTTGTTTAGCTACACTAATCACTCTAATCATAAAGTTGGCTTTTTGTCTTCTACTCTTCTGTAGTTCTGTAGTTCAGTGGCTTAAGAAAAAAATTCATTAATTACCTTACAAGAGGATTCTCAATACGCTTTTGGTTCTGCTGTGCTAGTTTGGTTCTCCCGTTCCTTCTAGTTTTTTCCAGTTCCTTCTAGTTTCTTCTAACTGTTTCTATTTTCTTCAAACTCTTTCTACTTTCCAACAAATCACTATAAAAACAATATATTATTATTATTATTATTATTATTACTATTATTATTATTATTATTATTATTATTATTATGTTTTCAAAATAACCTAATATTTGTTTAAAAATAGGTTTCTCAAAATTTTTTAGATTTTTTGTTTAAAACTAGAATTTTCCAATCCTTTTTTAAATGATTTATTTTTCCTTTTCGTAATGAACATTTGTTATTAAATTTCCATTTTATTTAAAACGGCTTCGTAAAAGCCGATTTTTTTTAAATACAAATTGAAAACGGCTTCATAAAAGCCATTTTTTTGGATTATTAAAAACGGCTTTATGAAAGCCGAAATGTTTTTTAAAATTTTATAATTAAAAACGGCTTTGTGAATGCCGATTTCTTCCTCAGGAAATACTTGTTCAAATTCTTCCCTCTGCGGGAACTAATTCATTGATTTGTTGGAGCATTTGCGAAATTTCGTTGAATTGTATCATTTCAAAGGATGAGAAATACAGAGTATATTTTTTTAGGGTAATTTACCTAAATAGGACTAAAATATAATGACTTTTCAAAATAGAACCATATGTTTTTATTTCTCAACGTAGGACCATTGATCATTATTAATTAGTTATTATTTTAATAAATGTCTACCATCACTAGACATATTTCTTCCACTTGACATTATTAAGTATTATTTAAGAAATAAAAAATTTTAAATCCTACGAACCTTAGAAAATGACTTAGGTTTTAGTCTCATTTAGTACAAGTTTCACATTTTTTAATTGTACCTTTGCATAACGTTTTTTTCTTTCACTTTTTTAATGTTTAGATCTACATCTTTCTTAGCTTCACACTATGTCATTATAATTTCAAATTTAATATTAATAAAATATTAATTGAATATTTTTATTTTAATTTATTTTTTATTTAAATAGATTTAGAAAAAGAATATAAAAAAAAGTTGAGGTGATGAATTTGAATGGGTAGAAAGAAAGGTGCAATATACAGCCAATATATGGCCCAAGTAAGGTCTTGGGCAACCATTCAATGATATTGCTAATTGAGCAATGTTAGGTGTATCCGAAGGCCAAATGTACATCACCCCTTCCTCGATCATCATTCATTTTTATCTAATTTTTATTTATTTATTTTTTTAAAATTTCTTGTCATTTATGTAGACAAGGAGGGGGTGGGGGTACACATTTTTCTTGCTAGTTTAGAGAAGTTCACGCCCACCGGCGTTACGGGGTGTTTAACGCCCCGGGGGCGTTAAACACCGCCCTCGCCGGTGTTAACGAGACGTGAAGAGGTGTGCGTCAAATGAATGAAGCTGTGTCATTCCTCTCCCCCCTCCCCCTTAACGGCTATTACACTCGTTGGACCCAAAAAAATTCTTATAAATTCAAACCCCCCTTCCAATCTTTCACACTTTCTTCATCTTCAATCTCTTCTTCTTCCCAATTTTTAAAATTCAAAATCACCCACTCTCTTTTCAACATGAATCCTTCCGACTCCGGCTTCTTTCCCAATGATCTCCCGCCGAGCGATGTCGTGATGTGGCTGTACCAACAGTGGGGCGATCGACCGCCGATCTACGAGACGCAACAATTGGGATACGCCGATCGAGATTCAATCTGGAGACTCAACTGGAACCGTCCGAGTCGAAAACAAGTACACGCCGGAAAAGCCACAAAGCCAAAAGCACAATGACTGAGGTGGCACAGTCAATCCAAAAGTGGATGCCGGAGGAGGAGTGCATATTAACGTCGGCTTGGATTGTCGTCTCCGATCCGAGCATCCTATCATTGGTAAAAAAATTTATTTTTTCTAATATATTTATGTTTTTATTTATATCTATTATATTTAATGGTGTCTAAAAAAATTGTATAATATCCCTTAGTATATTTTTAAAGGTTCGGAACAAACGAAAGATGCGATGTGAGATCGTATCGAGGAGAATTTCTTCATGGCGATAAACAAGGACGGCTCCTACCGAACCTGGGACCAAACTCACTTTCAAATGTAGCCACATCAACCGTAAAGTCCGAAAGTTTATCGGAGTTTACGAGGAATGCTCCCGGTCCCGGAGGAGCGGGACGAACGACGCCGATGTTCTCTGGCTTGCCACGACATAGTATCAAGACGACGGGCACCAAGGCAAGGTGCCCATCGATCTTAGGAGGATTTTGAGCCGTGCCCGTTCCCCTAAGTGGCAACAACTCAAGATTCCCGATGGTGGATCGTTTCAGAAAAGATCCGATCCACCGTCGACACCGAGGTTGTGGTCGACGAGACTATCGGTTCCACCGATCAAATCCCTCCCTTCAAAGTTGCGGATTCCTTTGACTAGGACCCCATTCAACGGTCGATCAGAAGAAAGAAGGCAAAATCCATTGCCTCTGGTTCGGGAGAATCCGCCTCTGTTTCCGCTTCTTCCCTCGACGAAATCGGCCGGGAAATGGTTGAACAACTTCAGGCGTTCAATTTCCGAGAACAAGAGAGGTTGAAGCTAAAGGAGAAGGCGGAGTTGAAGCTAAAGGAGCAGGAGGCTGAGATGAAAGTCATGGAAACCGACCCCGGGACGTTGTTAGAGATTGGACGAATGATCTACGAGCAAAGAATAAAAGAGATCAAGGAGAAATATAATTTACATTAGTTTTTTTTATTAATGTATCTTTTTTATTATTGTCCCTTTTTTTATTTAATAAATGTATTTTTTATTATTCGTGTTTCAATATAAATAAATAATAAATTAATTACATTTTATTAATTTAATTTTAGAAGATGTATATTTAAAAATGTAAAAAATGAAGGTTTGAAGCCCCACTTTGAAGCTCCGAGGCTTCAAACCCATTTCAAGTGAATTTTGGGTGTAAATTAAAATTGACGTGGCACAGAGAGAAAGTTTAAAGTTCCAATTTAAAGCCCAGTGCTTCAAACGTATTTCCATTGCCCCACGTTTAGAATCGATCGCCTCGAAAGTTGAAAATCTGCACCCCGCTAGCTATACTCGAGTATTTTGTACTCCACTACCCTGCAATCCTGCATGCATGCAGGTGGCTAGCTAGCTAGCTATACAAATCCTACGGCACATCGACAATCTTGGTAATTAATGACTGCAGCGGAATAATAATTGCTTTTTTCGTTCCCCAAATACGTACTCCGAAGTTTTATATTTTAAATTTAAAAAACTACCCGAGTAGTAAATTATTAACTGAATTTAAAGCTAAAATAAAAGTTTCCCTTTTGGGGAAATGCTTGGTTCACAAACTCAAACTTCACAAATTTCACAAATTTACCATTTGTGAACTTCAATAAAGAAAAATTAAATAGTCTAAAATGATTTTAAAATGAGAATTTAAACTATAAATAATAAGTTTGTGAAGTTTGTGATGATTCTGTTTGTGAACGTAGCATTACTCGTTTCAAAATACCGGAGGATAAGACATGATCTAGGCATAATTTTTTTCTTGTCTCTAGAATTTAGATTGGTCCCAAATTGGATGTCACTGGACCTATTACAGTTTCTCGATGACTTTTATTCCCTCCATCCTAAAACCATTTTCCCGTTTGTGTTTATGAGGTTTGACCGATTTTATTTTCAATTCAATTTATTTAACTGTAAATGTGATCAAAAGTTCTACAAAACGAGAGGTAACAAAACTATATTATTTTATCGAATAACTAACGAAAATAAACAAAGAGAATAATTTAAGTTTGACCGTGTAAATAGTAAGTGGGAAATAATTTTAGGACGGATGGAGTATTTGTTTTTATTTTTTTATTGATAGTTTAATAAAATAAAATATTCTTGTCTTCTTTTCATTTAAAGATAGAATTTTTATGTACTTTTAAACGGTATAATTTATACTCCATCCGTCCCAACATCTCATATGCAGATGAAATTTGTGTTTGCTTGTTACTTGGGCTTTATAAATTAAGTGATGTTTGAAAAACTAAAATTTTGAAACTTACATAAATAAATATGACACTTTAATAAAAAATAAATTAAAATAGGGTAAGATTATCAATTAATAATATAGCTTCATGCTTCTTGTACGGAGTATTAAAAAAGATTATGGGCCTGTTTGGGAATATCGTTAGCGATTAGTGTTAGCGTTTTCAAAAGGCTATCTACGAGCAACGTTTAGCGTTAGCGTTTTCAAATTAATCTGCACCGTTAAAATTTTATCCAAAACGCTGACGCTAATCGCTAACGCTATTCCCAAACAGGCCCTATAATCTTCTTTTAGGAGTAAATTCCATTATTGGTCCTTTATAAGAAGAAGTTTCCATATTTAGTCTTCTGTCATTAAAAATTACCTCTGTAGTCTTTTTTTATGGGTGCCTTTCCACAAATGGTTCTTTATTTGATCTTCTGCCATATTAATGTTAATTTAAAGCCTAAAAGTATAATTTGACATCAATCATATGTCCAATAACGTATTCTGATATCAGTTAGATAGATAACACAAAAATAATGACTAAGATTATCGTCTAGAATTTTGACAAAAGACCACATCGACTATGGTCGTAGTACAAAACAACTGTAATTCACAAAAGAGACATTAGGAGGACATTTGGATTGTATATGACAAGAAAGATATATTATCATTGTGAAATTACAATTTTAGTCCTCAAATTAACACCAAAATGATAGAAAATAAAAAAAGAAGTATTTATGGAAAGATACACATAAAAGATGAACCACTGGAATAATATTTGATAATAGAAGACTAAATAAAATATAGTGAATTTATAATTCTAAATTTATTTTCAACTTTTGTGTGTTAATACTTGAATGTGTACGAAAAAGGATCGGAGTTCATTGCTTCTAAGAGTATTTGGATTTTGGACCAGTTGGACAAGTAGACGCCTAGATGGTCGCTCATTCCTCTACACACTGGATAATAGTGTGTTTCATCAACATTTATTTGTTGACACTTGACCATGACTATTAGACTATATTTCCAGCATGTAAAAATTTTATACTAGTACTCCTTTATCCTTATAATTAAATATTTGTCACACTTGTATTTTCGAAATAAAATATCATGTATTTTCAATTTATTTTATTTAAATATTGGTATAGAAATAAAAAAATAAAATTTACATATGAAGTGTAAATTTACTACTTGAATTGTTAAAGAACCAATTCAAGCACAAAAACTCAAATTTGTAATGGTAGGTTAGACTAGGTTCAAGAAATGCTTTATGCTCTAATAACATCTCACATGCAGATGAAATTTGTGTTTGCTTGTTACTTGGGCTTTATAAATTAAGTGATGTTTGAAAAACTAAAATTTTGAAACGTACATAAATAAATATGACACTTTCATAAAAAATAAATTAAAATAGGGTAAGATTATCAATTAATAATATAGCTTCATGCTTCTTGAGCATTATATCTAGTATTGTACGGAGTATTAGAAAAGATTATACTCTTTTTTTAAGAGTAAAATATCATTATTGGTCCTTTATAACAAGAATTTTTCATATTTAGTCATCTATTATTAAAAGTTACCTATGTAGTCCTTTTTATGAGTGTTTTTCAACAAATGGTTCTTTATTTGATCTTATGTCATGTTACTGTTAATTTAAAGGCTAAAAATATAATTTGACATCAATCATATGTCCAATAACGTATTTTGATATTAGTTAGATTGATAATACAAAAATAACGACTAAGATTGTCGGTTAGGATTTTGACAAAAGACCACATCTATAGCTAGACTATGATTGTAGTACAAAACAACTGTAATTCACAAAAGACACATTAGAAGCGACATTTGGATTATGTATGATAAGAAAGATATATTATCATTGTGAAATTACACTTTTAGTCCACAAATTAACATCAAAATGATAGAAAATAAAAAATAATTATTAATGGAAAGATATACATAAAAGAAGTACCACCGGAATAATATTTGATAATAGAAGACTAAATAAAAAAATAGGGAATTATACTCCTAAATTTATTTTCGACTTATATGTGTTGATTGTTGAATACTTGAATATGTACGAAAAAAGGATCGGAGTTCATTGCTTCTTAGATTATTTGGACCAGTTGGACAAGTAGATGCCTAGAGTCGCTCATTCCTCTACACACTGGATAATTGTGTGTTTCATCAATATTTATTTGTTGACACTTGACCATGACTATTAGACTATATATCCAGCATGTAAATATTTTATACTAGTACGTCCTTAAATATTTATCACACTTGTATTTATGAGACAAAATATCAAGTTTTTTCAATTCATTTTATTTAAATATTGGTATAGAAATAAAAATAAAATTTACATATCAAAAAACTACATGAAAAGTTTTTCGAAATAAGAGGTGTCAAGAATATTTTGATATATCAAATAATCAATAAAAACGTAAAAATAAATAAAAGTTCCCGCAACTGCTAAAAAATAAGTGTGGCAAATATTTTGGGACGGAAGGAGTAATACTTAAAAAACGGAGTAAAATGTATGTTTGCTACTCATAATTTATTTTCAAACGGAGTAAAGTGTATTCTAAATTATACTCCGTATATAAATCAAAATTATGTACAATATTTTGATGATTTATATATATGGGCATAAAATATTAGTGTCATTAATTAAAAAAATTACATTCACATTTTGTATCCGTATAAACCATCAACTAGGACAAAATAAAGGTGCATATATATGGTATAGAATTAGGGTATAATTTTTAGTGCACAAATAGCTTAAATCTTTTGTTTTGTTTTGAATATTAATCAATTTAAAATTTGTAATCCCTCCGCCCCTTAAAATATTTTCTTTTTAGACTTTTAGAAAATTTAAAGAAGTGATATTTTTGTGTTATTTTTTCAAAAATATCCTCAATGTGATAACTAAAACTATGATTTGATTGGTAGATTATTAGTAAAAAAAAATATGATTTGATAAGTAAAGTATAAATTAGTAAAGATAAAAGTGATTTTTTTTAATAGATAGGGGAAGAACTTTATGGCATAAAGAAAAAAGGGGAAAGAGTTTATAGAATGGACGAAATAATTGATAAGAAAAAAAAGACTCTCAAGAGTGCTATCTTTATTTTATAGTATTTGTCTAATTTCGAAGTTTGTAATCAATCATTTTTAACAATTTTTAAATCCTTTGTATACTTTGGATTTGTACTCAATTTGTACAAAAAATTTAAAAGGATAAGATATATATATATATATATATATATATATATATATATATATATATATATATATATATATATATATATATATAGGAATTGACTCCAGTCAGATGACATCTTTCGGTCAGATGACACTTTCGGTCAGATGACATGCTTCAGAATGAGCACCACCTTGTTTGAGAATGAGCACCGCCTTATTTCAGAATGAACACTAAACTGAGCAGACTGTGAATGAGTACTAGGTTGTTTCAGAATGAGTACTATGTTTATAATGATTAAATGTGTGAAAGTCAACCCTACGATGTCTTAGAATGAACACTACGTGGATTCAAAATGAACCCTATGTTGTCGTCTCACTGGCTATGAATGAACACTACATTGTGATGAACAGTTGTGTGAGAATGAATTCTACGTTGTTTAAGAATGAGCGCTACATTGATTAAGAATGAGCATTCGTTGTCATCTGACCGAAAGGGTCATCTGACTGAAACATGTCATCTGATTGGAGTCAATCCCATATATATATATATATATATATATATATATATATATATATATATATATATATATATATATATATATATATATATATATATACATATATATATATATATATATATATATATATATATATACATATATATATATATATATATATATATATATATATATATATATATATATATATATATATATATATATATATATATATATATATATATATATATATATATATGATGGGTGTATTCCACCCACGACCGGTCAAAGGAGAAGGCCAAATCGTTGACCGGTCAATCTCGAAAGTTTTGGAAGGGAGACTTAAATCGTCAGCAAAACGATATATCATCGGCCAAAATATGACCGGTATACTTCACAAAAAAGTATACCGGTCAAACTACGTTGTCATCCTATTTATTCCAGGCTTCGATGAATTCATCCCTCGGAGATTACCCGGTGTAGTTCCTGGGGTTGGAAAGTGTCGGCAGAAGAGGATCTGCGAGGGCTTGGCGTGTAGCGACCCGTGTCAGTAGAGGACAACTAGAGATGCTGAAGAATCCATCCAAGGCACTACTCGACAAAGGGAATGATCCCCCTCACAAGGCGACAAGGCAGCTCGAGGACGAAACCAGTCACCTCGCACCACATCAGCAGCATGCCCCCACGTGGGCGCACGTGGTCTTGTCCCCCATAGCCTAGTATAAATACTCATGTAAACCTTAGAAAGAGGGATCCGAATTCATTCTCTCTAAATTCCCTTGTAAAAGCACCCGTGCATTCTCCGTTATAATATAAATTGGGCTACAGGTGTTCCACCTAAAGTCGTACCGGTCAATCTGCGTATTTTTAACTTTCTTACTTTGTCTAATCGAACAAACTATTCTAGACCCGGTCTAGTATAGTTTGACCGGTCAAGTAATTTACACTATCATTTTTGGCGCCACCCGTGGGACCGTTAAGGTTTCTTCTCTTCTAAGACTTACCCACAAGAAAACCACTCGAAATGTCTTCCAGCCAACAGATCAACGCTACCTCCACTCAGGTGCATGTCACCAGCGAGGGTACCAGCATCCCTGCGGCTGCTACCATACCGGTCATTTCAGCCCCAGTGTTGCCTCTGGGTCTGAGCTCTGTCCCGACGACCAGCGTGATCAGTCCCTTCGCGACCCCCGTCCCTTCTGCTGGACCGAGGGTTACGTTCCCACCGAGCATGGCTCAATTCATGAATGACCCAGCCAACCTACAAGCCATCCAGGGCTTTGGCCAGGTCATGGCCATGTGCCAGCAGAACGGGGGGATGCCTTTCCTCCCTGGTATGTTCCCATTCGCCCTTCCAGGCGCGGGAACCATGCCCCTACAAGCTCCGATGGCGGTAACGTCGTTCCAGACGCCGATGCCGCAACCATCACCTTTCCAGCCCCAGCTGGTCAGCACCATGGCCCCTGTAAACTTGACCGGCGCACTTAACGCCGCAGGGCCGTCGCGTCCCCCGCAAGCTACGAATCCGCAGATCACTCCCGATGGTCATTGCGTCTCAGTTGAGAGTGATGACGGCGAGTGGGACATTCCGAGGGCCCACAAGAAGAAGAAAAGAAAAAACATCCGGCCAGCGACCTCCCGAAACTCCGCCTTCGAAAGGCTGGGGGATAGGGAGGAAGGCCAGAGGAAGTCAGCCAAGCAAAGGCTGGGGCAGAGCGTTGCCCATGTCAGTGCGTTCGCCCGGCTAGGCGAGGTGCGGGAGGCCGAGCCTGCCCGCACCCGGCGCTCCCGGTCTAACCGGCAGGAGCCAGCGAGGACGAGGGCCTCCCACCAGGAAGAGGAGGCAGAAAGCCAGCCCAGGTTACCGGTGGCGAACCGGTTAACCATCCCAAACGACCGCGTCCAGCAGATGGAGGCAAAACTGGAAAGGATGGAAAAGAAGGTCGGAGAGAAGAATGACCGGGACAAACCCCTGGCAGGGTCCCTGTTCACCACAAGGGTCCATCTGACACCTTTCCCGCGAAAGGTCAAGATCGACGCCCCAAGATTCACCAGGAAGGAGGATCCGGAAATCCATCTAGACTCCTTCAACCAGAGTGCGACCATGAACGGTTGCACCGATGAAGAAAAGTGCCTTCTTTTCTTCCAGACCTTGCGGAACCGAGCCACTGAATGGTTCAATAAGCTTCGCCCGGGAAGCATTGATTCATTAAGTGATTTGGCCTCAAAGTTCAAGGCCAAGTTCCAGGAGAATTGTACTAAGAGGAAGAAATTCACCTATCTTAGTACAGCCGGGCAGAGGGAGTCTGAGAACCTTACTCAGTTCCTTACCCGGTGGAAGGAAGAGGTGGACAAGGTGGAAGAGATGGATGACAAAACCGTCTTATCCCTCCTCTTGAATGGCTTGCGTGCTGGTGAACTATACAAGGAGTTCTGCCGGAAACCCCCAGCCACGTACCAAGAGGCCTACCATACTGCGTGGGAGTTTGCTGAGGCTGAAACTCAACTCCGGGCAAAGAGAGAAGCTGAGCATGGTCACAAGCCCAAGCTGGTGCAAGTCAAGAAGGAAGAAGCACCGGGACCTAGCCGGCCGAGGCACCACTATGACCCGGTCATCCGAGTGGTCAATACGGAAGAATGCCAAGAAGTCCAGAAAGCACCGGTCATTCCTCCAGAAAACCCTACCGGTCAAGTAGGGCGGCAGTGGTCGGGCACCTATTGTTCGTACCACAGGTCAGATTCCCATAACACCTCCGAATGCAAGAGTGTTAAGGGGGTCATCCGACAGATGATCGACAGTGGAGAGCTGGGCAAAGATTACTTGCAGAAAGCCCAGGAGAAGAGTCATCAATGGGTTAGGCCAACTGCCCTAGGGGATGACCAGCACAACGACCGGCGGAGGAATAACCGGCCAAGGGAGCGGCAACCTGCTCCCGAAAAAGAGCACATCAGCATGATCTTCGGCGGACCCGAGGGTGGAGATTCAGCCGCGCAGCGGAAGAACTGGGTCCGGAGCATTTACGTTGGAGAGGTAAGTGCTGAACCGCCCAGGCGTAAACATACTAGGAGGGAGCCTATCGTCTTTACTGACCGGGATCTCCCTCCTACCGGTGAAGATCACAATGATCCATTGGTCATCACCATGGACATTAATGGGGTGGATGTCGCCCGGGTACTTGTTGACACCGGCAGCAGTGTCAACATCTTATACCTGGAGACCTTCCAAAAACTCAGGTTGTGTCGAACACAACTTGAACCCCTCAAAACCCCTCTCTCAGGCTTCACGGGGGACACCGTTGAAGCTGAAGGATCCTTAGTTCTACCGGTCGAACTAGGATCAGGTGAAAAGACCGTGTGGAAGAAGATGCGGTTCATAGTTGTGGACATCAAATGCGTCCACAACGCAATTCTTGGAAGGCCAGGCATCAACAAAGTCGGGGCGGTGATTTCCATGCCTCATCTATGCATGAAGTTCCACACTCCAGGTGGTGTGGGTGAGGTGAAGGGCGACCAGAGGAACGCCCGAGAGTGCTATGCACGGGCAGTCAAGAAAATGACCAAGGGTGTCAATGTCATCTCCCAAGAGATCACAAAGGGAGAGACCCGGGAGAAACTGGAGCCCGAGGCTGAGACGGTGGAAATCGAACTTCACCCGGGTGATTCTTCGAGGATGGTCAGAATTGGAGCAAATCTCCCCGAGGATCTCAAAGCACAGATTACGCGGGTCCTCCAAGAATACGCGGGCATATTCGCATGGAGCATGGCGGATATGCCCGGGATAGATCGATCTGTTATCTGCCACCGGTTGGCCGTGAGGGAGGGAAGTCGACCGATACGACAGAAGAAGCGGTACCTGGCCAGTGACCGGAGAGAGTTCGTCAAGAAGGAATTGAAGGACCTCCTCAGTGTTGGTCACATCTGGGAAGTCGAATACCCGGATTGGTTGGCCAACGTTGTCCTTGCTCCCAAGGGCGACACATGGAGAATGTGTGTGGATTATACGGACTTGAACAAGGCTTGTCCGATGGATTCATACCCCCTTCCCAGTCCGGATCAAATGGTGGACGAAACTGCGGGGTGCGAATTCCTAAGTTTCATGGATGCCTTCAAGGGTTACCACCAAATCTACATGGCCAAGGAAGATGAAGAGAAGACGTCATTCCTCACACCCGAAGGAACCTACTGCTATCGGGTAATGGCGTTTGGCTTGAAGAACTCGGGGGCAACCTACCAGCGCATGGTGAACAAACTCTTCAAGCCACTACTAGGAAAGACCATGGAGGCATACATCGATGACATGCTGATCAAAAGCCAGGTATCTCTGAATCACCCGGCTGATATGCGAGCCACGTTCGATATCATGGCAAGGTACAACCTCCGGTTGAATCCTAAGAAATGCGTCTTCGCGGTTCGTACCGGGAAGTTCTTGGGATTCATGGTAACCAAGAGAGCAATAGAGCCCAACCCAGAAAAAATACGGGCTATCACTGAAATGCAAGCCCCTACCTCCGTTAGGGACGTTCAAAAGTTGACCGGTCGCTTAGCGGCCCTTAGCCGGTTCCTTTCCCGGTCAGCTGAGAGATCCCTACCCTTCTTCAAAGTTCTGAAGAAGGCAAACGCATTCGCATGGGACGAAGAATGCCAGAGGGCATTTGAGGAGCTGAAAGAGTACCTAGCGTCGGATATTGTATTGTCTAAACCCGAACCGGGTGAAACTCTGTATCTGTACCTGGGAATTTCCCCAAATGCTGTAAGCTCCGTTTTAATAAGAGATGATGGGGCGCAAAAGCCCATTTATTATGTGAGCAAAGCACTAAACGGGGCCGAGAGTAGATATACGGCGATGGAAAAGACAGCCTATGCGCTTTTCATCTCCGCAAAAAAGTTAACATCCTACTTCCAAGCGCACCCGGTAGAAGTCTTGACTGACCAACTGCTGGGTGCAGTGTTGCGAAATTCAACATCCTCCGGGAGGATGGTGAAGTGGGCGATGATGTTAACTCAATTCCACATTGAGTACCGGCCAAGGTCAGCAATTAAGGGACATGCCCTTGCTGACTTCCTAGTAGAAATGACTAGTCTAACTCCAGACTTACCGGTCATCAAGCCCACTGAGCAATGGTGGGAGATGGCAGTTGATGGGGCATCCGGTCCTAGAGGATACGGGGGTGGTATCGTGTTCACCACCCCAGAAGGGTTCAAGATCTACCATGCAATCGTCTTCAACTTCAAACTGACGAACAATGAGGCAGAATATGAAGCTCTGGCTAGAGGGCTCAGACTTGCCCAAGCCCTGAAAATCAGCCGGGTCAGTATCAAATCTGACTCTAGCCTGATCGTTGGGCAAGTGACCGGTAACATGGAATCAAGGGAAGGACGCATGGCACAATACAAGGACCTTGTACTTGCCCTGTTGAAAGGCTTCGAAGAGTTCAAGATCGCCCAAATTCCCCGGGCGGAAAACGCGGATGCAGACCTTCTATCCAAATTGACGCAGTATGCTCCCGAGCATGTTTCAAAACTTGCCCGGGTAGAGATCCTTGACCGTGCAAGCATCGAAAAATTGGAAGTCGCCGCTATAACGGCCGGTAGCCAATTTGACCGGTCAAACTTGGTCGGGGCGGATGACCATTGGATGTATGATCTGATGAAATATTTGATGGATGGGAGCTTTCCAGAACAAGATGACCGGGCAAGAAAAGTGAAGCTCAGGGCACCCCGATTCCAGGTTCTTAATGGAAAGCTGTATAAAAGGGCATTTGGGGGGCCACTCCTGAGATGTCTAACCAACCGGGAGGCTGAGCGAATCATAGTGGAGGTCCACGAAGGCGTATGCGCGGCGCATCAAATGTCCCGTACGCTTTCCCAACGCATCATCTTGTTGGGGTATTACTGGCCAACAATTGTACAGGATTGTGAAAGGTACGTCCAGAAATGCAGGACGTGCCAAGTATTCTACAAGTATCCCGGTAGACCGGCGACCTACTACCACCCCGTATCGAATGTCATCCCATTCGCTAGATTCGGGGTTGATATCATTGGAGCCTTCCCAGTCGCCCAAGGAGGGAAGAAGTTTGTAATCGTAGCAATCGATTACTTCACCAAATGGATCGAGGCCGAAGCATTGGCCAACATTACCACGCAACAATGCAAGAAATTCATTTGGAAGAACATCATCACGAGGTTTGGAGCGCCCATGAACCTCATCACCGACAACGGCCCACAATTCTGAAATCCAAGGTTCACGGAATACTTGGAGGGCTTCGGGATCAAGCACAATCGCTCCTCGGTAGCGTACCCCCAAGGGAATGGCCAAGTCGAAAACGCCAACCGAACAATTGTGGATGGTCTAAAGAAACGGCTGGGAGAAGCAGGAAACAAGTGGCTAGAAGAGCTCCCACACATCGTATGGGCATTCCGAGTAACACCCAGGAGGGCTCACGGGGAAACTCCATTCTCCCTAACCTATGGGTGTGAAGCAAGGCTGCCCATCGAAGCTGAATTCCCAACGTTTCGGGAATCAAATTATCAACCCCAACAAAATGAGGAAGATCACTTGGCCGAACTCAACTTGGTCGAAGAGCGGAGGATGGCCGCGGAAGTTAAAATGAGTACATACCAACAAGTTGTGAAGAAGTACCATGACAACAAGGTTGGGCCGCGGTACTTCCAAGTTGGGGATGAAGTCCTACGAAGAAGAGAAGCAAGTAGACCCGGCGATGGAGGAAAGCCGGCAAAAAACTGGGAAGGCCCATACAGGGTTAGAGCCATCATTCGACCAGGAACGTATCGATTAGAAACTTTAGATGGTGTACCGGTAGAAAGAACTTGGAATTCCCACCATCTTCGCAAGTTCTACAAATGATTGTAATACTAGGCGAGGCCTAACCACATTATCAATCAAAGTGATGTTCAATACTCTATTTGGTAGCGGCAGAATTGATAGGTCGAACCTATCCTAGGAGGGCTTCCTGGGTGGATCGAGTCCACTTGGATAGGCCAACTGAGACACAGGCCCGGACCTGGCACGCTGGTTACTACACCGGTCTTGCTCAGTATAATAGAAAAAATATTAAAACCCGGAAGAGGGGCCCGGAAGAGGGTATGCCTGCAAGAGGGCTGGACCTGGAAGAGGGTTCGAACCGTACTTACACGGGCCCATGAGGTTTGACTGGTGTCGGGGATTCAGCCGGCGCCGACAAATTGATTGGGGACTAAAAGATGCCCATTAAAAGAAATAGAAGGGGATCGTCCACCGTGGCGCATCCTGTTTCCCCCTTCTCAGGGAAGACTTGAATGGGGGGGTGAGCTAAGGCCTCACTGGGATGGTAGAAATCAAAGGGCTATTAAAAGACTTAATCACCCGGAAAAGGGCGCCCTGGAAGAAGGGTGCATTTGAACCTTGGAGAGGGTTCGAAACCATTCGACATGATTAAATCTCCAGTATTCTTACCGGTTAAGGATGCTTCAAAAATTACTAGGTTACAGGTGTTTCCATCTACAACCTACCGATAAAAATAAAAAAAAGTACCCCGGTCGGGTATGGGCACAACAGAACTTCGAAAGTTCTACGTCCATCGGAAGGCAAGGCAGTTGACCGGTCAAACCATGGAGTGGGAATTCACCGGTCAAATTAAACTTCAAAGAATTTGTGAAGCTATCCAAAAGGCCAAAGTAAAGTTTGGCCGGTCAAATTTGATGAGTTGGCCATCATGATGAAGACGTTTGAAAGGCAAAAATTGAACTTTAACCGGTCAAAGTTACTCGACTTAATTCTTCAGATAAAGTGATCAAAGAGAACTTTGAAGTTCTCCTGGTCAGAAACAATTGAGAAGTGGCCTGATTGGGCTACCGGTCAGAATTTATAAGAAGCAAGAACAAAGTATAAATCAACAAGCAAGCAGATATGGAAGATTCACCGGTAAGAAAATTAAACATGGCATTTAAATTTGGAAATGTCAAATGTTTACAAGTACGCCGGGCATACCCGGGGAAATTTTTGCTAAAAGTTTTACAAAAATAACCAGGCGCAGCCGGGGAGATTAGTCAAGGGGGAAGGGGGAGTCGGCTCTTCTTCCGGGATAGAGGCCAAGCCGTAGGATGCAGCGGTGAAGTCCGGATCTCTTCTGAGCAGTACCCGGTGAGAGGCGATCCGGTCCTTCTTTTGACCGCTCTTGAATCCGAAGGATCCAATCGCGGTAATCATCTTCCTTCCTTCAGGCTCCTGGTATAGAAGCCTGAAGGACTCCATCGTGGTCTCGGGAGTCGCCGTCATCACCCGGGCAGCTTCAGCTTTGTTCTCCACCCAGGCAGCTGCACGCCCGGGGAAGGTTTCTTCCTTCTCCGGCATCGCCCTCTTGGCTTCAAACACCTCGTCCATCAGCCGGCCATTCTCTTCGCGAGAGATCTCCGCCCTCATCGACCCGGTCAGCCCGGATAGCCTGGCCAACTCATCAGCTTGGCTCTTCAGGATGAGAGCCATCTCCTCCTTCTCTTTCTTCAGCCGGGCAAACTACGAAGAAGAGCCCAAACCAATTCGGTCAGCTGAGAGGGGTCCGATCTCCCTAGCCTGCGCAAAAGGAAAAATAGCCCGGTAAGATTCTCGTCAAGGGAAAAAGAAGATCAAGACCGGGGTAGCAACAAGACTTACCTCCTTCAGCCTCAGGCCCAGGTTGATGAAGGCCTCTTCAATAGACTGGCCGGCCGGCTCTGAGTCCCCTCTTTGCCTCTTCTTAGCGAAGGAAGGGTGTGTGGTGGCCACCTTTTTTATCCGCCGGCCGGTTTTCTCTTTGCCCTTCCCTTTTGACCGGTCATCCTCCGGCTCGTCCAAATCATGGATTTCCACGGTCTCTGGTTGGACCTTGAAAGTTTTCGCAGTACCGGCCTGAGAACCACCGGTCTCTCCCTCTGGCTGATCTTCGGGCATGGCGAATTCTTTGAACTCCATGTCTGCGAAAGTAGCCAAAACCATTAAGTACAAGCAATGGTACCGGTCAACTACGAATCACAAGAAAAGAAAAAAGTACCTGGGTGGTCCTGGCTCTCAGCCTCTGCAGTGTTGCCCGGAGAGGATACCCCGCGCCCCTCTGCTTCCTGGGCCTGGGAGGTACCCTCACCACCCGACTCTACCCTCCAAACCCAACTGCCCTGATGGAAGATCCTCCCAGTTTGAGGATCCCTGCGCATGAGGATCTCGAGATTAGCTTCCAAGTCTGGGGAGGAGGCCGGTGCAGCATACTCTTGGTCGAGGAGATGGTCATTCCATTTCAAACCGGCCAGAGGAGTGACGAAGGGGGGAAATTCGATGAAAACAAATTTTTCCTTCCATCCCCGGTTACTCTGGGGGACTTCGGAAATGAACTTCCTACCGGTGCGGGCTTTGAAGAATACAAAACCTTCGCAGCCAGTCCCGCCCGGTAGGACTTCGAAGCAAAAAAGGAAAAGACGCAAAGAAGGAAAGATTTTTAGATGAGTACAAATATTTACAAAGGAATGGAGGTACCGGTGGGCGTTAGGAGTTATTTGACCGGGCAAAATCCTAAACGCGTGGCATACTTCGGTTAGGAGGGGGCGAAGGGGAAAAACTATGCCCGCATCCAGGGAAATGGTGTGGAACCCTATCCTATCCTCCCGGTGGGGTTCGACAATGTTGGGCCAGTTGGGTTCGTACAGGAGGGTATACCCATCCGGGAGCCTCCTACGAATTTTATTCAGAGCGATTTTGGATACATAGGAAGGGATGTCAAGGACGTAGAAGGTGGGAAGCGGAAAGTAACCGGCAGCATGAAGCCGCTCCTCCCACGCATCCCGGGTTTCGTGTTCAGGGTCATAGGGGTCCGGTTCGTCATCGACCGGGTCATCCCTCCCCACGAAAGTTTCACCGGGCACCTGATTTACAGGATGCGGGTCGGGAATGGAGGAGTTAGGAACCTGACCGGGCGTGGATTCAGGAGAAGAAGACCCGGTCGAGGAAGATGAGTTGGAATCCTTAGAGGAGCAGTCCTCTGAGGACGAGATCCTATCGCTAAACGAAGACATGGCCGGGAAAGAAGAAAGAGAAGGAAGGGGAAACTTACTTGACTCGGAGGGCTGGATAGCGAAAGAGAAGGAACTTGACCGGTGAAAGCTCTGAGACTTGATCGTGGAAAGTGAACAAAGAAGAGGGGTGGAGGCCCTTATATAGGAAGAGGAGGGCTGAAAGAAGTGATGTGGCCTCTCCAGGTTGCGCCGCGTCAGGCGGCGCAATGATGACCCACTGGCAGGCGAAACGACAGGTCCTGATTGCAACGGTTGATGCGCGACACGTGGCAGAAGTCAGAGTTTGAAATTCAAAATTCAAAAATTTTAGGCGGGAAGGGCCAAAATTTCAAAATTGGAGTCCTATTTCAGACTTTTTACTTCCCGCTCATGACAAATTGCATGACCGAGAAGTGGAGGGCTTATTGATGGATGTATTCCACCCACGACCGGTCAAAGGAGAAGGCCAAATCGTTGACCGGTCAATCTCGAAAGTTTTGGAAGGGAGACTTAAATCGTCAGCAAAACGATATATCATCGGCCAAAATATGACCGGTATACTTCACAAAAAAGTATACCGGTCAAACTACGTTGTCATCCTATTTATTCCAGGCTTCGATGAATTCATCCCTCGGAGATTACCCGGTGTAGTTCCTGGGGTTGGAAAGTGTCGGCAGAAGAGGATCTGCGAGGGCTTGGCGTGTAGCGACCCGTGTCAGTAGAGGACAACTGGAGATGCTGAAGAATCCATCCAAGGCACTACTCGACAAAGGGAATGATCCCCCTCACAAGGCGACAAGGCAGCTCGAGGACGAAACCAGTCACCTCGCACCACATCAGCAGCATGCCCCCACGTGGGCGCACGTGGTCTTGTCCCCCATAGCCTAGTATAAATACTCATGTAAACCTTAGAAAGAGGGATCCGAATTCATTCTCTCTAAATTCCCTTGTAAAAGCACCCGTGCATTCTCCGTTATAATATAAATTGGGCTACAGGTGTTCCACCTAAAGTCGTACCGGTCAATCTGCGTATTTTTACCTTTCTTACTTTGTCAAATCGAACAAACTATTCTAGACCCGGTCTAGTATAGTTTGACCGGTCAAGTAATTTACACTATCAATATATATATATATATATATATATATATATATATATATATATATATATATATATATATATATATATATATATATATATATATATATATATATAACAAGTTAAATGAGATAGAAAGAATTCGTATAAAGGTAAAGAGAGAAAGATCCATAGAAATGAAGTTCGAATCACGAACCTTACATCCATAAACGAAGATCCATCGAACGGTGGTGTAGAAACAGAGGAGGGAGCGAGATAGGCGACGGCGGAAAGGGAGTGTGACGGCGGAAAGGGAGCAACAGAGAGAGAAAGAGAGTCGGGTTTTGGTTTTGGAAGAGTAGCTAGGGTAGAAAATATGTTTGTTTTATTAGTGAGCTTGATTGAAGGATTGTAGTGGGTTGGGTTTATACAATTGGTCTGGGTTGGTTTAGGCTGCGTTTGGTAAATGGCAGATCAGCCATTTTCAACAGTTTGACCACCACGAACTGCTTTGAATTATCAAACAGCCACTATTTATGTGTTTGGAATAAGGCTTTTGAGGTTGGCATCTTGATTCAAAATGCTAAAGCCCGCATGGGCAGCTCAGTTGGTCAAGAGCGTGAAATCTTGGACCGATGACCAGGGATCGAGTCCCGCAAGCGGCAGTGTGGGAGCTATCCAAAAATCCCATAAAGGGTGAGGAGGCTCCTTGTGCGCGGTGGGCACGGGTCTAGCGTTCTTGGCCGACTGAGTCACCATGATTTACTTCCTCCACCATTCCTGTCGGGCAAGGGGGTGGGGGCGCCTGGGGTGGGCGATTCCACCTTTTTGGACCGTTGATTCAAAATGCTAAAGTATGAAACGCCATATGGAGCAACATTTCATTTCGACATCTATGTGTAATTTTCTTTTTCGCCCTTTTATCTTTATTTAGAAATTTGGATTTTACCCTTATCCCATTCTGCCACTACATCTCTACAAGTGTTATCCCTATATTTTTTTCATCTCTTGTTTAATCTTGAAACTTTTTAGATTCTTCCATTTTAGATGTAAATCTTAGGAGTGAAATTTTTGGTTTAATTTAATTTTTTAGATGTCCTTTTTAAAAATATTAAAATCAATTTATGAATTTTTTGTATTTGATGATGAATTTGCAAATTTTGTCTAATGTTGAAATCAGAGTTACACACATTAACAAACCAATAAATATGTGGGTATAATCTAATAGAAAGTTATTAAAGGTAATTTTCTTTACAAACAGTCGTGTTTGAACTTCCAAATTTGCCAAACGTTTTTTTCTCAATAGCTAATACGATCGGCCAGTCAAAACAGCTAACTCAATCAGCCATTCCAACCAGCCAACACTAACTGCCAACTGCCATTTTCCAAACAGGGCCTTAGTTTAAAAAAATTGTAAGGGACTTAAATGGGTTAATGGGTTTGAGTATATTCAATTTTGATCCAAGTTAACTCGGGTTTGAATTTATTTTGACGGGTCAATTTCATATATTTACTTTTTCAATTCAAATTCAATTAAAGATTTAATCGGGTTGGTTGCGGTCAACTAGGTCCATTTTTTTGTTATTTTATTTCACATGTTTAAAAAATTATTTAAATAAAATTCTATTAAAAATAACATATTTTTATATATATTATAAGTTACTATATTTATTGCACAATTAAAGTATTGAAATGATTTTTAAATGTAATATATCCGACATGTTAACTATTTGTATATCTATTATGATTATGACAAATGTTAGTTTTTTGTTACGAGATTTCAGATTTAAAATGATAAATATTAGAAATGTATCATTCTCTACGCTTACAAGAAATGGATAACGTATTTCTTTTTATCATTAATTTTTTAAGTTAAACATTATATCTTCCATGTTTGTATGCATATAATGATTATAACGAATGTTAGATTTTTGTTATGAAATTCTAAATTTAGAAGGATAAATATTAGCAATGTATCCTTCTCTACGAATGTAGTGAGTTGCAGTATAGAACGGGCAAAAATAACAACTAAAAAGAATCCCTTGTAAGTAGGGTGTCGAACCTCAGGGAGACGTGAGTTAATTTAATTTAAACAATAGTTTACAAAAGAAGTTGTAAAATATTTTTGGTCTTTTTGGTTTTAGAGATAAAATAAAAAGTGTAAAAGGAGAGAGTTCCAAACAACACAAAGTTTTTGATGATGAAAAGTTAGGGGTAGAGTTTGGTAAATTAATTGTCTAATGTTTTTATAAAAGTTGGATTGTCAATTTATTTTTATATAGAATGTGTGGAGTTGCAGAAAAGTATTTAGGGACGCTCTCGCAGTTCACCTAAATAATAACTACGCCGACTTTAACACGCTAATGATAAATCCGGAGTAATTATTTAGTAGCAACGGCAACCATAATTATTTTATTGTATGTTTACCCAATTTAATGGTGTAAAAATACAACTCAATAATTATTTCCACCCGAAAGTCTTCAATCCCGGTTAAAGGTAGAGAAGGCTTACGGTGTATTTAAAAAGTGTTCTATTTTATGATTATATCAATTTTAGCTCATATTCCTTGTAACAATTATGTTTATGAATGGGCCCTTAATTAAAAATCACAAACATTTCAAATTTATTTATTTTTAAATACAACATCTAAGTAAAAATGAAATCAACAATCCATGTTAAAAATATTCAAAACATTAAGAGACAATTAATTACACCAACTTCTAACCCCAATGGAATTTAGTAATTCATAGTTTGAAGCTTAAACAAATAAATATTTATTACTATAATAAAAATCTTACAAAATGGAAGATGTGTTCTTGAGCTCCAAATATGATAAATGGTGTTGATGATGATGAAGATGGAGTAATTTTTATGTGTTTGAAAGAAGAAAGTGATGAGATATTAGTGATGGAGGAGAATTTTTCTTATTCTTTATTTGTTTCCTTCTTTTCTTCAATTCTCTTCAATTTATTTTGGACCCAAACTTTCATGTTTATTTTCCGTTTTTGAAATTGTTCTCAATGCGTCCAAATGGCCTCAAAATACCTGCAAAACATATAAAACCAAGCATAGGACCGCTCTACACAAATAAAACGGAAAATTGAAATAAAATATAAACATTTAATTCAATTGGGACTCAAAACTCCTTCAAAATATGCTTAAAAAGTGTATAAAATATGTGCATATCAAGTACTCCCTCCGTTTGGAAAAAGTGTTCCTATTTTGACTTTGTGTAAAAATAAGGAAGTATTAAATTGTAGTTGACTTTCAATTTTGCGCTTGATGTGATAGGTAAAAGTAAGATGTGATAGATAGATTATTAGAGATAAAGTATAAAATGATAGGTAGAGTATGAAAAAGTAAGGGTAAAAGTGGTTTTTTAATAGAAAGTGGAAGTGTTTTGTTAGAAGTGAAAAAAATGAAAGAGGAAGTGTTTTAAAAAACCGAAGGAGTAGTTTATAAAGAAGTGTTCCAAAATTGATTCTGCTTCATATCGATCATGCTCATTACTGCATAGAATCCCCTTTTTGGGGAATAATATTAATTTATGTAATCCTTCTGGTTTTGTAATATTTTTTATTATTCCAAACATTGACTAAATATATGTAAATTAACAGCACGTGCATCACACGAGAATGAGTCTAATAAGTAATAACGATATGATCTAAAACCAATTTTAATGATACAAATGTCACTTGTCAACTTTTTAAAAACTTTTTCTTAATTTCCGTAAAGTCAATGTGAGAAAAGTTATTTGGAAAAATGTAGAATGAAAAGTAATTAGAATTGTAACATTTTTTCAATTGTGGAGTGGTAATATATTTTCCTTCAACATACAATTTATAATCTTTTCATACTACATAGGCTCCAAATTAGTTTTTTTTCACTTTACTTTCAATGATATATATTACAAAAAATATTTTTAAAAAATGTTAAGAGAAATGTAAGGGCACTGGTAATACCACTAACGACCAGAGGCGTTGTGCCTATGGGGGGGGGGGGGGGGGGGGTTAAACACCGCCCCCTTTTATATACCTTAACTTAGTCGACATATTAGGTGTCAAAACAAATACTCCCTCCGTCCCAGAGTATTTGTCCACTTTCATAGGCAAAAAAACTATTTTATTTATTAGTTGTCAGTATTTAAATAAATATAATTAAACTAATTTCATGTAAACTAATAAACAAATATAAAATGTAATTATAGGTGAGGAGAGTGTTTTATTTGTTATAAATGAAGAGAAAAAATAGAATTTAGAAAGGATATTATCATAAAAGGAAGATTGTTTTCCAATATTAAAATTTATTCAAAAACATTTACCAAAATTTTAATTTCATAATTTCCACATCAAAATTTATGTGACGTATTAGGTGTTAAAAAGGCTCATGAGTAAGCCACATGTCAGTTTCTTAATTACCTGAGTCTCATTTTTATACATAAAGAAAAAGATAAAAAATTGTATGTTTTTCCTAAATTTTTATGTTTATTATATTTATATATTTGGGATAATTTAATAATTTTAGTTAATATATCAAAAATTAGTTGAAGGAAACTTTGAGTCAATGTTCATGATGACATGTGTAATGGGGTGTTAAAAAAATATCCAGTCAGCATGCCACGTGTCATAATTCTAAAACTTCAACTTTCATTTTTTATATATAAAGATAAAGATATCCAGAGTACTATTTCAATTTCACATGATTTATATTAATTTGTATTTTTTATAGCTTATAAGATAAAATAAAATATTCTAAGAGCATATTGTTTTGTTAAATTTTTGATATAATTCTTAAAAAAAACGAAAGTTTGCACCAGATATGGGACCGACGGGTAGGAGTGTGATGTGGTCTGATGGAGTAGCGGCGGCGCGGCAAGTACCTCAACCCCAACCCAAACCCCAACCCCATCCATCAGGGGTGGACACGGTACGGTTCCGGTTCCGGAACCGCCGGTTCCGGTACCGCCACCCCTTGGTACCGGTACCGGTACCAGACCGGCCGGTACCGGTTCCGGTACCGTTTCGGCCACCCCTAATTTTGTTTTTTTTTTTGCTTTTTTATTATATTTTTAAAATGTAAAATTGTAAATGTGTAATTGTTAAAGGAAATGATGAAATAAAAAAATCTAAAAATGAAATTGATAAAGGAAAGAATGAAATAAAAAAATAAAAATAAAAAAAAACGGTAACGGTACCGGAACCGGAACCGCCGGTGCCGGTATCGAAAAATGGGCACCGGAACCGGTACCGGATTGGGCGGTACCGGTACCGGTTCCCGGAACCGGTGGACCGTACCGGCCGACGGTAACGGTACCGGAACCGGTGGTACCGTTTCCGGTACCGGTACTGTACCGGTACCGTGTCCACCCCTACCATCCATCAGTACTCAGTAGTACTCGATCACGCCACCCTCACTTCGTTTGTCATCTTCTCTAGTCAGCTCTCTCTCTCTCTCTCTAGGGGTCATTTTTCTTTCTTTTTTTAGAAAATAAAATGTAGTTTAAAATATTTTTCTTTCTTATAAAACCTCTAACTGCTCATTGTCACTGTTCAACAATTTTTCAATATATTTTTTAAATCTCGGTAAATTTGTTGGCGATAGAAGAAGGAAGCCAGATCAAAGAAGGAAATTGAATCCCTTTGGGATTCGGTTTAATATCTTTCCCAGTTTGCTTAATTCTTGTTATAGTAGGAATAGAAATATGGTAGGAATAGAAATTTTCTTATATGTTTTACTCTCTTCGTATATAAAGAGAGTTAGACCTTTGTATTCACAAGCCAATTCAATATACAAAGTATTTTCTCTCTTATTAATTTCTACATGGTATCAGAGCAAGTTTTGAAATCTTGAGACCTCAAACACGCTTCTTACCCTGCCGGCGGGCATACACAATTCAATGCCTACCGGCAGGATATTGTAATTTCTGATTTTCTTTGATTGTTCTCCCTCACTAAAGAATATCATGAACTCCTTCAACGAAGAACATTGCTGTCGAGGAATTCCACCCAACCATCAATCTTGAAGTTGTCCGAGAAGGGTTGTTCTACAGAGACAGACAACTCTTTCCTTAGCAGGCAATATAAAAAGTCGGCATTCAGGGTGTTCGAAAAGAATGGCGTTCCCCCTGTTTGTTCGAATACGGTGAAGGTTCGAAAAGAATGGCGTTCCTTTACTCGACTGATTATTCAGCGGATTCGAAAAGCTTGGCGTCTCCGTTGAAGAAAAAAACTGAAATGTCTAGATGACATTTGGACAACGATGGCAGCGGCTTCCTCAAGCTTTGTTGCTTTGTTCAATCTTTTGATGTCCAAGCTGAGCATGTTGAACTCCCATGCTCCAGCTTGAGGGGGGTGTTGGCGACAGAAGAAGGAAGCCAGATCAAAGAAGGAAATTGAATTCCTTTGGGATTCGGTTTAGTATCTTTCCCAGTTTGCTTAATTCTTGTTATAGTAGGAATAGAAATATGGTTGGAATAGAAGTTTACTTATATGTTTTACTCTCTTCGTATATAAAGAGAGTTAAACCTTTGTATTCACAAGCCAATTCAATATACAAAGTATTTTCTCTCTTATTAATTTCTACAAAATTCAAAGAGACCAAAATGAACTTGAAACAAATGGCTAGTTTCTTTCAAAAAACAATTGAAAAAAATGATAAAAGTATTGAGGGAGATGAAAACAAAATACTCCCTCCGTCCCGGAGTATTCGTCCAGTTTTGACTTTTGGAACGGTTCGTTTAAGCACCTTGACTCATCAAATTCTCTCAATGTGTAAGCCTAAATATAGTAATGTGTGATCTTGTTTGATTTGTCTTAACATATAGATTATTAATATATAATTTCTATAATTTTTTAATATAAAAATTACAAGATAAAATGGATTAAAGAAATGTATTGGATAGTGTGTAAAAATGAAAGTGGACAAATACTCTGGGACGGAGGTAGTAACAAGTTTTAGGATATGGAAATTTTTTCATGAATAATTAATTAATTAAAAAATAAAGTAATACTCCATACAATTTTTTTAATTTTGAAGAATAAAATACTTTGCACAAGGGCATTTTCGAGAGAAAAAAAAAGTAAATTTATAAATACTCTTTTAACTCCTCCATGTAAATGTACAATCTCCCAAATAATCAATCTTTTCTCTCTCAAGAAACAGTCAAAATAATATGGCTTCTTACCAATCTTACGTCCACCTGGTACGCCCCCCACACGCATCCCCGCTTCCCGGCGGCGGCGGCCTTATACGCATAAAGATGGCCTACAATTCTGAGGCAGCTGCCGGCGGCGGCGGCGACCCTATCCTCCAATATGCCACAGAACGGTTCGATCACCGCCGCATTTTGGCTTCGTACGAGGACGCGTTTGCCTTTGTCTCCGGCGTACTCGTCCATCACTTTGGCTTGGACCCAGCCCAGACTCACCGCGAACTCACCCACCGTTTGGTCCGAGGCGCTTTGAACAGTGCTTCTGTCCTGCCCGATGCCCGAGCCGGGGTTTTTGTCTCTGTCGATTTAGAAACAGTGTACTTTGACGATAACAGGGGTGATTCTGGTGGGCCCGTGGGACTGTCGGAGAACGATGTTCGGATTCTGAAGTCGGAAAAGTGGGAAGGCGGGAGTTGCGAGGAGGAGTTTTGTGCGGTGTGTCTGGCAGAACTTGTGGGAGGAGAAGTGATCATTCGCCTGGAGCCTTGTTGTTCCCATGTATTCCACAAAGATTGTATTCTTGTCTGGTTGAGGAAGAACCAAACCTGCCCTCTGTGCCGTAGGGTTGTTGTTGTGGTCGGCAACAACAACAACAACCTGAGAGATGATGACGAGAGGAGCAGCGCATTCCCATTGTTGCCCCATCTTCTGTATGGTCGTCGCAGCCCGTCGCCGCCAGTTGATTTCGCATCTTTCTTGCCACATAACCTGTATAGAAGTGGTGGTCCTGTTTGAACTTTACATGTTTATTCTATGCACAGAATCATCTCTATCAACAGCCAGTCAATTGTTATGCTAATACATGTTTTCATTCTTCAGATTGTTTGAAGTTTTTGTTTGAAATTTAAACATGGCAATTGTGTGTGTGCTTTGTTTGGTATTAACTTCAACGTTAGTTTTTAGCATGAGCATTTTCTATGTTAATCTACACCATTTAAGAATTATGCAAAATCGCAAAAGCTGTTGTCATACGAAGCCTATATATATTAACTTCAACGTTAGTTCTTTTTTTTTATTTAAAAAAAGAGCAATTTTAATTTATTAAGAAAATGAAAAGATCTAAAAGCAAGGTTCATCTAGGACACAAAGGGGATGAAACAAACACAATAGTTCGTACTCAGTTATTCGCGCTGAAAATGTATTCTCTAAAAACAAATTTGAAATTGGAAGTTTGAAATAAATTTGAAATGAAAGCCAAGATTAGAACCATAAAACAAATACGGAGTACAAGGAACCAGTGAGAACTTACAAGGGTAAGAAGCTGGCAATCAACTTCTTAAGTTCCCAATTAAGGCTGTTAACATTATGACAAAAACATATACTCCCTCCGTCCCGGAGTATATTCGTCCAGTTTTGACTTTTGGAACTGTTTATCTGAGCACTTTGACTCATCAAATTCTCTAAATGTGTAACCCTAAATATAGTCATGTCTGATCTTATTTGATTTATCTTAACATATACTCCCTCCGTCCCAAAAAGATTTACACGTTTCAAAAAAATTGCGTCCCACAATCCCTTACTCATTTCTATTAAAAAACCACTTTTACCCCTTACTTTTTCAAACCCTACCTATCACATCATACCTTTTTCCTAATAATCTACGCATCACATACTACTTTTACCCATCACATCAAGGGTATTTTTGGAAAGTCAACACAAATTTATCCATCCCTTAGTTTCAACTTTAGTCAAAATGGGTAATCACTTTATGGGACGGAGGGAGTAGATTATTAATATATATATAATTTCTATAATCTTTTAATATACAAATTACAAGATAAAATAGATTAAAGAAGTGCATTGGATGGTGTGTAAAAATGAAAGTGGACAAATACTCTGGGACGGAGCGAGTATTATATTCATTATTAAGAACCAAACCACTTGATAGACAAAAATCAATCGAGGATAAAATCACTCTTATTGACTATTTTAAACACAAGATGCAGTCTGATGTAAATCTAAAGAAGAAAAAACGGGAAAGAAATTAAAATGGTTAAAGGCACTGGTAGAGCGGTAGCTCACTCTTTGGAGGTGAGTAAAGCTTTATTTGGTTAGTGACCATATAAACCATAAATTTTCTAGTAAATTCAAATTATAAAATCACTATATTCGAATTATGAAATTACGTATCATGTTTTTTCTATTTTAAGAAAATTATAGACCACTCAAATCTTGTTTTTTTAAAAAATTATTTTTTTACATCAATATTGAAATAAACAAAATAAAAACCAACTTCATTTTAACATCATACGCTACTAGTATGAGAATGATTTAGAGTTAAAAAAAATCTTATTTATTAATTCAAAATTTTATTATAAATGACGAGATCGAAGTAAGAAATTTGAATTGGGAAAGAATATTATCATAAAAATAAACTTTTTCCGCATATTTATACTTATTTCAAAGATTTAATCTCAAAATATTTATTTCAGATTTTATATACCTTAACTTAGTCGACATATTAGGTGTCAAAACAAATACTCCCTCCGTCCCAGAGTATTTGTCCACTTTCATAGGCAAAAAAACTATTTTATTTATTAGTTGTCAGTATTTAAATAAATATAATTAAACTAATTTCATGTAAACTAATAAACAAATATAAAATGTAATTATAGGTGAGGAGAGTGTTTTATTTGTTATAAATGAAGAAAAAATAGAATTTAGAAATGATATTATCATAAAAGGAAGATTGTTTTCCAATATTAAAATTTATTCAAAAACATTTACCAAAATTTTAATTTCATAATTTCCACATCAAAATTTATGTGACGTATTAGGTGTTAAAAAAAGGCTCATGAGTTAGCCACATGTCAGTTTCTTAATTACCTGAGTCTCATTTTTATACATAAAGAAAAAGATAAAAAATTGTATGTTTTTCCTAAATTTTTATGTTTATTATATTTATATATTTGGGATAATTTAATAATTTTAGTTAATATATCAAAAATTAGTTGAAGGAAACTTTGAGTCAATGCTCATGATGACATGTGTAATGGGGTGTTAAAAAAATATCCAGTCAGCATGTCACGTGTCATAATTCTAAAACTTCAACTTTCATTTTTTATATATAAAGATAAAGATTTCCAGAGTACTATTTCAATTTCACATGATTTATATTAATTTGTGTTTTTTTATGGCTTATAAGATAAAATAAAATATTCTTAGAGCAACTTGTTTTGTTAAATTTTTGATGTACTACCTCCATCCTATAATGATCTTCCCGGTTCGCAAAACGAAGAAAAATCCGAAGTTTTTTCAATCTATTTTATTTAAAAAATTGGTATAGAAATAAAAAATAAAACATACATATTTAAAAACTACACAAAAAGTTCAACAAAACAAGTGGTGACAAGAATATTTTATTTTATCATATAGGCCATGAAAAAACACAAATAAATATAAATTTTCGTGAAGTTGAAATAGTGCTCTGGGAAGATCATTATAGGACGGAGGGAGTAATTCTTTAAAAAAAAACGAAAGTTTGCACCAGATATGGGACCGACGGGTAGGAGTGTGATGTGGTCTGATGGAGTAGCGGCGGCGCGGCAAGTACCTCAACCCCAACCCAAACCCCAACCCCATCCATCAGTACTCAGTAGTACTCGATCACGCCACCCTCACTTCGTTTGTCATCTTCTCTAGTCAGCTCTCTCTCTCTCTCTCTCTAGGGCTCTTTTCCTGCCATTTGCTTTTTAGGCTGCGGCGCTGTCTTCCGGCCGTCGATCTGCGTTTTTCATTGTGTGCGTGATGGCCGGGCGGTGAAGGTCGTCGTCCATTCAGATCGATTAATAGGCGCCGGCGCCGGCCGGAAGTGTTTGCTTTTCTAATTAGGAGGTAGCAGGTAAACCGCCGGCACCCGGCCGTGAAGTTGCTTATTATTAGCTTATTTTTTCCATCGTAAAAATCTTTCTTTTTTGGTGTGTATGTGTGTGTTGAGTGAAAATAAGGCCGCATATGATACAATAATATCTGTATTTTTTTATTTATTTATATATAAAATAGCTAGGCGCGCTGCGGGATTGGATAGATCGAGAAGTAGCTACTGGAAAGAGCTGAGGTAGATCGATCTGCGTTGTATTCTTGTGTGTTAACCGGCCGGAATATTCAATTTTCCAGGTATCTTAACCCTTCTGACAGGACTCTTCGATCACCATTTCCCGTCCATGTCTATTTTTATTTTGGAGCTTAAAAACACAAATATCCGCCCTTGCTCCCATTTTCGACATTTTTTTTTTGAAAAATAAAGAGGCATATTATATTATTTACGGAGAATTAACCCGAAACAGCAGGAGAGATTAAAACAATAATGGTTGACGCATTACATTAGGTAATGATGTCATTTTATTTGGCTCGGAGCATTTTTCTTCTTAAACAACTAACCCTTCGACATGCAGTTCTGCTCACTTCTGCCTCTGCATCATCATACTATTCAAACTAATACTAATAAAAAAATTATTTTCTTAATAAATTATTTTATAAGTGCTAATGCTAATAAATATAATAATACTTTAAATAATACCAGTAATAATACTCCATAGTAAGTTATGTGGTCTTGTTTTTCTACCACTAGCTAGTATTTTAACCCCTGCCATGCACGGGTGAAACGAAATTATTTTTTATTATACAATATCAAACATTTAAACAACTTAATTTTTTTATGTTAAATACCATTTAAATTTCACACACACAACACACACACACACACACAAAATCTAAGTTTACTAAATTATTACAAATATATAATTCTTCCCATCCCTGAATACAAAAAATATACGACAAAAATATTGGAGATTTTATTATTCTTTTCCCCCAAATTTATTTAACAAACTTAGATTTCCGATCTTGTAATTTTAATATAAAAAAAATCATGATTCTTCTCCGCCAGATTAATTTACATTAACGGAAATATATGATTTTAATTTCTATGATGCATTAATGTGATTCTTCCTCTCTTTGGCCCTTTGCACTAATTAAAAATTGACTCTTTTTTCTTATATTATTAAAAGTATGAAAACATAAATTAACAATCATATGATAAGAAATATAAATTTTACAATAAATTAAAAATATAATAATTATTCTCCCTCGTATTATTTCAAAAATTATGTGAATGCAAAACAAAAACATTAGTGATTCTATGGTTTTAATGAAATTTTACAAAAACTATTTCACAAATTTTACTCATCTTTTGCTTTCTTTTTTATATATTAAATAATTTAAGTGTGTGAAAGTATTTTGGCCAATACATAATGTTTTATAAAACACAAAGAGTTACAATTTAAAAATTATATTTCTCTTTGGTGTTGTAGTTGAGCCTAAATCCTATTCACTTCTGCACATTAGATATTCTTCATACTTCTCCTTAAAATACTGATTATCCGTGCATCTAAATTTTAATTATCACAGATCTTCACGCGTTTTCTCAACCTCCAGATCTTAATTTTCCTTATCTGAAATGATTTTTGGAGATATTATAAGATGTGTGTTATGAAAACTTAGACAAATGATATGGACTTTGTAATCTGAAATGATTTTATTTGGAGAGATTTAAATTCAGGATTTAATTAATGATAAGAAAGGGTGACTGGAAACGGGAGTGGTTGGCAGTGATAATGGTAGCGAGTGGCGAAGAATGATCAATAGTTGAGAGAGATATCAAACCCCCATATTGATATCTCCCAAATTCGGGAGATATTGAGACCATCCATTTTAAAGATTTATGATATCTAGAGATATTAAATTTGATAACTCTTTTGGCTTCACTAAACACTAGAAAAGGATAAGGATATCTAGAGATATCAAAATTCAAAACTCATATTTTTTTGCTTACCAAACACACTTTTAGTTCTGTAATAATTGAATAAAAAATTATGCATAATTAGAAAATAATTTATTATAAAAACAAATATCTATATTCTCTTCCATAATTAATTGTACCGAAGGAAATCATACAATAATATTAACTTCTTACTTTCTATAATATATTTTACGTGTCAGAAATGTCTCTTAAACAACATCACGTCTCAGCTTCTTAGAGATTAAAATATCAATTTTGTAAATAAAGAATCAATTATAAACATATTTGATCATTTTCTATAAGAATACTTTTAAATGAAAATATATCATTATCAAGTTTTTGTTTTTTGTGTATGTACTTAGTTAAAAATGTGATTCATAAAAAATGCTAGTCTTGAAATGGCAAGTGATTATACCAATTTTATATTTTCACTAATTGTTTGCTACATCATAATAAGTTTTATCATAAAATTATATTTTATATAATTGTTTTCCTTTAAAAATTTTATTTCGGATAATACTATATTTATCTTTCACAAATTTGATTTTATAACATAATTAATTTTATCACATGATAACAAATAAATAAATGAATTGCTTTTTAAAAATAAAAAATATAAATACTCAACTAATGTCACGAAGTAATGAATTATTTATTTATACTAAATATTTTAACGTAGAGTTTTCCCAAAATTTAAAATCATTTTTAAATTTCTATTTTAAAATAAAAAGAAAGGTCAATTCATGACTAATTAAATTTGCCACATAAGCAACCCATCAAGACTTGTCATCTCACCTTAATGTAGCCCGCATAAACTTGACACTTGGCGAATTTCTAGCAAACGTAGTCTCAAATTTAAAGGATTATATTTTTTTATAACTAAAAAGAAATTTTTATACAATCCTTTTTTAATTATGAAATATTATAAAAGCTTAATCAAAATTGTAACAAAAAGCACCCTAGCTTGGATGGATAGGAACTTAACTAAATGACCAATGGATCCTTGTTTCAAACCCTCATGGTGGTATACTTTTGGAAAAAAATGCAAAAAAAGAACTGGTCCGACCCGTCAAACCAATCGGTTTGTATAAAAGGATGACACATCAGCTCGCCACATGTTGCGCTTTAGCTCTCCCAAATATCACGTTCTTATATCTCCGAATCTCCTATATATATAAAGGATAAAGGATAGGCTGTAGTACCGACTCTAGCCCCCACAATTTAAATATACTTTGGAAAAATTAACGAAATTTTGAAAAAATACCCGTTTTTCGCAAATAAATGAAAGGTGAGATTATTTTAGGTAAATTCTCCCTTTTTTCGTTTTTTAATTTCTAAATTTAAATTTAAATGTATTTTTATTTTATTTTTTTGGAAAAAATATACCAAATTTAAGTGTTTTTAGAGTGAAACTAATTGTTTTTTTTCAATAACTAATAATCTGGTAATAATTAGAACATAAATTATTCTATTTAATAGAGCTAATATATTAACTTCATAACTAATTACATTTTTTGTAAGTTGCACTTACTGTATTTTTCTTGAGCTACATTTAAAATTATTTTTTGTTGATACTATGTTATTATTATTTATTAAAAAAATGGCACTACATAATTTATGAACATTTTTTTATAGTTCTATATAAATACTTTTTGTGAAACAACATTACAATAGTTTTGAAAATACCACAACAATTTTTTCTCTAAAATAGAACTTTTATTTTTATAACTCACTACATTTTCTGATGTATTACAATTTTTTCACGAACACTCTGAAATATTTATTGATAATCTTATATTGCTAATAAAATTTTCTTTCTAAAATGGAACTACCCAATTTGTGATTTTTTTAATAATTCAATACAAATTTTTACTTAAAATAATAATTCAAAGTTGTGAAAATGACACAATATTTTTTTCTCCGAAACAGCACCAATAAATTTTATACTTGGTTCGTCGCTGAGTGTTTGTCCACTTTTGACCTTTGGATCTGTTCATCTCAACACTTTGACTCATCAATTTATCTCAATGTGTAGGCCTAAAAATAGTCATGTGTGATCTTGTTTGATTCGTCTTAACATATAGATTATTAATATATAATTTTTTAATATACAAATTACAAGATAAAATGAATTAAAGAAGTGCATTGGATGATGTACAAAAATGAAAGTGGACAAACACTCAGGGATAGAGGGAGTAAATCACAACAATTTTTTTTTGCATTGCAATTTCTTTCTTGATCGATAATCTGAATTATTTTTGATAATGCAATATTATATTTTCCCCAAAACAGAAAACAAAATTTGGTAATCGTTAGACAAATCTCTAACAAGAGTGTATTGTTATATTTTTAAAAATATTAATTTTAAATTAAAAATTAAAAAAGTAAAAAGTAAATTTTCCTAAAATAATCCCACCTTTCATTTATTTGCAAAAAACATGCATTTTCCAAAACTTTCGTTAAGTGGCAGTTAGTTTTTTAACGGCGACCCAAAACTCGCACACATGCAAAAAGAGATTATTTCCGGTGACAGTAAAAAGTGAGATTAGTTTGAAAGATCGCGAAAAGGTGGGATTATATTTGAGATAATTTTTCCTTAAAAATTTTACCAATAAGCACATCCAAATATAATTGAGGATACAACTCAATTATTTGGAGCGAAAAAACATAGTGTACACATATTTACCAAAATGTAATTTTTATTTGAGGAAAATAACTACATTGAGCTTGGAGAGAAGGTAGAAAAATTAGATTTGGGCACAATTTTTATGATCTCATATTTTTAAATAAACCCAAAAAATAATTTCAAAAGTTCAATACACTATATAATTTAAGACAATCTCTCTCAACTAGAATGTATTGTACGTTACTAAGTTCTTATAATATACTATAATTTAATATAAATTATTTTGTAAAATAAGTCTCCCTCCCTCCCAAAAAGAATTTCTCACTTCCAACAATGTACAAAATCTCATTCTACTTCCGTTCCATTGTCTTTGTCCACTTTTGACTTTTGGAACTGTTCATCTAAGCACTTTGACTCATCAAATTCCCTCAATGTGTAAGCCTAAAAATAGTCATATGTAATCTTGTTTGATTCGTCTTAACATATAGATTATTAATATATAATTTTTATATTTTTTTAATATACAAATTACAAGATAAAATCGATTAAAGAAGTTCATTAGATGGTGTGCCAAAATGTAATTGGACAAAGACAGTGGGACGGAGGGAGTATTTTTTAAAATTAAATTAAATTTTTAAAAATTGGTATAAAAATGAAAATTAAATATGATGGATACCCGGGAATGGGGGTATCCAGCCCAACAGGAAAATGGCCCAGCCCAACTACGCCAAGGCCCACTTGGCAAAACCAAGATGAAGGACTATCAAAAATCGCCTCGGCAAATGTCATGCGATCGGCCTCAGCAGTCTCGATCACCCTCGGACCGATCCGGCCGGTCTCCCGTCCGGAGAACTTCCGAATATATGTCATGTGCTCGGCCTCGGCCATGAGCAGCGACAGACCAGACACAGACAAGGGAGCTGGCGTGGTCAAGATCAAGGGGCCCACGATTAGACTCCTGCCATGCCTCTGGCAGAGTTGCTATAGCCACCCTACTGGTTACCTACTTTGTATAGCAATCCTAGGGATAATTATGTGGTTGGACGCCGCCAGTGAACAACCCAATCTTAGTGGGCCCAGATCGTTGGATTACGGACCAACGGTTGGAACCCTAGCTGTAACGTGTATATAAACCTCTTCCCTTCCAAGGGAAGGGGGACTGACGTTCTAAGTATTATCCTGACTGATGGGTATATTCCTATACCCGACCCGGACAACCGGTCACTTTCATCAATCATTAAATGAAGTTAACTCTTCGATTAGGACGAGTCAAAAGTTGACCGGTCACTTCCACTAAAAAAGTGACCGGTCACATTTTTGGCGTTAGCCAAAATGTCGCCTAATGTTACAAAGAACAATCTAGAAGACCAGAGACGGGTTGAGCACAAAGAATGACCGGGTAACCTTTGAGAGAAGGTGACCGGTCATATCATCTCACTTGACAAACATTGGTCCAGTATCTCAGGCATGGTGAACCACGTCAGAGGTCAAGGGGACACCCCGCCGCTCATCCATCACGAGGCACACAGTGAAAGGGATGTTTGTCATTTTGCAGGGTTGATTGGATTGAGAATATCCATTTTAGTCTTTGATTGAACAGTACATGTCTTGGCCTATAGTTGCTAAATTCTATGATTGTACAGTGTTCCCATTATCTACAATGACCTTCCCACGAGCTTCCTATTTTGTCCATGGATGAACAGGGGAAGGTCACAAATCCTCCTCTATAAATATGATGATATTGGATAGAGGAGAGGATCCAATTTTTCTCTCACTAAAGTTCACTCTTGAGATAGAGTAAGAAATATAATTCGGACTGAGGAGATTTACCCGGTCTAGGTCATACTTTGTGTTCTTGTTGTGTGTTTTATATTACGGGTTGAGTGTGTCCAGGTCAAACCCGGTTAACCCACCCCGCTATATTTACACCATCATTTTTGGCGCCGACCGTGGGACCGATTTTTAAAGTTTTTCGACCAGGTCAAAACTTTACCCCCACTAAATATCCACAAACATGTCTTCGAGCAACTACAACGCTGTGTCAAGCCAGGTTGCGAGTGAAAGCACTCCTGCCATCCCATTGATGATGTCGAGCATGGGGACGACCTTTGCTCCGATCACTACTGTAGGATCAATTGGCATGGTCCCAATCATGTCAACCCCAACTCCTACGCCGACGACAACAATGTTCCCAGGCTCGATGACAACGCCTGGTGGAGCATTCACACCATACCCGTCAGCTTGGGCTCAGTTTGCTGCTGACCCGGCAAATGCTCAGGCTCTACAGGGCTATCAACATGTGATGGCCATGATGCAACAGGCAGGTGGCTTCATGCCATTTGCCTATCCTGGTATGACGCCGCCAATTATGCCACCTCCGGTGTCGACCCCGTCGATATTTGTCCCTAGGATGGTCCCTATACATCCGGTGAATTTGACGGGGACTTTGAATGAAGCAGCGCCCTCAAATGTCCATGAAATCAATGAGGCGGGGCAGGAGGCGGCCCGCAGGAAGAAGGGTAAGGCTATAGCCGAACCCAGCAAGACTCGAGATTCGGCATTCAAACGCCTAGGGGGCAAAGAGGATGGACCCCGCAAGTCTGCCAAGCTACGTCTTGGTCTTGAGATGGGCCGGATTAGCGCAACGGAAAGACTTGGCGGGGGTCGTCACGCCCAATCTCGTTGTTCTAGGGAATCTGAGACGATTCACCAAGACGAGGAGGAAGCAAAAAGCCAGCCGATGGCGTCGACATATACCAGGCTCTCATATGATGAGGATGATCTGGACAAGATAGGAAGCGTAGCAAGAAAGCTACGTGCCCTGGAAGAAAAGGTGGACGAGAAGGCGGGAGCAAAGAAGCACACCCTGGCCAAATCACCCTTTTCGGCCAGGGTACATGCACAAAAATTGAGGCGTAAGGTCAAGCTGGACGTGGAAAAATTCACTGGAAAGGAGGATCCAAACGTCCACCTTGACACCTTCCACAATGCAGCACAGATGGCCGGGTGCACTGATGCTGAGGAATGCCTGCTCTTCTTCTCATCCTTGAGAGGGAGGCCAGTGGAATGGATTAACGGCCTTCCCCATGGCAGGATTGGGTCCTTTGAGAAACTTGCTGAAGTTTTCCGCAAGAAGTACCAGGACAACTGCATCAAGAGGAAGAAATTTACCTACCTTAACACGGTAGGGCAGAGGGAGAAGGAGACCTTGACTCAATTCTTAACCCGCTGGAGGGACGAGGTTGACAAGGTAGAAGAGATGGACGATAAGACGACCATGTCTTTGTTGATGAATGCCTTCCGGTCAGGTGACCTCTACACTGAATTCTGTAGGAGGCCGCCCTCCTCTTATCAGGAAGCCTACAATACGGCATGGGAATATGCCGAGGCAGAAGTGCTGAACAAGAATAAGCGGGAGCTGGAAGAAGGCTACACAAAGTCGAAATCCGACAAGCCGAAGAAGGATGAGCAGACAGGAGGGTCCAAACTAAAGGCCACATATGGCGGATCCATCCACCAAATAAGGGATGATAAGAAGGGAGAGCAACCCAAGAGACAATGGACGGAGAAGTGGTGCACATACCACCAATCCGATTCCCACAACATGGCGGATTGCTGAAATGTCAAGGCTGTGCTCAAGGAGATGGCCTTGAAAGGAGAACTTGGGGAAGGTTACGCGACGGGTAATAAGAAAGACCCGAAAGCGAACACCTGGACCCGTCATCAGGGAAAAGACCAGGGAAGGAGAAAATCCGGGAAGGATAACAACAATCCGGATAAAGAATTTATACAGATGATTGTCGGCGGCCCGGAAGGCGGGGATGCTGCCTCCTAGCGGAAGAACTGGGCCAGGAGCTTGCACGTGGCGGTGGTTTCCTTGGAGTCACATGGGAAGCAGGCAAGGAGGGAACCTATCACTTTCACTGATAGGGATCTGCCCAGGACGGGGGGAGATCATAATGACCCTTTGGTCATTACAATGGACATCAACGGGGCTGATGTGGCTAGGGTCCTGGTTGACACAGGAAGCAGTGTCAATGTTCTATACTTGGATGCTTTCAAGAAATTGAAGCTGGACAGGTCCAAGCTGAGGCCATTGCAAACCCCATTGTCAGGCTTCACTGGAGCCAGCATAGAAGCAGAAGGTCAGATCACCTTACCAGTTACTATGGGGTCGGGTAACAAAGTAGTAACCAAGCAAATGAGATTTGTTGTGGTTGATATCAAGTGTGTACATAATGCCATTCTTGGTAGACCTGGAATCAACCAGGTCAGGGCTATTATTTCCATGGCACACTTATGCATGAAGTTTTACACTCCCAATGGAATCGGGGAGGAAAGGGGCGATCAAAAGAACGCCCGGTCCTGCTACCTGGAAGCAGTCAAGAAGATGACCCGCCAGTTCGAACAAATTGAATTGGTCTCCCAGCAGGTAGACAAGGGTGAGGAGAAGGCTAGGATTGAGCCGGATGCAAACACGGAGGAGATCCTGATTGATGCCTCCAATCCTGAGAGAAAGGTCAAAATTGGGGCTGACGTTCGGGAAGAGCTAAGGACTGAGATTGTCCAGGTGTTGACCAGGTATAAATCATTATTTGCCTGGAGTGTTGCTGATATGCCCGGGATTGACCGGTCAGTCATTTGCCATTGTCTCTCTGTTCTTGAGGGGTCTAGGCCTGTAAGACAGAAGAAGAGATTTTTGGCAAGTGATAGGAGGGACTTTGTGAAGAAAGAGGTCAAGGACCTACTTGAGGTAGGTCATATCAGAGAAGTAAACTACCCTGAATGGCTGGCCAATGTAGTCCTGGCTCCGAAGGGTGATACCTGGAGGATGTGCGTAGACTACACAGACCTCAACAAGGCATGCCCAATGGATTCTTATCCTCTTCCCAGCCCGTACCAAATGGTTGACGAAACCGCCGGGTGTGAACTGCTAAGTTTCATGGATGCCTTTAAAGGGTATCATCAGATCTTCATGGCGGAAGATGACGAGGAAAAGACGACCTTCCTCACCCCGGATGGGACATACTGCTACAAGGTGATGGCCTTTGGGTTGAAAAACTCAGGGGCGACCTACCAGAGGATGGTCAACAAGTTGTTCAGGCCTTTGCTTGGACGGACCATGGAGGCCTATGTCGATGATATGCTGGTGAAGAGCAGGGCAAGCGGCACACATGCTCAGGACCTGGAAAAATGCTTTGAGATTATGGCTAGGCATAATCTTAGACTTAACCCGAAGAAGTGTGTTTTTTCCGTGAGGACGGGGAAGTTCCTGGGCTTTATGGTGATGAAGAGAGGGATTGAGCCAAATCCTGAGAAGATCAAGGCAATTATGGAAATGCAACCCCCAACATCGGTAAGGGAAGTCCAGCGGTTAACAGGGCGCTTGGCGGCCTTAAACCGATTCTTGTCCAGGTTGGCAGAGAAGGCTTTGCCTTTCTTTAAGGTCTTAAAGAAAGCCAACACCTTCCAGTGGGATGACGAATGTGCCAGGGCATTCGAAGAGCTAAAGACGTACCTGACTTCAGATATTGTTCTATCCAAGCCGAAAACGAAGGAGACTCTATACCTCTACTTAGGGGTAACTCAAATGGCTGTTAGCTCGGTCTTGATGAGGGATGATGGGATCCAGAGGCCCATCTATTATGTAAGCAAGGCCTTAAATGGGGCAGAAAGTAGGTACACTCCTACGGAGAAGGCAGGGTATGCACTTTTTATAACAGCGAAGAAACTCACGTCGTACTTCCAAGCCCATCCCATTGTCGTATTGACCGACCTACCATTGGGCACAGTCATGAGAGACTCCACTTCATCGGGAAGGATGATCAAATGGGCCATGATGCTTACCCAATTCAACATTGAATATCGTCCGAGGACGGCGATAAAGGGACAGGCTGTGGCTGACTTTCTTGTGGAGATGACGGGTCACCAGGAGGAGGAACCGGCAAGGACGATCACAGAGCCTTGGTGGTCCATGTCAGTAGATGGAGCCGCTGGACCGAAAGGTTACGGTGGAGGTGTGGTATTCACAACTCCGGAAGGGTTCAAGGTATATCATGCCTTGATCTTTAACTTCAAACTCACAAATAATGAGGCGGAGTATGAGGCATTGATAGGGGGCCTGAGATTGGCCAAAACCCTACAAATCACATGCCTCAGGATCAAGTCCGATTCAAGCTTGGTGGTAGGCCACATCAATGGCAACATGGAGGCCAAAGGAGAGAAGATGCAGAAGTACAGAGACTTGGCAAGGGCATTATTGAAGGATCTGATTGAGTATGTGATGGAGCAAATCCCTAGGGGGGAAAACACGGATGCTGACTTGTTATCAAAATTGATGCAAGCAGCCCCGGAGCATGTGTCCAAGTTGGCCAGGATTGAGACGGTGGAAAAGGCTAGCATTGAAAGGCTTTCTGTGAGCCTGATAGAGGAGGATGGACAGCCCAATCTAACCCTGGTGGAACCTGATGATATTTGGATGGATGACTTGGTCAAGTATTACATGACCGGGCAATTCCCTGAGGATGAGGATAGGGTAAGAAAAGTAAATTTGAGGGCTCCAAGATTCCAAATGCTTGATGGAAGGCTATACAAAAGGGCATTTGGCGGTCCGCTACTGAGATGCTTGACCAGGGCGGAGGCGGAAAGAGTGATCGCTGAAGTTCATGAGGGTGTCTGTGCAGCCCATCAAATGTCCAGGACACTCGCACAAAGGATCCTTTTGCTAGGTTATTTCTGGCCTACAATGAACCAAGATTGTGAGAAGTATGTGCAAAGGTGCAAGACTTGCCAGGTGTTCTACAAGTTTCCGGGAAGGCCTGCGACATATTACCATCCGGTTTCCAATGTTATTCCATTCGCAAGGTTTGGGATGGACATCATTGGAGCCTTCCCCCAAGCACAAGGGAGGAAGAAGTATGTCATGGTTGCTATCGACTACTTCACAAAATGGGTAGAGGCCGAGGCATATGCAACCATCACAACCAAGCAGTGCCAGCGCTTCGTCTGGAAGAATATAATCACCAGGTTCGGGTCTCCTCGAAACATTGTGACGGACAACGGGCCTCAATTTCGGAATCCAGGGTTCACCAAATACTTGGAGGACTTCGGGATTACTCACAACAAGGCTTCCGTGGCCTACCCGCAAGGGAATGGTCAAGTGGAGAATGCGAACCGCACGATAGTCGACGGGATTAAAAAGCGGTTGGGTGAGGCAGGAACAAATTGGCTGGAGGAGTTACCACATATCATCTGGGCTTACCGAGTCACTTCGAGAAGGGCCACCGGGGAGACACCCTTCGTCCTTACATATGGATGTGAGGCCAGACTACCCATCGAAGCTAAAATAATGACCTTTCGGGAGAAGGTCTACGAAGAGAAAGGGAATGAGGAGGACCATTTGGCAGAGTTGAACTTGTTGGAGGAAAGGCGGATGGTTGCTGAGGCTAAAATGATAGAGTACTAGCAAGCGGCCAAGGCCTACCATGATAACAAGGTGGGGCCTCGTTATTTCCAAGTCGGTGATGAGGTCTTGAGACGAAGGGAGGCCAGCAAACCGAGTGATGGTGGAAAGCTTGCGAAGAAATGGGAAGGCCCATAAAGGGTCAAGGCAATATTACGCCCTGGGACATACAAGTTAGAAACAACGGAAGGTCGAGAGTTGGAAAGGTGCTGGAACTCCCACCACCTTAGAAAATTCTACCGATAGACCAAATTGGCAGGGCATGTATTTGTAATACCCCTTCGATGATAAATAAGAGATTTCTTCAATACTAGTGTTGCTGGGTCAGTAATACCAAACTAATGTCTTGATGTAAGAGGCAAGGTTTAAAAAAAAAAAATAAACCCTTAAGATAGGGGCCTTGATGTTGAGGTATGGCCTTGAGATAGGCTGGGTCTGGAAGATGACTCGTGTCCATACTTACATGGATCCCTACCAAATTTTCATTTGGATAGGGGCAAAAAGATGCCAAAGTAAAAAATGATTACCGTCTTGCATGAGCCATCCTTTACGGATTGAAGGGTCTAGGGAAGACTAGAATTCACTTCAAACGCATAACATATGGACATGTAAGATTGGATGAGGGCTGGTTCTCACCGGCATACCCCACGTGGGAAGATTGGGTTGGCTAGGTCAACCTAATGATTAGAGAATGGCACATTAAAAAACTTAAAACCTGGAAGAGGGGCCCTGGAAGAAGGGTGTTGCCTGGAAGAGGGCTGAACCTTGGAGAGGGTTCGCGATCATAGGACATGGTCAAAATCTCCGAAGAAAGTTCGGGTCTTGATGTTGAGACTTGATGATTCCAAAACCGTTTCGGATTATTCGTTCGAAATTTGAGCAAGGTTGCTGTTAGGCATGACACCCAGGCCAGAGGGGGAGAAGATGGTGGCATGGTCAAAAGTGACCGGTCACTTTTTTATGTTCTAGATTGACAAGAAAATTCGAATGGGAAAAAATAAAAATTTGACCGATCAACTTTGAGAAAAGTGACCGGTCACTTTTAAGTTGGCGGATTTAATGAAATCAGACAAGACTGGAAAAAAATATTTTTGACCGGTCATATTTTTGACCCGGCACTTGAACAGGAAATTTGACGTCATGCTGGTTACATATTGCAACCAAGCCATTAAAACCTGGAAATCGACTGGGTCAGAAAACAAGCGAGGAAGAAACCGACCTAGACGTTTTCAACTCAAGAAACCAGGACATGAGATGACCTGGAAGTTTTCAAGCCTTGCGTCTAAAGTGGTCTTCAAAACTTCCAACCTAGCCTACTACACCAGGACATGAGGTGACCTGGACGTTTGTTGCAGTTCAACCTTGACACAAGCCAGTCCGGAAGACAAATCAGGCCACAAGATCTGGACGTTTTCAAGGTTGCAAGACCTAGATGTTTTCAAGGCTTGTACTTGACCAGGACATAACATGACCTGGACACTTTCAAGAGATGGAATTGACCTGGACGCTGTCAACAAAGCCTACCAGACCTAGACGTTTCTAAGGCGTTAACCAAAGACCAGGACATGAGGTGACCTGGACAACTACAAAGGATAAAGCCGGTTACTTCTTTTGACTTGGAATCAAGCATATTCAATAAAATCGTCAACCAAGCCAATGAGGCCTGGACGTTTTCAGGACAGGACATGAGATGCCCTGGACGTTCTTTAAAACGATTCCTAAGGTATAAGGCCGGTTATTGTTTTCTACTTGGAAGTAAAACCAAGCATGTTCAAGAAAAGGCAAGTCTGACCATGCAACTTCAAGTAAGGACCAAACAAGGAAAACAACCATGCAAGAAGTATTGAGCAAGCGAGAAAAAGGAATCAAACCATGCAAACTGAAAGAAGAAACAAGCCGGTAAATTGAAAACCATACAAAACAAAAGATAATATTACGCAAGTCAGGAGTAGGCCGGACATCCCCCAGGCCTTGGGAAAATTCAAAGTTTTCTCAAATCAAACCCTAACCTACTCTAGGGGAAAGGGGGGAGCTGGCTCTTCCGTATACAAGGCCGGGAGCTTCACTTTGGCCGGGTCAAAGGAAGGGTCCCTCTTCTGAAGCCTGGAGTAGAGGAGTGACCTCTCATCCTTCTGACCGCATTGGAAACCATATGAACCGCGGTTATCATCTTTTTGCCCTCCGGCTCCTTGTACATGGTCTTGAAGAAGGCCATTGTCTCCTCTGGCCCAACTAGAATGGACCGGGCAGTCTCGACATGATGCCCGGCCGCCCATTGTGCAACATCATCAGGAAAGGATTGCTCCTTTGACCGGGCAGTCTCTTCAGCTTGGGCCAAGGCATCCTCCAGCTCTACCAACTTCCTCTTCGCCTCCACCAGGTTGGCTCTTTCCTCGTCTAGCCTGGCCCTCTCTTCCTTCAGCTCCTCTTCAAGTCTCTTCTCCCTCTCGGCCCGGTCATTGATCTCCAACTTGGCAGAATCAAGAAGGAGGGTAAGTTCGGAGACCTGGTCCTTGGACTCCAGGAGTGACTGGCCAACTTCTTCGGATAGAACTCCAACCTGGAAAACAAGCTTGTCAGTAAAAGCAAAGGAAGTAATTAAACCGGGAGGAAAATCAGAGTTGGTACCTTGCTGAGTTTCTGGGCCAAGGATAAAAATGTCACTTCAATGGACTCCCCTTCTAGATCTGATAGCCTGACCTTCTTCCTCTTTTCCCCCCTGGAAGTCTTGTGGGAACTCTTCCTTTTCTGAGAAGAAGAATGACCGGTCCCCTTCCCTTTGGCCTTGACATCCTTCTTGGGATAAGGGACCCGGTCACTTTCGGAGAGATGGGTGGCTGGAGGAGAGTTCAGTTTTTGGCTCTGGATAGGGCTACACCAGGCACTTGTGGCCCCATCCATTTCAGGGAAGTAAGGAGGAAAGGGAGGCTTGGAGAGAGGAGACCGGTTGGAGTTGAGGACTTGGACATCATCGTCATCATCCTCAATGATGGTGGTCATCCTGTTGAAGTTCATGTCTGAAAAAAGAACAAAAGCAACAAGTGACCGGTTAGATTTTATACCTTATCAAAAAGAAAGTGAAACCAAAAGGTTGAGGAAAGTTAACCAACCTGGATGAGGAGAGCCGGCCTCAGCATGACCATCCGGGGAATCAGCCCGGTCATCTCCTGCGTCATGGGTCGCAGACACGTCCCCATCCTGGTTAGGTAACCGGAATACCCAGCCTCCATAGGCATAAGGTTTCCCGGTCACAGGATCACCCTTGAGAAGTTTCTCACAGGCGTCCTCAAGATCTTTAGTGGTCTCCGGATGAACCCTTTCAGGTTTTATAACCCGGTCAGCCCACTCAGGGTTAGAGAAAGGAAATTGATCAGGGGGGAATTCAACAAAAACAAATCTTTTCTTCCATCTTTTGTGGCTAGGGGGAAGACCGGTCACAAAACTCCTCTTATTACGAGAATGAAAATAAACAAAGCCCGGGCAATTACTAGTCCCGGGCAAAACTTCGTACATGTGGAGGAAAAGATGAAGGGAAGGATCGATTTTCAAATTTTCACAGATATTTACAAAACAATTCAAGAACCGGTGAGCATTTGGAGTAAGTTGGCCGGGTAAAATCTTGAACTTGTTACAGATTTCAATAAGGAGGGGGCGGAGAGGAAAAATAATACCTCCCTCCAGAGAAGCAATATGGAAACCCAACCGGGTTCCCTGGTGGGGTTCAATGATGTTGGGCCAGGTGGTTGTGGAAAGGACTTTGTAGCTCGGTGGGAGGATGGTACGGACCTCGGCCAGAACCTTTTTAGTGACCCTAGAAGACTCTTTGAACACCGGTCTGACATCAAGGGCTAGAAAGCCCAAGGATCCCAGTCGTTCCTCCCATTGCTCCCAGCTAAGGACCTTGGGATTGAATCGACCGGGCAGTTGATTCAAAGGGACAGGGTCCTGGGCAATTATTTCCCGGGCCTGAGAATTAGACTGGTGAGAAGGGCGGCGAATCAAAGGAGTGACGGGGGGAGAAGAAGACTCAGATGAGAAAGAGGGTTGAGAACCCGATCCATAAGATTGACCGGATACATTTTGTGAGTCAGAGGAAGACATGACTTCAGCCTACCGGTCAAAAATGGAAAGATGGAAGAATTAAAAGACTAGGAGGACTGGAGGACTTACTTGGCAGAAGGCTAGAGAGAGAAAGTAGACCGGTTAAAACTTGAGGAGCGAAGGAGAGAAGTGAAGAAATGAGATGGGTTGGAGGAGTATTTATAGGAGAGAGAGAGGCGGTTTGGAGCTCGAGGCAACAGGTGGGAAAAGGAGCGCCTGACACGTGGAAGAGGTTATGATTAGGAGGGAAATTTTGAATTTTGAATGTGGAAGGTGAGAGGTTTTGGGGGGAAATTCCAAAACTTTACGGCCAGACTCAACGTTTGGACTCCCACAAATCCAAACGGACAGGTCATGCAGCGTAGTCTACAAATCCAAAAGTGCCAGGTCTGGTATGAAGACGGTGAATCCAAAAATGGGCAAGTCTCCATGGAAAGGTCATGGGAATGGCTTGATAATTTCGAAGAAGGACAGGACAGGTCTTGAAAAAGAAAGGCTTGGCAATCCAGAGAAAGACATGTCTTGAAAGAGAAAGGTTTGATAATTACAAAAGTGACGGGTCTAAAAGGACAGGTCAACAAGAAGGACATGTCAACGAGAATGACTTAATGATTTCAAATAAGGAAAGGTCATGGGAATGACTTGATGATTTCATAAAAGGATAGGTCATGGGAATGACTTGATAATTTAGAAGAAGGACAGGTCATGGGAATGACTTGATGATTTCAAAGAAGAACAAGTCATGGGAATGACTTGATGATTTTAAAGAAGGACAGGTCATGGGAATGACTTGGTGATTTCAAAGAAGGACAGGTCATGAGAATGACTTGATGATTTCAAAAGTGATAAATCAACATAAATATACTTCCCGCCCTTGATGACTTCCTCACAAGGCCGGTAAGTGGAGGACTTCTTGATGGGTATATTCCTATACCCGACCCGGACAACCGGTCACTTTCATCAATCATCAAATGAAGTTAACTCTTCGATTGGGACGGGTCAAAAGTTGACCGGTCACTTCCACTAAAAAAGTGACCGGTCACATTTTGGGCGTTAGCCAAAATGTCGCCTAATGTTACAAAGAACAATCTAGAAGACCAGAGACGGGTTGAGCACAAAGAATGACCGGGTAACCTTTGAGAGAAGGTGACCGGTCATATCATCTCACTTGACAAACATTGGTCCAGTATCTCAGGCATGGTGAACCACGTCAGAGGTCAAGGGGACACCCCGCCGCTCATCCATCACGAGGCACACAATGAAAGGGATGTTTGTCATTTTGCAGGGTTGATTGGATTGAGAATATCCATTTTAGTCTTTGATTGAACAGTACATGTCTTGGCCTATAGTTGCTAAATTCTATGATTGTACAGTGTTCCCATTATCTACAGTGACCTTCCCACGAGCTTCCTATTTTGTCCATGGATGAACAGGGGAAGGTCACAAATCCTCCTCTATAAATATGATGATATTGGATAGAGGAGGGGATCCAATTTTTCTCTCACTAAAGTTCACTCTTGAGATAGAGTAAGAAATTTAATTCGGACTGAGGAGATTTACCCGGTCTAGGTCATACTTTGTGTTCTTGTTGTGTGTTTTATATTACGGGTTGAGTGTGTCCAGGTCAAACCCGGTTAACCCACCCCGCTATATTTACACCATCACTGACTAACACAATACCATTTTCAGTTTACTTGACCCCATATTTTCGTGCACTCGTACTTAGTTCGATACTCATCCGCCTAGTTAACTAGGCCCCCGGTTTCCATAACCCAACAACATATTTTAAAACAATATGTGACAAGAATATTTTATTTTATTAAATAATCAATAAAATAGACAAATAAATACAAATTATTTAGAATTCAGAATAGTAATTGAGATGATATTTCAAGGATAGAAGAAGTATATAATTATATTGTAAACATTTAATAAAATAATTAAAAAATAAAATGTGATATGAGTGAATATCGTTTAAAAAACATAATTATGTTGTTAACTATTAGCCTTCTTTGGAAATAACTTTTTTAATTAGTGTTGGTTAATTTTTTAATGGTACAAATTAATTTTAAAAATATTTTCAGACAGATTTTTCAAAACACTAAAACTAATGTTGAAGTTTTTGCCAAATAACGTAGTATCTCACCTTTATTTTATGTATAATACTCCATCCGTCCCCCACATATCTTCTCATTAGCCCTTTTTATTTGTCCACCAAAGATCTTCTCATTACCTTTTTTAACACTTAAAATACCACAACTATCCTCACTTACTTTATTTATTACACCTTACACACCTCATTTATTAAACTCCACCCATTTTCATTAAGGGTATTATGGTAAACTTTAACCTTTTTTCAATTCTCCTTAAAAACCGCAAAAACTCAAAACGAAAAGATCTTAGGGGTAGTGATACTTCACGGGCAAATTTGGAAATAAATTCCTTCATTATATTGTGTATATGCTTAAATCTCTATAATTCATTCTCTTTCAAAGATCCATAGGAATGGAAGCATAAATATATTAATTAACTATTTTAAAATTGTATATTGGCTTTGTAATGGTAGCTGATAATTGTTTCACGGACAGTTTTTTTATATAAGTTTTCAAAGTACTTTAATTTATTATTATTTTATTCACATTGATGATAATGATACTAATAAAAAATGTAAATATATTAATAATATGGAAAATATTCCAAAATAATTGTATTTTAGGTCATCCTTAAAAGAAATTAGAAGAATTTGAAAGAAATTAGAAAAGGTTGAGGAAACTAAAATGGATTGGAAAATATTGAAATTTAAGAGTTAGAGTCCAATATAAATATAGAACAAAATCAAATTATAAATGAAAAAGAAAATAATGAGTAATCATTAAATAAGAATATTATTATTACTATTACTATTATTATTATTATTATTATTATTGTTATTACTATTAAAGTAATCAAACCAAAAAAGTAGGATAACGAAAGTGTAGAATGAGATTAGGGAAATTTTGCAATTTTAGAAAAATAAAGGAAACTTAGTAATTAATCATGTGTACAAGTATTATGTGGCATAGAAGCACAAATATCAATTAGGGAATGGAAGGGCATGGATCTCTCAATTGCAAAGGCACCAAAGAAAGACCCTTGATTTATAGAGTGAAAGGAAAAGAGTGGAATGAGAAAGTCATATTGAGCACATTATACTATGCATTTAAATTTATTACATTGTGCTTAATACTATTTTTGAATTTTCATTATGTAACTCACTAGGATGAATTTGTCGGAATCTTCACCTTCTGAGTCTTCATGGGTCAAATTGGTAGAAAAGATTGACTCAGTATCCTCGGGAGACATGTAAGTTCAACATAGTTTCGTAATCTCATCGACTATAGAAGCAAACTGTTACTTTACTAACATTTCATATTCTCCTTCTGAAATGTTAACTGATAAATAGGTATCGAGGAATTCATTGTGGGAAGGAAGTTACAGTCATGATTTGTGATTCTGAGAATCTAGATAAAACATTGGCTGAATTTTCCACCCAACGGGCTATTGCAAGGTATAATGTATAACAACTAATAATAAGTTAAATAATAATAATAATTCCTAATTATTAATTTCCTATTCTAGCATTTTGTAACTCCCTTCATTATGAAAACATTCTCATTTTTGTAGGTATTTAAGTAGGAAGTGTTGCTTGTGCTTTATTCTCTTGTATATATAGAGCATGGATTATATTGTAGCCCCCGCCACCATGTCCACCATGCCAACACCTTACCAAGGGCACCATCGTTCTTCAACTTCATGCAAAAATAGATTTACTCATCAAACTCACTTCCACCAATTTCACAATTTGGCAACGCCAGGTTCGTTCAACGCTCATTGGCCTAGACCTTCTAGGTAACATTGATGGCTCCCTCACGCCCTCTGCAGAGGTCATTGACAGAACCATCAACCCTTGTTATTTTGTCTGGCTCAGACAAGATCAATCCATTGTCGGGACTCTCCTTGGTAATTGCTCCGACCTCATTCAACCTCTTATCATCCCAAGAAGCCTGCACTCCTGCTTTGCAAGCAAAACTAGGGGCTGTGTCGTTGCCTTGAAGTCAAAACTTGGTAAAAATCCACGTCGCATGCACGCAGTCCATTACTGACTACCTTCATGATATGCAATCCATTGCCAATGAATTAGTAGTTAGTACTTATTCAAAGTCTTGTGTCCCTAGAAGATATGTTGTCAATGTCCTTAATCAGGTTGGAGATGAATATGATGTCATTGTTTCTGTTGTCCGTGTTCGTGAAACCTTAATACAATTCATTGAACTCGGTGACATTCTTAAAGATCATGAGGCTAAGTTAAAGGCCTCTGACGAAGCGCACCAATCACTCATTACCACTGCAAATGCCACACATTGGTCTGGCCAATCCCCGCGGTACCCCATGGCCAGAACCCCCGAACGTCCACCGGTCGGGCTACCATATCGGGTGGCCGTCGTGGTCTTGGAGGGTATACCTACCCTGGTCGATTTTCATCTTACATTGCTGGTTCTTGTCAATACTACAACATCCCTGGTCATGATGCCAAGGTTTTTCAGAAGCTTGCCCACTTCCTTCGTGAGGATGGTGTTCCAATTGTTCATAATACTCAAATGAATCACCCACTGGTCAATTCCACTATGGCCTCCAACCCTTCCATGTCGCCATGGCTGGTTGATGGTGGGGCTAGTCACCACACCACGCCAACTCTGCATGTTCTGCAGTCCTTCTCTGATTATGGTGGTCTTGATGAGATCCGATCCGCCTCGGCAACAGTAACAGTTTGGAAATCACTCACACTGGCCAAACACTTATCCCTAAATCCTCTTGTCTACTCTCACTCCACAATGTTTTATGTGTTCCCAATCTCCACAAAAACCTTGTCTCTGTTTCACAATTATGTCAAACTAACCATGTGTGTGTTGAATTTTTTCCTTCTTGTTTTTATGTGAAGGATCTGAAATCGGGGGGTGCGTCTCCTTCGTGGAACCAATCTTAATGGAGTCTATTATGCCAGTCCGCCTGTTTCTCCACAAGTCAACTCCACCATGTCTGTGTCCACTCTACATTATAGCTTTGGGCATCCCTCAAATAAAATATTATCCACCATTCTCTCTCATTGTAACGAGTCCTTCCTTACAAAGGACCTAGATAGCTTTCATTGTCCCTCGTGTCATATTAATAAAATACACAAGATGCCATTTCATGAAAGTACTCTTATTAGCCACAAACCCCTTGAACTAGTCTATACTGAGATTTGAAGTTGTTATGAGATTTCATATGATGGATATCGTCATTATGCCATTTTTGTTGATCACTTCACCAAATATATCTGGCTATATTCTCTCAAACAAAAATCAAAAGTATTTCAATTTTTTTATGTGTACAAAAATCTTGTGGAAAAATAGTACAACCACAAAATCATCACTTTATTTTTCGACAATGGTGGGGAATTTATAAAACTTAAATCCATGCTCAATTCTTTTGGTATATCTCACTTTACCACCCCTCCTAATACCCCAGAACACAACGACACGACCGAACAACGTCATCAACATGTTGTCGAAACTGGTCTTGCTTTTCTCCACTGTGCGTCTATGTTCGTCTCCTTTTGGCCCTTTGCTGTCCAAACTGATGCCTATCTAATCAACCGCATGCCTACTCCCATTCTTCAGTTTGACACTCCCTTTTATCGTCTCCAACAACAAAGTCCAAACTACCTTAAAATCCAACCCTTTGATTGTTTTTATTATCCATGGCTTCGCCCCTACACCTCTCACAAACTTCAGTCCAAATCCATTCCATGTGTCTTTGTCGGTTACACAACGTCCTAATCCACTTGCAAGGGTCTTGACCCTCTTACTAACCGTTTATACTTGTCCCGTTATGTCCGCTTTGTCCCTACTGTGTATTCGTGTCAATCCACCCCCTCACCACATATTTAGCCTATATCGAGTCTCGTACCGTACCCTCACTATGCCATTCCTTTTTCCCAGTCAACCCCTACGCCTCAAACATCCAAAATGTCCTTTGCGAGCTTCACCTGTCGTTGCGTATTGCTCCCACTTTAGGTTGCGATAATTTAAGTGTTGTTTACATCTGCAAAAATCCAGCTTTTCACTCTCAGATGAAACATCTTGTACTGGATTGTTTTTTTGTTTGTCATTTAATATTAGAAGGATGCCTACAGGTTCACCACGTCGCGTCATCTCAACAAATCACAGATTTCCTTACCAGTTGCTTCCCAAGTTTAACTTTGTCAGATTACGTTCCAGGATTGGCTTCAATGATCCTCTATCTTGCGGGGGCGTATAACAACTAATAATAAGTCAACAAGATGGTTCTCATGGCATTGTCCGACAATGTCATGAGATGACCCGGGGTGCTTTGGTATCCCGTTCGTAAAATTGACTATTTCTATCCGAACAGACCCTCCCACCCCCTTCAATTGCACCCCACAAGTTAACTTGAGGGGTGCAATTGAAGGGGGTGAGAGGGTGTGTTCGGATCGGGGCGAGGTAGGAGGTTTACCGAGAGTGTTAGAGTAGGTAGAAACCGTCAATTTTACCTATGGGGCATCAGAGCTCCTTCGGGTCATCCCATGACATGGAGTTCCAATGTCATGGGAACTCCACCGTTAAGTCAAATACTAATAACTAGTATTAACTCCGTGTTTCGCACCATCTTGTTAACATTCTTAAATTTTTACATTCTACTTTTTTTCATTACTCATTTAATAAAATAATATAGTCATGTCATCTATATTTTTTTAAAACTTTTGATACAGTTTCAAATATAAAAGTTTTATTTTTAAATTTTACTCTTAATCGAACAAACTGAATTTAAAATAACTTTAGTCAAATCTCGTAAATTGAGAAGCCAATTTTAGGACAGAGTGTGTATAATAAAATAAATCTTAAGTTTTAAAATGTATATCATATAGTTAATAAAGATGTTTATGTAATAAAGTCAATAACACTAAAAAAAGATGCATATGTGATAAATTAATAAAATTGCTTTTTAGAAGTAATAGAAATATTAATTATAGATTATAAAAAATAATTTATTTATTAGTTTTCATGCAATCATGACCCTTAGATCTCACAATCTAAAGCACCAAATTCATTCTTATTTCTTTCATAAGATCACATTCTCACCTGAACCATATATATATATATATATATATATATATATATATATATATATATATATATATATATATATATATATGATAATTCCTAATTATTAATTTCTTATGCTAGCATTTTCTAACTCCCTTCATTATGAAAATATTCTCATTCATGTAGGCATTTAAGTAGGAATTATTACTCGTGATTTATTCTCTTGTATCTATAGAGCATGGATTATATTGTAACCTTTATACATGAATTAATATTATTAAATTGATATTTCTAATAATCATTGTGATAGAGTGATTGAGATAGATGAAGAGTTGATTTATCTTGCTTATTAGCATGAATTGACGTTTAAGTGTTCATAAATGTATTCCTTCAAGTCTAAAACATTGACTTTTTTTATTTTTATAATAATTTTTTTTAAATTATTGAAAATTTACATTTAAAACTAAATGTTTACTAAAAGGTTAATTGCTATGAGAAAAAGGAACCAAAATACTTGCAGACAAAGCTCAATGCATTAGTAAGCTTGTTGTATTATATGAAGTTCTCTTTATATAGTTCTATTTTTGAATTTCTATTGTAAGGAATAAGACATATGTGTTGGAAGGTGTCATCTATGGTGTATTTGTTGTTTGTGCCACTTGTATATTTTCATCATTGTTCAACATCAATTGCAATATGATGCTTCGTACATTTTAAGTCATTTTGGAGGATGGGCTTTTTGATATTCAAATTCTCTGGCATTTCCTCGTGCATAATGTCTTGCAGAGAAGACAAAGTGCTAATTGATCAGGAGCTTCGTTTTGGGAAATTGTCAGTACACGTTTCGAAAATGAGGACAGGTGGTTTCTACGACGGAGTATATGATGGTCGTGAAGCTGATGTTTTCTATTTCTCCGTTGAAGAATCTGAGAAGGGCAAGGAGTTCCAGAATGTGATGAGAGACTTTGTGCAACACCATGCTATTCAAAGATATATCGGTTATGAAGAAGTGATGAGCCAAAAGGATTGGCTAGGAATTTTTATATGCCTTGAGAGAAGTAGTGATGAAATTTGGTTTAAATTACTTAAAAGAGGCCGCCAAATATGTGTCAATGCTCTGAAGTTAGTAGTACTGAATTTTATTCTTTTTGGAGTTTTTCTTTGTAGTGTTGTTAAATAAACTTTGTGACTTCTAATTTGTTTTGTTGCAATACAGGGGTATAGTGTAAGCACTAAAGGCGATCCATGACAAGGGGTATGTACATGGAAATGTCATCCCCGAGAGTATCGTTTTTGTGCTTGCTAATGGAACAAAGTTTCTCAAACTTTCTGGTTTACTCCACTGCAAGAAAGTACCTGCACGTAAGATGATGTTTATAAACTTTATGAGCAATGCCTTTCTATTTTGTTCTATTTTCTCCATTCTATTTTTTCCCCTTCTTATCCTTCTTGTCACAGTTTCAGGACCTCAAATTGAGCATTGGCCAGCGCCCGAAGCAATTATGGCTAACAAGCCAATTTCAAAGAAAACTGATATATTTCAGCTGGGGTGCACCATTCATTATTTCCTTGCTGGTCAGAAGCACCCGTTTGGCGAGACTTACAAGTGGCGCGTAGATATGTATAAGCGATGTACTCTAACTCCACTAGAGAGGATAATTGTTTCCTTAGATCATTTGCCTGAAGCCAAACATCTAATGACTCTTATGTTGCACTTCAATCAATTGCAAAGGTAAAATTTGTTGATAACAAACGATAATGTTGAATTTTGGAATTGAAATTGTTGCTTTATTCATTGATGCAAAGACATATATAAATACACACGGGAGATAGAAACGAGGAGCCCTCTGGTGATACAAACGAGGAGCCCAAATACAAATACATAAAGAATATATATATACACTAAAACAAAATGTACCAAAAATACTAAGCTAACACTCCCCCTCAAGTTGGAGCATGAAGATCAAAAATGCTCAACTTGGATAATAAACAGTGAAATAAAGGACCGGACAAAGCCTTAGTGAAGATGTCCGCAATCTGTAGACGAGTAGGAACATAAGCTGTGATAACATGGTTACGCTGAATGCACTCCCGGACAATATGACAATCAATATCAATGTGCTTCGACCGCTCATGAAAAACAGGATTGGCGGCAATAAACAGAGCAGACTTGTTATCACAATATAAACGGGGAGTTGCCACACAAGGAACATCTAACACAGCCAAGATACCACGCAACCACCTTATCTCTGCACATGCATTAGCCATGGCCCGATACTCCGCCTCTGCCGAAGATCGAGAAACTGTAGTTTGCTTTTTAGTGCGCCATGAGACTAGAGAACCACCCAATAGAATAAAATATCCGGTGACAGAACGTCGAGTAAGAGGACAACTTGCCCAATCAGAGTCAGAAAAAGCAGTGAGAGCAAGATTACTATCACTACGTAATAAAATACCCTGGCCAGGATGACCTTTAAGATATCTTAGAACACGAAGAGCTGCGTTCCAATGGTCAAGACGTGGTGCCTGCATAAATTGAGAAAGTGTATGGACTGCATAACATATATCAGGACGAGTAATAGTCAAGTAAAGCAAACGGCCTACAAGACGTCGATACTTGAGGGGATCTCGAATCTCAGCACTAGTAGAGCGAGCCAAATCATGATTGACTGGAAATGGAGTATCAACAGGTTTACACCCATCAAGATTAGCCTCATGAATAATGTCAAGAGCATACTTCCGTTGATTAAGTACCATACCATCATGAGATCGAGCACACTCAATCCCCAAAAAATAGGAAACAGGGCCAAGATCTTTGAGATTAAAACATTCATCTAAGTATTTCTTGAATGAAGAACAGAATGAACGATTGTTACCAGCCACCAGAATATCATCAACATAAATAAGAACAACTAACATGTCAGGGCCACGTCGTAAAACAAAGAGAGTATGATCAGCATGTGCTTGACGAAATCCATAACGCCATAGAGCAATACGGAGTTTAGTGAACCAATTACGGGGAGACTGACGGAGTCCATACAAAGACTTACGCAGGCGGCAAACTTTTCCAGGAAAGAATTGCGTATAACCCGGAGGAATTTTCATAAAAAATCTCATCCTGTAAATCCCCATGCAAAAAGGCATTATTGACATCCAACTGATCAACCTTCCAACCGCGAGCAACTGCAACAGATAACAAAACACGAACAGTGGCTAACTTTGCTACAGGAGCAAATGTATCCGTATAGTCAACCCCAAATTCCTGGTGGTTTCCCAAAACGACAAGTCGAGCCTTGTCACGTTCCTTAGTACCATCAGAATGATACTTGGTCCTGTACACCCACTGACAACCAAGGGCCCGGCGATTAGGAGGAAGATCAACAATATCCCAAGTGTGATTACGCTCTAGAGCTAAATACTCAGCAGCCATAGCCTCGCGCCATGAAGCAAACTGAACAGCTTCACGAAAATTGCGTGGGACCGAGGTGGCATCAATTGCTCCAAGAAAACCTTTGTACCTGTCATGTAACTTATCATAATGAACAAAGTTAGTAATAGGAAACCGAGTACCGGACGAAGATGTACTAGATGATGAGGAAGGCGGAGTGTCTGTCTTTGCGGAATGAAGAACAAAGTCATTGAGATGAGGCGGAAGACGACGGTTACGAGGAGGCAACGGTTGGATAGTGGGTGGCGGAGAACTAGCTTGCGTTGAAGGGACGTTGCTGCTGTTGTCATCTGGGGAGACGGAAGACGAGGGAGATGGAGGTAGCGACGGGGTAGAGACTGGGGAAGGACTGGATACGACCGTTTGTTGTGGGGACGAGGTTATTGTGGACCCGGATGATGGAAGTACTGGAAAGTCCTCCGAAGAAGGATTTAAAATGGGCTGAGGAGAAGTAGACTTTGTGGGAATGGCAAAGGGAAATTGTGTTTCGTCAAAGGACACATCCCGAGTGTGAAAAAATTGGTGTGTCTCAAGATTGTATACTCGCCGGCCTTTAGTACCGTAAGGATAGCCGACGAACATACATTTCATACTCCGGGGATAGAATTTATTTGTGGGTTTAGGCATTTGACGAACAAAGCATAAACAACCAAAGACACGAAGATGATCCAAGGTTTGAGGTTTAGGTGACAAGATCTCAAGGGGAGACTTACCCCCGAGTAGCTTTGTCGGCGTACGGTTGATAAGATACACAGCAGTTTTGACACATTCCCCCCAAAATTCAATAGGAAGAGAAGCTTGAAACATAAGGGACCGAGCAACATTTAATATGTGACGATGTTTGCGTTCGACCCGGTCATTCTGTTGTGGAGTGCCTACACAAGAAGTTTGAATGCACACACCCAAAGAATCATAATATTGGCGTAAAGAATCATTAAGAAACTCAGTGCCATTATCAGACCGAACCATTTTTATTGTTTTGGAATATTGAGTGTGAATCATGACAAAAAATCGCTTAAGACAAGATGTGACCTCACCTTTTGTTTTGATGAGATAAACCCAAACAGCTCGAGAGAAGTCATCAACAATAGTGAGAAAGTAATGTTCCCCAGATGATATACAAGCAGAATATGGCCCCCACAAATCACAATGAATTAAATCAAAAACAGCAGCAGCTTTATTATTACTAACAGGAAATGAGGAACGAGTTTGTTTAGATAAAAAACAAATTTCACAGGTCTGCAATTTCTTGACAATAAAGTTTGTTTTATTCAAACCAAGAAAAGGTAAAACATCTGAGGATGGGTGTCCTAACCGTTGATGAAGAACAAATGGATCAATATTAGCTACGAGAGCTGACGCTGAAGGGGAACCAAAGACATACACACCATTTCGCAAATCACCTTGTCCAATCACAGTCTTCGATAAACGGTCTTGTATTACACAACAATGATCATTAAAAGTCACATAACAAGTATTATCACGAACCAAGCAACCAACAGATATCAAGTGACAATGTAAATTTGGGACATATAACACATTACGAAGTACCAAACGTGGTGACAAGTGCACACTTCCCTGTTTAATGGCGTGAACACGAGACCCATCAGGGAGACAAATAGATTGAGGGGATACATCCTCAATATTAGACAAGTGTAATAAAGATCCAGTCATATGATGAGAGGCACCACTATCAAGTAACCAATCACCACTGTAAGATGTAGTTGTACCGTATACTGAGCAAATAGCCATTCTAAAAGAAATTGTTGAAGTGTTGTGAAAATCCACTGAAAATCAATTTAGAATTAAAGCTAGCAGCCCACTGAAATAATTGAGACTTGAACTTGGCAGGTGGCCCACTCTATCCGCTGCACTTTGCTGCACCTTTTTTTTTTAAATTGAAATCCTTGGCTTGCGTCCTGCGGTGATGAACAATCGCAGGTGGACAGATAAGCGGAAAACAAGCTGGACCAGCGACTGGCAGACCGGAGACCGACGGACCGACGGGAATTTGGGAGACCGACGGGAATTCGGACGGTTCAATTGGATTCCCGATCAGGACGACGAACAGGAACAATACCCGCAATTGGATTTCCCAATTTTGGACGGCCTTTGGACGGATGAATTGAGCGGCGATCCAAACAAACTGTAATTCCACTGACAGGACGGACAGTTGAATCAGCATAGGGCTCCGATACCATGTTGAATTTTGGAATTGAAATTGTTGCTTTATTCATTGATGCAAAGACATATATAAATACACACGGGAGATAGAAACGAGGAGCCCTCTGGTGATACAAACGAGGAGCCCAAATACAAATACATAAAGAATATATATATACACTAAAACAAATATGTACCAAAAATACTAAGCTAACAGATAACGATAAATTCTCTTTTTGTATGCGCATTAAATACTCTCTTCTACTCTTTTCTATTTCAGAGCTACGTTAGAAACGGTGTTAGGTCATCCCTTCTTTTGGGACAGTAAAAAGCGAACGGAGTTTATTTGCATGGTGAGCGATCGATGGGAAGAGGAGCTCAGGAATAGAAAGATGAATGCAATTTCCTTAGCTTTAGATTATAACATGGGTGTGATAGTTTTTGGTCGAAGAGACTGGACAAGCATGATAGGCAATGACAAAGGTCGTTCCAAGGCATTTTTTCAGAAAGTATCACAAGAAGCAAAAGCACGTGGGTGCACATACCATCATGATTCACTGTATTGCTTGTTAAGGTTCATACGGAATTCGGTGCATCACTCTTCAACGTTTCAGGTACTTATTTCTAAAACTCATATTATTTGAATGTAGTTACCATTCTTGCAAAGTTTTATACTCTTTTTTTTTTCAGCAATGGTTCCCGAACAAGTCAGTAGATGCAGTTTTTAAGGAATCATTTCCAGATTTATTGATTGAGATTTATAAACCTCTAAAGCGCATTTGGATAACTAAATCCTGGTTCCAAGGATATACATAGGTAACTTGACATTCTCTTTTGCATCAGGTTCTGAAATTCTCTTTCAACTTGACATTCTCTTTTGCATCAGGTTCTGAAATCTTGTGTTTTCTAATATATCCCAACCATTGTGTTTGCAGGTTGTTTTGGGAACCTTGTAGGGCTGCTTTGGTCCCTATTGAAGATGTGCTTTTCTGTTGTGTTTTTATCCCCTCTTTTACCCTGAATGATTTATGCTCTCAAAAGAAAATTGGTTATGGATTTGTAGTTCTCATAATGATCTGGAATCTAAGTAATGAAGGGGAAGTGCAAATTAACTCACCTGGTTTCTAAACCCTTGTGTCCTTTTTGATCCTTTTTTGTTAAAACACTTTATCATGTAAAAATCATTTTATAACGTTTCAGAGTATTGATTATTAGTACTATTATCATGTCATTTATTTTGTTATTGATCTTGAGATTTGTTTAGGAATAGTATCATAATAAACCATTTGATGATTATCAACTAGGGAGTATTTGAGAAAAGGAGTTGCGGAAGCTTAGAAAACAACACGTGCTATTTGGGCTTCCACAATTTCTATATTTGAACGCTGACTGTGCATTTTTCTTTCCTTCTTCTATTTCTCTATTTGACTCTGCTCCTTCTGCTTTTGCTACCCTTCTGTCCTTCAATCTTCTGCACCTTCCGCCTTCTTCCGTCTTCAAGAAGCTTCTCTGATCTCCTTCCATCACCGTCTGCCTCTTCCATCTCGAGCACTTATTTCTAATCCGTTTCCCTTCCAAATCTATTCCCTTTTGACTTTTATACTCTTCTTCCTAGTTTGATTTTTCCCCATTTTTAATTTTTGAATTTGACTTCAAATTTTATTCTCTTTAAAAAAAGATTTTTTGGAATTTTTTTTGCAATCCTTCAAAATATAGAGTTAGAAGATAACTGGTGTAAATACATGAAAGTATTAATGTCATTTGTCATCTTTTTTTTCTAATGGGAAGGTAGTTTTATATCTGAGATTACCGCCAGTCGCGATGACTATGATTTTGATTTTTAATTAGCTTCCAAATGCACTTTAATTGAGACTGTATTGTAGAAGTAAAAAATATTTCCAACTAATTGCATTCATCTTCTTTTTTTTTCTCCGAAAAATTGTATCTTCATTAGGCATTGATTTTGGTTTGGTTTTTTTCTTTTCATCTTTGTATTTGATTGTTTTTCCTTTTAATTTTTTTGTTTGATTGTTTTTCTATTAATTGTGTTTAAATTTTGCTCCCAATTTCAGCAAAATTTGGTGATAATATTAAGAAATTTGACATTGTATGTTGGCAATCTTGACATTTCACTTTCTTTTTTACATTTTATATTGACATGTTTGGCATTACGCAATAACATGTCTGACATTATGAAATGACAAGTTTGTCAACATGCATTATCGTCTTTGACATTGTGGCTTTAGTTGTCATTGTATTGCAATTGAAAGTTTTCTCCCTTGGCAGTGACATCATGGCATTATGTGGCGACAATGGCAGTAAATTTTTACATTGACAGCAGAAAATGGGGGCGATGGAGGCGGCATCCGCAACAAATGAGCATGAGAGCGGTAGATCGCAGTGGCGATGACGGTGATCGTGCCGACCATGGCGGTGTTAGTGGCAGCAACAATGTAGATGGTTGCCGCATTTAATAGCGATGACAGCAAGAGATCATGGCGATGGAGTGGCGGGAATGGTAGTACCGACGATGGCGGCAAGAGTGGTGTCAGTGGCATGTGCGGAATGGGTTGTAGCTAATTTAGAATTTTTTTAATTGATAAAGTGTATTTAATTTCATTGTCATATGAATACAACTTTTATTTTGGTACATGGTCGATGTTTTACTTCTATTTCGCTCCTTAACTCCAGAGGCGGATGTAGTGTTTTGGAAGTGGGGGCACATGCCCCAGTCAACTTTGATTTTTTTTAATTATTACCCCTAATTTTTTTAAAAATCTAATATTGCCCCAATAAAATATATACTTGCCCCCACTAGAAAACTAGAAACCTTATACGTTAGTCCAGAAGCTTCTTCTCCTCTTCCGCATAAATTACAAAATCTCGTCGCCCGTCGATTCACCGGCTCACCAGCTTTCCGATTCACCGCCGGCCGCAGAATCGAAATCCACAATCCACGGACCACAAATTGAGAGTTAACTAGTTGAGTAAGAGGCTTTCCTTTTCTTTTTGAAAGTTTGATTAGGACTTTTAGATCCAAGTTTTAATTTGTCAAATTCTAAGAATCAATTGTGTTAAAAAGTAAAAACTACTGAGTAGTGTGTACTCCTTGGTGTTTTGCAACTTTTTAATGTAGTTTTAATATGATTTCTATTTTTATCATTAATAATAGTATAATACTTGTATTTTTTTGCACATAATTTTTTTTTGGAAAAAATTGGGGGTGCTACCCCAAACCCCGTAGAAGTCTCGCCCCCAGTCTCTTCAATTCCTGGATCTGCCACTGCTTAACTCTAAGCCAATAGATTAATTAAGTTAATTACTCCTATTTAGGGGAGTTTATGTTTCAACTCTTATTTTGAGGATATGTCATATGTTTTACTACCACTTTGGTCTTTTCCCTTTTTCAATTTACTTTATTGAAATATTCTTATAGAAATAAAAATAAAACTTATATATTTAAAAACCACATTAAAAGTTAACAAAACAAATGGTGACAAATATTTTATTTTATCATACAAGCCATGAAAACATGCAAATAAAAAAGGTTTTCATGAAGTTAGGGAAAAAGCTATTTCCAAAAAATAATAATTAAAAATAAGGTTTAAAATCTAAAAAAATTAATTTTTATTTTGTGAGTATTTTAATTGAGCAAAAAAAGTTAAGAAAAGAACAATTACTCTTTGAATCCTTGAAGAGATGGCATTTGATACTCGATCGGAAATTTGGACGTAAGATTGGAGACGTAAAGACAATGGGTAAATCCCCAGCATTAGTCCCGAGGTGTGGTTTTATTTGATTTCATTTTCAAATCTCAAATTTGTATTCTTGAATTTCAAATCCTTTAATATAATATTTGAGAGTTGATAGCCTAGAATTTTGACACGTGGCACTTTAACAGCTTTATTTTAATGACACGTCAGTTTCCATGTGTCCTGCTTATGGTTCTTACTACGGAAGACTTTCCCCAAGAAAATCAATTCCGTCTTCTTCGCATACCCAGGGCTATATCTCCACCGTATCTTCATCCCTGATTTATCTCCAAAAATACACTGATTTTCCGATTAATTTCTTCACCGAAGGAAAGGAATCAAGCCTCTAAAGGCAATCTCCAGTTCACTGTCTCGCTGGAAACCACGACCTCTTTCAGATCTAGAATTTTCGTAACCAAAGAACAGTACTTTTCCAAGATTTCTCTTTACATAGGAATCCTAGGAAATAGAATCAGGAGGAGGCCGCCGTCGAGAAGAAAAAGAATTGTTATCGCCGGAAATAGTAGCGGGAGGAGGCCGCTGTCAACAAGGAAATAGGAGGCCGTCGTCGAGGAGGAAACGATGTAAGTATGTAACGGTGATTGCTTTTGTCTTTGTGTTTTGATTTGCAATGGTCTGATGTTTACTGTTTCCAAGAACTTTTACCATTGACTTTATATTTCTAGAGTTCTGCATAGTAATCAGTATTTCTTGGAGATGAATCCTATCACTTTACTTTTTTCATTTCATATTTGGATTTTTATCAAGAATCATACACCCATCTGCTGCAAATCTTCAACCCTTTTTAGATAGGTGGCATTAGACTCCCCCTTCCCCCATCCCTCCCCTCTTTGCTTATTGTAGCAACAGGGCTAATTTTGTCAAGTTTCGGTTGTGTAAGGTCATTTATTGTTTGGCTACTGAACATGTGAAAAGAACTTTTTGCACTATCTACATGAAGGTTATAATCAAAAGCAGGTGGCACCAAAAACGGAACCATAGTGTCCTTTTAGAAGCTTTATTACCATTGTGCCTAATAAGTATTTTAGAATTTCTAGATGTAAACATTTCTAAGTAATGCAGGATACACAACAAATTAAGACATGAGTTGCATATTGATGTTCATATTTTGATTATATCTTTTTTTACTGTTTGCGTCGATGATTTAAAAGCGTGTGTTGAATTGTTGTTGTAAGGTAGGAGACATTAGGAGGGGGCATGGGTAGACCTCGCTTATGGCTCTTCACCTGCTTCCACTTCATCTAAATCTTGGTTGGTTTTTTGACCTGGAATTCACCGCACCCTAATGTCTCTCAAGTACTCAAGAGAAAAATAGGAGACCTTAGGGTGAGGCGAATTCTAGGTTAGAAAACCAACGCGGATGAACATCGATTTGCGATTGGAATGGGTGAATTGAATGGGTTCATTCAAATTGAAGATAGCGTCAAGCAGCGGTAAAGAGGCTAAGGGGTAGGATATGATTCTTTGTGAAATTTAGAAACAAGGGTATTTGAGACTTTTTTTTATCTACGACGGGTGTAGTACAACGTTTCCTCACACTTTGTACAATGAGTTTCATACAGAGTATTATTTATAGTAATATTTTAGACGCTAATAAGAGGTTAGTCTTTTTTAGCAAGGAAAAAATTACTTTTAAAAGTTCTTCTCTGTATTTTTTATCAACTTTAAACTCCATTTCGAAAGAAAAAAAAATCATAGATTGATGCATTAATATGTTTGATTTGCAAATTATTATTCTTGAAGATTTATGGTAGCTGTAGCTTAATCTTTGCCCAATTTGGGACCTGTCTACAGTCTACTATTGATTCCAGAAACTGGGCGAGGCATGGTTATTGGGTTGTGACTGTTTTTTAATTTTTATTTGTCTTTTGGAATTTCTTTACAACACGTGTATGTTCTGTATCATAACTATTATCTTGGTATCATAAATACCCAATAAACTTCTTTTTCATTTGGATTTATATTTTTTCTTCTTCATTTTTAATTTTATTCAATTTTATTTTGAAATGTTGTCACATTGGATGAACAGAATGTCAAGGAGCAATCAATGGTACAATTCAAGGATGAACAAATGTCAATGACAATGAAGGAGTGGAGGAGCCAAGTAAGGGTTCTTCTGCTCGGACTATATCTCCACAATATCTATTTATAGTGAGTGATCATCCTAAATTTTTCAACAAACAGAGGATATTTCATATACAATTGTATGAATTTAAGTTTTGAAAATATCTACTGGGACCACATCTCTTTTATTTAATGAACTTTTTAGGATTAGCAAGTTGATAGGCAACGACAAACACCCCGTATCATAAGTTCGAGCCAACTTTTAGCTGAGTTTAATTTGATATGGTCTTAAGGAACTAAGTTTGTTTATCTATTTATTGTTTATCTATGCAGTTTGATACTTCATTTGGGAGAAATGAACGGATAATAAAAATGATAGTTTGTGTTGCTGTTGTCAGACACAAGGCAAATATGTTGTTTCGTTAGAGAGTTCTTTCCTCTGATTTTGTCTTAAGGAACTGAGTTTGTTTTTCTTTTTATTCTACTCATTATTTTTCCATGCGGATAGAACAATCCCGTGCATATATATATTTTCATTCAAGTTGATGACTTCAAAAATTTTTTGACATCGGCCGAAAAGAAATATTCTGAATCACCCATTAGAGTTCGTTTGATTTCCAAGACGCTGAAGAGTTTGCGGCCTATGGTGTTGCACCCCTTGCACATTGAAGTTCTAGCCATTGATTGCTCCTTGACATTCTGTTCATCCAATGCTCTAAAATTTTTCCATCATCTCCGATGGAGCCAAAATTTCATCATTTTTTGGCTTTGGGGTGTGATGGAATAAATCAAAATGGATCTCTAAACTGTCTGCGCTTCTTTAATTAATGAAGTAGCAGTTAGTCAAGCAATGCAACTTTCGACGTTGAGCCGGGGGTCTCTTTGGAAACAGCCTCTCTACTTTCAAGTAGGGGCAAGTTCTGCGTACACACACCCTCCCCAGACCCTACTCTTGTGGGATTTAACTGGGTTGTTGTTGTTGTTGTTGGATTATATAAAAGAGATGGTTCATTGAGGCTAGACAGTCGTCTAAGCGTGTGGGAGAGCTGAACTTTTCTACTATGTATAATCCTTCTCAAACTATAAAATATTTGAGTTAGGATAGTTGTAATTTGTTTGCTTGCTTAACACTTTTATGGGATATTTCTCTATACACAGCCTTTCTATTTTTAGTAGGGGTGAGATCTGCATTGCATGCACCTCCTTAAATTCTGCTTTTTTGGGATTCTACTGGGTTTTATTTGCTTAACCTTTTTTCAATTAAAAGTGAAGTATTTCTCCTTGTGCTGCATTCTATCACAAAGCTCTTACTATGAAATTATGTTTATGTCCTAAAATTTGAATGCTATGAGGACAGCTAGGTAACCAATGATTGTTATTTATCTTAAATTATTGGGGATCCAAAGTTGGTAACAGGTGCATCAGAGTTCCAGTTTTTTTTGGAGAAATGGTTAACTTAAATGTCTAATGAAATTGAGCATGAGGAAGGAGGGAAAATTTGCAAACTGGAGGGTGCTATGTGTAAGCTTAACTACCATGACGGTATTGATGACTTTGACAAGTTATCTTCATATTGTCTCATCTGTGTACAATTGTTCAAAGCATACCAAGAATTTTTATTTTATAATGTCATTTACCTGCAGGTCTGCATAATGCCAAACTTAAAGAAATCAAATGATATGGAAGATCTTCAACAATTTAGGGTGTATTTGTCACTATCACTGAACTTCTGGCTTCTGTTTTTTGCAAGGGGAAATATGGATTGTTTGCATTACATGCTTGATTTGATCTTATTTCTAATGAAAGTTGTTTCATTAACAAAAGCTCTAAATTGTACGAAGTAATTTTTTGTAAATGCCCTATATATTCTGCACAATATGTTTTACAGAACACGAGATTCCTTACACTCAATCTATGCCAAATATCTACTTAGTCTAACTACGAATACTTTGTAGTGCTTGTGATAGAGATGTTTCGAGTAAAATTGAATAAATTCAACACATTGTTTTCAGTTCACTGTTTCATGTCTTGCGATCTTCAGTTATGTGATATTACATCAATTTTTTTATTTTTTTTACAATGGGGTGTTGATTATAATGTAATACGGAGTAATAATCACAATACTAAAATTATAAAATAAAAATAATAGCAATGACAATAATAATGATAAGTATAGTAATGGTAATACTCCGTAATAAATACTCTTTATTCGGAAAAAATAGTTCCAATTTTACTTTTTGTGTATCACATAAAATATTGCTACCTCATCTAAGATACCTCAAGTACTCCAAAATGACTTTTATCCGTAATAAAAGTGAAATGTGGTTTATTTGTTGAACTCTTAAATATGAAATAACAAATATCTCTTTTAAATTTTAAATTCACTCTGATAGTTTCAACTGTGTGGGTTCTTTTGATTGTTACTTTGGTGCTCTAATGCTTCTTTGTATTCGTGTATGAGGTATTTCTCTATTTAATGAAGTACCAATGAACACATTTTTATTAAGTTTGTCAACTAATATTTAAAATATTGAACTTACCATTATATAGTGTTAATGAAAAAATTTCTTTGATTATTATTTTGGTGCTGTAATGCTTCTTTGTATTTGTGTATGGGGTATTTCTTTATTTAATGAAGTAACAATTAATGAATTCTTATTAAGATTGTCCATTACTCCTTAAAATATTGCATTATATAGTGTTGATAAAAAAAATTTCTTTCGATTGTTATTTTGGTGCTCTAATGCTTCTTTGTATTCGTGTATTGGGTATTCAAAAATTTCAATTGACAATTTTGAATTTTTCTATACATATAAGAGAATCACCAAGTGTAATATACTCTGTACAAAACGAAGTTTAAAAATAATATGAAATAGCATGCCCTCCAATGCAAATATATTGTCACAATTTAATTTTTTGGGGCAAACTATGCAATTTTTTGATGACAAATAAAATAATGTATATGTAATTAAATGTTGTAAAAAATTGAGAGTTTGATACAATAATTTTAAGATGAAACCAAATTTAAATTATAACTAAATACACTTTGATGAAGGATGAAAGTTTTCTTTAACAAATAATTTTTCTCTAATATATAATATAATTTTCCTTTAACCGATGATCAAATTTGTTCAATTTAACTACAAAAGGATAAACAGGGTGAATATTTCGGAAAAAGGCTAATTAAGTAAATTTAATTAAAATGGGGATTGAAAAAAATATCATATAAAACTAATCTCACCTACCAAAGTCATGATGAACTTTATGTTGTTGTTTTACAAGTGAAGACAAAGATAAGATTAGAAATATTGTTTATAGAAGGTAATAGAAATCCTTGCAACCGTAACAAAATATTGTATACCTTGAAGTCTTCCAAAAAATTTGAAATTAAAAAAGACTTTATCGCCTTCAAAAAAAAAGACTTTATCGATTACACTTTCAATTTCTCAAATATTATTTATTCTACTTTGGATTTTGTGTCCATAGTATTAAAAATAATGCTACAAATATATTTTATGTATTCCATAAAAATATTACATTGGAAAAAATTTAGTTTCGGAAAAATATTTGTTCGACCCCGTGCGTGGCACGGGTCAAAGTACTAGTGATTACATATATGTATTTCAAATGATTAGATAAGTTTGTCTCAAATCTAATACTCTCTCCGTCCGAAAATATTTTTCCCATTTTCCTTTTTAGTCCGTCCGGAAATATTCTTCTCAATTTATTTTTTAGTATGCTTTTTAAGGCTAAATATCAATTATACCCTTCTATTTTATCACAAATCTGAGTGCAGGATGCAATCTGAGCCGCACGATGCATCAGATCCAAAGGCTAGATTTTATTCTTATTTCTTTCACCAAGGTGCATTCTCACTTGAACTGCCCCCCTATATATATATATATATATATATATATATATATATATATATATATATATATATATATATATATATATATATATATATATATATATATATATATATATATATATATATATATATATATATATATATATATATATATATATATATATATATATATATATATATATATATATATATATATATATATATATATATATATATATATATATATATATATATATATATATATATATATATATATATATATATATATATATATATATATAATTGAGGTCAATTTTCCCGCGAAAAATCTACAAATCAATGGTTGAAATTAATTAGAAACACGTGGCTAACATCCTGGCATTTTGTAAGCTCATTGATAACAATGTGCCCCACCAATCCACCATACACGAAAATACAAAAACAAAATTCTTGGTTGACACATACTACCTGTAGTCCAAGACCAGATCAAATCAGACTGACTCGAACCAGAACGAAGACTAAATTGAATAAAATCACAGGTCGAAGACCGGAGCTAAATCTATTCAGGTTTGGACCGAACCAGACCTAAATACTTAAGACCAAACCGATCCAGACCGATTAGACCAAATAAAAAGACATTTTTAATTATTTTGATCAACTAAATATATTTTAGGCTTTTTACTTTGTACCGTGCAAATAGAAAAAAAATAAAAACATAGGCAACTTAAAAATAGATACACAATATAGGTTACTTCTATGTAGAATCATAAAAACTAATATGAAACCTTTTCATAATTATTTTTAAAAAAAAATTACTTGTTTTTAGTTAAATAAATTAAGAAATCTATTGAAATAGAACATCAAAGTGTAATATAGAACTTAAAAAGTAGAATTTTAGTATTTAGGTCTGTTAGAACCAGTAGGGTTTTTAGGTCCATTCGGTCCGGACCTAAATCATTTTAGGTTTGGATCGGACCAGACCGGAACCTGAACACCTAAATTCTCTAGACTGAAGACCAATCCCGAAATCCATTCGATCCAGGTTTGGTTTGGACCTAACGGTCAGATTCAATCAATTTTGTCAGTGTGGACCTGAACGTGAACAGCTTTAACTACCTGTATAAATTAGCATTATTGCAAAAAAAAATACTCCCCTACAAAAACTTGACAGACACTACACACTAAAAAGAGTAAATACAAAGCAATAACAAAAGCATTGCTGAGTTGCTGTCATCAACGTGCATCATGTTTGGTTCCTCTAAACTTCAGATCCCATTGGGAAAATACAAAACATTCTAAAGCCTGTAAAAGGGTGTCTATTAAAATAAATAATTTTTTGAGAAAAAATTGGTAATTGTAAAAAGTAATTTACAGTCATAAAACTGATTATAAATATCCATCTTTTAAATTCACCCCGGTTCTCATGACACTGAAGTAATGAGATGACTCGGGGAGCATACAGTGCTCCGTTCATAATATTTTTTTATGAGTTGATATGCAAATCTTTTTTTGCAAATTGCAAAAGGCCCAATTTTTTATTATATTCATATACTTATTAGAATAAATTGAAGTTAAGGAAATACAAATAAAGCCCTAAAACTAAAGAACTCGAGAAACTGAAGTTAAGGAAGTCCTAAAAGAAATGAAGAATAACAGAGCAGTGAGCCCAAAAAACATTCCAATAGAAGTTTGGAAAGGTTTAGGAGAAAAAGGCATTTTGTGGCTAGCTAACTAAGCTTTTTAACTAGATTTGAAGATCTAAGAAAATGCATAACGAATGGAGAAAGAGCAATTTGGTTTTCTATTTACAAAAATAATGGAGATATTTAAAGTTATGGAAACTACGGAGGGATCAAACTTATGAGTTATACAATGAAGTTATGAGAAAGAGTACTAGAGAAAAAAAGAGTAAGGATTACTTATATTAGTGTGATTAAGGACATGTACGAGGGGGCTGGGTTACAATGAGCGTGTGAAGTCAAACTAGGATAATGTGAGAATTTCCCATCGGTGTAGGATTATACCAAGCGTCATCGTTAAGCCCATATCTTTTTACACTAGTATTGAACGTTCTTCCCGAGCATATCCAAGAATCTTTACCATGGAGCATGCTTTTTGCCGATGACATCATCCGTATGAGCGAATCACGAGAGGATTTGAATGAGAAGTTAGATTCATGGAGACAGGCTTTAGAGTTGCATGGTTTGCATATAAGTCGCACTAAAACAGCGTATATGGAGTGTAAGTTTGGCAAAATAAGGAGAGACAGTAACATCGAGGTGAAAGTTGGAAAAAATACTATAGCACAAGTAAAGCAATTTTCATTTATCTTGGGTGTATCATTCAAGGCAATGGAGAAATTGAGGATGATGTTAGTCATAAGATTCAAGTCGGTTCGTCAAAATGGCCGAGTGCTTTGGACTTTATATGTGACAAAAAAGTATCTCTATTAAAACTAAAGGGAAATTGGCAAGTATTGATCAAGAGAGACTTTTGCGTGAACAGTCTCACACCAATAATGATACACGATAGAGCAAAATGACATCTTTTGATCCATGTAGCCGTTCCCACCTAGTGAGATAAGACTTTGTTGTTGTTATTGTATTCATATGCTAAGATAAAATCTAAGGAAAAAAAGATTAAACTGATAGTAAAATATTAAAAATATACCAAAATAAAAGTTCTATATTTTTATTCTCGATATAGAAATTAAAATACATTTATATTACCAATCATGACAATGTAAATTACGTAAAATATACATGTATAGTGCCACTTTACCACAATTCGAACTCCTATCTAGCAAATAAAAAACATAAATTCTTATTTTTATACTATGTTGAGAAAACTTAATTACGAAGCACTCTCTAAATGGATAAAGCTATTTGTACCCCATTTGTACACCGTATGTTTGTATCGACATTTTGTATTGGTGTAAAACTAATTTTGTTATAGAAATCACCTTAAATAGGACTAAAATATAGAGAAATGTACCAAAATAGGACTTTCATATTTTTTTTCCCAAAATAAGACTTTGCACTGTGGTAATGTAACTTTGCATACGTTTTTGGTAATGTATATGACCATGTTTGGTCATGTAAGTCATATTTCGAGAATAAAAATATGAAAGTCCTATTTTGATATATCTTCAATGTTTTAGTCCTACTTTGGTCTTTCTCCATTTTTGTTAAATTTTTGTTCATGAAAATTTCCACTTTTTCATGTTTCTCCCGCTGCTCCAAACAGCCTGGCGCCAGTCGTCATTGATCGGCTACACAGTCGACCGCTAAGCCCAGCCGGCGAACCATTACGCATTTGCCTATCGAGCTTCAGTTCAAATTATTGGGCGAGGCTCATGTGAAGTGTACTGGATTGCAAATGCATGTTGCCTAGGGTTACATTTTCGTGCTTCCTCCCGTATCTGCGGCAATCCAACCGGAGCAATGGTCTGCTGGATCGCTATTCTCTGTTTCTTCTTGCGTCTTCAAGCCTCTCTCTCAGGTCCGTCGTTCCCTTCATGCTGAGCTGTTTTAGATTAGTATATCAAAGTTCAATTATTGGTCGAAATGTTTCATTCTATCCGAAAAAATTGCTTTGTGTTACTTCACTTATTCAAGGTAGCACTAAATCCTCCAGAATCGGATTCTTTCCCGGCTGCGCTAACCAGCTAACATTAATTTTTGATACAGAGTATATGTCAACCACACCCTGCTTTGGGCAGGATTCGACTCAGTTGTTATACTGAGTAAATGACAATTAAAAAAGAAATAGTGTATTTCAACGAATAAAACAAAGTCATACTGAGTAATATGTTAAGAAACAATGGGCAATAAATGTATTTTTATAATATTTGCCTCTGTGAGAAGGTCCATGACACACTTTAGCTGCATGGTAGAAGCACTCTGTTGTTGCTATGAAAGGTTTGAAATTTCACAGGATAAAGCAAGTTAAGGGCTCTTTCAGCACAACTTGAATTCTATATCTTAAAGGATGCAATTGAAACATTCATATAGCCAAAGTCTAATTGAAGAAACACCATCCAACAAGAAATTATTGTTTGGTTGAATTATGATTTTGATTTAGAAGTGAATAAATGCTGGACTTATTTATTTTGTTCTCTAGTGTATAGAATGATGAAAGGGAAGTGTATAGTTCAAAGGTATTTTTGATGTAATTTTCCAAACAATTGAATTTTAAAAATATAAGTACAGTTAACAAACAATTGAATTTTAAAATATGATGGAGGTAGTTAACAAAAAATTGAGTTTTAAAAATATACTTACAGTTTTATGACTTATGACAGTTCTATCTTGTCAAATTTTAAAAGTTGTATTTCACCAACCATGGCTATTTTTAACGATGGGAGTATATACATATAAATAATGTGGAATTCTTGTTGGGCCAGTGGCCTACTAGTGACTCTGCCTCTGCCAGTAACTCTAGCGGATTTCAAATGCGCTTAATCAAACTAATCTAGCTTTTGTACCACTTGTATTTTTTGTTACTCTTGTGCATGGGAAGAGTGGATACATCAAGGGTAGAAGCTATATCACGTGTCTTAACTTAAATGGCGAACTCATCTATCATCTTAAAGAACTATTTGGATTTAAAGTTTAAAGAGACGTTTACTAAGTTACATATAAAGCTAACCAATATGGGTTGACCATGTACACTGTATGAGGTGTGTAGTCAAAGTTTAATCAGTTTAATCTGTTTGTCAGTTGACCACTACCGTGAATTGCGAACTGCCTAAGGCAATATTTTGAAATATATTATTTGGAAGGTTAGCTTTGTAGTAATCGTCTAAAAAATATGGCTTTTGCACATCTTATGTTTTGATAATTCAATCGCTTATGTTTCACTGCATGAGTATCTACTTTTGATCTATTATATTGAATTTGCGAAGTAATATCTAATCTTTAGATGGTTTTATGTACTACAGTGAGTTGCGGAGTAGTCTTGAATGATTACTTGGTGACATGCTTAAGTGTGTTGATCTATAAGTTGTTATGTGTTGAACAGCTTCAGGACAGGCAACCTCTTTTGAATCAGTTCCTGATCTTGAGAAGTCAATGTATGTGGCTATTGATGGATATCCATGTGTACGGCTACTCAACCTTTCTGGGGAGATTGGCTGTTCAAGTATGCACCTTATTTATGATGTATTTTTATCCATATAATGGACAGTCAATTTGTCGTTCATTCCATCTATCTTTTTAATTTTTAATTTGAATTTGCATATTAGACCCTGGCCGTGGGAAAGTTGTTGCTCCAGTTGTCAGGTTCAAGGACCCAATTAAGTTGATCAAACCATCTGCTATTTTGATTTCTCTTGAAGAATTTGATAGCTTTTTTACAAGGTTTGAAATTCATGTTTTATTTTTATTCCCCCATCCCTACTTGACCAGATTTGCAAAGGAATATTATCCTGACACATAAATGTTCCAACCATTATGATACTGCATGTTTCATGGATCCGAAAGAATTTTCCCTTACAGTTACAGAAAATCCTATCGACTCCTTTTATAAAGATTTATGCTGACATAGTGACGTCATGAATAGTCAGGTATGCAGTTCTGCATTATATATTGATATGAAAGACCAAATTTCTTTCCAGATTGTCAAGTGATTCACATTTAGCAACACATGTAGCTGGTTTGTTAGTTGAATCAGGAACTCATTCAAAAAACACGTTAAAAGGTAAGGGTATTACATGCATGTGATTGTTTACGTGTGAACGTTAATGCTTCGTTTGGGATGTGTGTAATCACTCGTGCAAGTACCTGAATGCTTCTCTTTTGCAGGATTTTCACCTGACAAAAAGTTTCCGCTGGCGAACTTTGCTCCTTATAGTAGTGACAGCTTTGAATGGAATCCTATTGTATGTCGATAGTTATTTTTTAGTGAATCATATCATTTTAGGCTTTGTTGATTTTAACTACAGTAAATGCAGGCATGCACCAATTATTTTTCAGTAATTCAAACACTTTACAAAAGGTGTATACTTTATGAAGATTGTGTGGTTTGACTTTATCCTATAAAAATGTAACCATAGTTGGTTAGCAAACAAAAGGAACCATCTGTTTGGTGGCTAGTATGTTCACAACACCAATTTGGCACATTTATTGGTAGCTTTTGGAAATTCATCCCTTAGATCTATGTGTGTGTGATAAATTAATCAGCAAACAATGCAATTTTAATGGGAGAGTTTCCGGTTATTTAGGAACTGCGATTTAGTTGGTCTGAAACAGTTGCTTATCATCGACTTCTATTATTTTACTTCCAAATTTAAATGATTTCTTTTCTTTATTTTCTTTAGGGATCTGGAGTAATGTGGGAGGCTTATAATTTTCCTGCATTCTTGCTTTCAGAAAGTAGCACACTGGCATTGAGGGAGGTCTGATATTCCTCCTAGCCTTCTATAGTTCTATCAATCTTAGTTTATATCCATGTAGAAGAATATTGTGCGTACTCAATGGCTGTGTTAGTTAATGCTTACTTTCTATGAAGTACTTTCAAGATGGAGGCTTAGTAAATTTAGTAGAATGCCAAACCAGTAATCGTCATTGTCATCATTCACAGACAAAGTGTTAATTATACCTTGGGTATAATTAACACTTTGCGCATAAAAAAAAGTGGTCAAAATATGTAAACACTGAAGACCTGACTTTTATCTTTTTAATACTGAGTAATAATTTACATAATGAATACAGATCTGAGGTGATCTAGCTTTTGGCAAGATGATACACTTTTGGAAAATATAATGTTCATTTATATAGCTCTTACACTTTGAAATGATATTTGATGCAGATTGCCATAAAAAACGAGAAGAGGAAAAATCCATATACTGCAGAAGTAGTTGATTTTGATTTAGTTATGCAGGTAAAATTACAATGATACTGTCCCTTGTGTTACTTCATTACGTCCATCGGAAAAGAAACCCTCACGGAATGTATACATGTTTTCTGTTTTTATTAGACTACAAAGTCTGGAACTCGTGATTCAGAATCTTGTCTTAGAGAGCAAACCTGCCTGCCACTGGGTGGATACAGGTAAGCTATTGAAAATGGAGCAAGAGTAGTGCATTGTTGAGGTTTATAAGAGAATGCTATTATTAGCATCTTTTGTTGCCCAAGTTATTTTTTTCATAGTATGTATTGTGCTAAATAATGTTTGTCAGATCTTTCAAGATACATTGATACTAAAAACTTATGGTTTACAATGTTCCCTTGCACCTTATGCACAATTTGTGGTATTGGATTTAATGGGAATCAAAATGTGGTACAATTTACCACTCTTTGAGTTCATTATCCAGAATAGCCTTAATTGATCATCCATAGCTTTCAAATTTCAATTGTTTATAATGTTCATTACACCAGTGTGTTTCACTTCCAAGTTGCAACAATTTTTAATATGAAGATGCTTCCTAATAATTAGATGCACCGTGCTTGCAGAAATAGAGTTACCTCATTTACCTAGTTTATTGTTTTCTTGTTATGCAACTCATGTATAAAATTTATTTACTTAAATGCTACTAACTTAAGGAATTCCACTTTGAAGGGCAGTGTCTGGTCAGCACTTCCACCCATTAACATGTCTTCTGAAAAGCCAAGGCCTATTATATTAGCAGTTGCTTCTATGGATTCTGCTTCCTTTTTTCGCGACAAAAGTATTGGTGCGGATTCACCCATATCTGTAGGTTCTTTTTTATGCATGATGAATCTGTATATTACCATTACTGCATAGAACAATATAATTTTTTTGTTAACACTTTAATTTTTGTTAAATGATATCTTATGATCATTTCATCCTAAACTATGAGCTATTTACTAGGGTTTAATCTCACTCTTGGCTGCGGTAGATGCTCTTTCCCGTGTTGATTGGTCGAGTAGTAACTTAAACAAACAGGTTGGTATTGAACTATTTGTGTGCATGCCTACAGTTTTTCTGTGAATGATAAATCATAATTTGTCTTCTTGCAGATTTGCACATTTTATTATCCTAATGTGTTAACTAATATCAATATCAAAACTTACCTGAAATGGCCCTACTCATTTTTATCATTAAAAAGTCTTATCCCTCAGTAGTTTCATTGTATAGTGATCAATAGTGGGGGCCCTTGTGCGAAAAGTCACGGGTTTATCTGTTTTTAAGCATTTATGCATGTTTTCCCATGCAGAGGTATTTAGTATGTACTCTGTATTTTATTGGCATTGCCTGTTAGTGGTTCCTTATGCATTGACATATTCACCAGATCGAAATAATTATCAGTGTTAAGATATGGCACTCATCGTGTCGACCAAGCTAAAAAAAAGTAAAACACTGAAAACCTGATTTGTCTATGCTTGTGTCAGTAATGGTTGTTTTGCTATTTGTCGTGGTAAATTTTACTATTTCTTTAATTCAGGTGGAGTATTCGTTTGTTGCAACCTTTTTTATTCTACAAATTTTGGTCTGCCACTCTGCTTTGCGTATATGTTTGATGGATTTTCCCTGCCGCAGCTTGTATTTGTGGTTTTCACAGGAGAATCTTGGGGATATCTTGGTAGCAGGAGGTTTCTTCTTGAACTTGATCAACATTCAGATGCTATTAAGGGGCTTGATTTTTCAATGATTGAGACGGTACTTCTAAGCTTGCAAAATTCAGATTTTTATTTAAAACCTAACCACCAGTGACCAGTCAGTCTTCCTCTAGAGTGGTCAAACTATAAACCCTGAACAGCTGAGCTGTAGCCCCCCGCCACTCGCACGTGCGCGCACACACATGCACAACTATGGAACAAGTACTCTTGTGAGTTTTTTAATGTCATCAGCATTGTGGGTGAGACTGTGAGAGACTGAGAGTTTGATAGTCCATACGAGAACTGAGAGATCTTGATGAAGATTAATTCTTATGTTCCACTAATTATACACTTATACAGACATTGACAACACTTTGCCTTAGTGAACTATAATTGATGGAAAATGGCTTTAGTAAAAAAACATAAGAGGACTTAGAATAAGATTTTGTGATAGCACCCCCTCCTGTTTTCCACTACATGCATTCTTTAGTAAAATTTAGATGTATATTTGCAATATATTTATGAATGAATTCATCATTAAATAAAATTGTTTCATATATAGAAAAATTGCTTTTCTCCCCTAAGATGGTGCTATTATTCATTAGAAAAGGTGAAACTGTGAAAGGTGATATTTATTTGAGACTTTGAGTATATTTTATTGGAGGTGGTTTGGGCATGTGAAGCAGCATAGTGTTGAGGCTCTGGTGCGGAGGTGTGAGAGGATAATGATAGTGGGCGGGGGTGGAGAAAGAGGTAGGCCTAAAAAGAATTCAAAGGAGGTGATCAGACAGGATCTAGGTTGTTTAGCCCTAATTGAGGATCAGAGGATATGACCTTTGATAGAAGGGTCTGGAGATCTAGGACTAAGGTAGTTGGCTAGCTTTCTGGGGCTCTGTGCTAGTCTCTCTAGCTTTTTTAGTATAAGAAAGTTAGCCTTTTTCTCTTACATTTGTGTGCTTTCCTTGCCTTGTGACTTTTGCTTTTTTTTTTCCTCATTTAGTTTCTTGTGTTATGTTGTATCTACTCTTAGCTAGCTCTTTCTTTCGTGCTATGTGCTTTATGTTTTGCCCGAGTTGGGGGTCTCTTAGAAACAGATTCTCTACTTTAAAGTAGGGGCAAGGTCTGCATACACCCACCCTCCCCAGACCCTACTTTCGTGGGATTATACTGGGTTGGTGTTGTTGTTGAGTATATTTGATTGGAGGGGCACTTATAATGTTAAATGATTTGTAGGTTTTTGAAATTGGGTCAATTGGGAAGAGTGTCACAGAGGGTGTAAAGAAATTCTTTGCTCATCCAACCGGGGTAAGATTTTTATTTCTTGTGCTTAAAGCATTACATATATAATTAAATATTGGAAATTACTCAAAACTACACTTTCTCTACAATATTTTTGCATCATTTTTTTTGCAATGTCCCTATAGGGATCCTTTTCTAAAATTAAAGACATGGTGAAGTAAGAGCTATATGCTTGTCAAGAAGAGTTAATTCTGCAACTGGTCTCAGTGTCTCACAACTATTTAGGTGTTCCAGTTTTTCATCCACTCTAATATTGACCATGTCCATGATTGGCTCCCTCGGGTATCAGTATAAGGTATGGGTTTGGGGAATACAAACCCATACCTCTTGTTTGGTTACGCAAAATGACTCCTAAAATTCTTTCCTTAAACCTTCTCAAACCTAATTCCTTGTAGCCCTAACCCCCCGGGTTTCACAACCATTCCTGGGAACTCGTTTATTTTCTCAAATGATTTGAATTCACAAATACCTAATTCAAAATCATCAGAAAGTTATTCCTCTGGGGGCTACTAGAGTGATTGAAACATTAGAACATTGTTTTCAAAACCAAACCAAATGCTTGATTTCATCAATCATACCTAAAGCCTTACCTTATCAACCTTATTCCTCATTCTTCATTCCAATCTGGTACCTGAATTTTAACCAAATACTCTCTAAAAAGGATCAACTGTTGATATTGTACTAATTTTGTCCATCACTGAACCATCAAAAAGATTTCTAATTAAAGGGAACATGTGTAAAAAATCACATATCATTTGAAATGTCTTGATTGTTAATTTATAAAACCAATCCAAATGAATTGTTTTTACATATTTTTACTCAAATTTAAGGTCTGAACAATGGTTTTTGTGATGGAGCACCAAATTTAGTGCAAAATCAATAGCGTAAAGATAATTGTAGGTTGACTTTATAGCTGATGATGGCAAAATTTGAAAAATGCTAATGGTTGATTACTGTTCTGGCATGGATGCCATTAATTACTTATTTACATCAGTGTGTGTATATGCAGGCACATGCATATGTATTGCAGAGTATTATCATATGCCAGAAACATGTCTCACAAAATCAATGTATTTGTTCATATAATGTCACCTATGCTATCCTTTTTTGCAGGGTGCTTCAACAAATAAAACTTTGAATTCGTTGTTTCATGCTCAAGACTCACTGAAAACAGAAAACGTTAAGATCTCAATGGCAAAGAAATCAAATCCTGGATTACCGCCATCTTCATTAATGGCATTTATGAGAAAGGTTGGGGCGAAAAATGTGTTGCAATATGGCATCTGGATTAATATCTCTAATATTTAAAATGGACCTGGCCTCTGCCACACGTGAAAGTGAAATGGATTTGAGGTGCTATTAGAAGCACCATGGTGATAACACCACTGTCCTACATGGCCATTTTTAACTAAATATTTTCTTGTTTTTCCATCTAAAATTAACTTTTCTTCTCTTTAATCAAATTGGTGACATGTCATATGAGGGTGTTAGCAACCTGGGGTGTTTCTAATAATTTATCAACATACTTGGGTTACCTGTGTTAATAAACTCATCTTACTGCTTGTTCTTTTTTCTTTTTATTTATTTTTTAAATTTAAGGCTAATCGCGGTGCATGTTGGCTGAGTATATTGACAATTATCCCCTTGCCTTCTAACAGAATCCACAAACTTCTGGAATTGTTTTGGAAGATTTTGATGATGCATACAAGAACAACTTCTATCACAGTCACCTTGATGATCTCAGTGAGTTGATCGGATCATTACTAGTCCCATCTTTCGGTAAACACAATGTTTTCTCATTGGATTTGTTACTTTGATGTTCGCAGCCAGCATCAACTCTTCAGCCATAGTCACTGCTGCTTCTCTAGTTGCCCGAAGTCTTTACATCCTTGCCAGTGACCAAAATGAAGTAAATGCTTTGCTTCTAAACACTATCAACCCAAACTCCTCACTGGTTGAAGAACTCCTCAGTTGCTTTTTAAGTTGTGAACCAGGCTTTTCATGTGGACTGGTCAAGCGCTATATTTCTCCTTCTATGAGCTGTCCGAACCATTATGTTGGAGTAATATCTGGTAAACCTTCCTCTGTGCCCTACCCTAGTGACGTGGGGGATATCTCTCGGTTTGTATGGAACTTTTTGGCAGAAAAAACATCTATCCAGCCAACAAATACAAGCTCTGCTTGCCCCAAAGCTTGTGGCAGCATTGGGGAAGCATGCATTCGAACAGAAACCGATGGGAAGGGCAAGTGTGTCATCTCCACTACAAGGTACAGACCTGCAGCACATCATCTTTTGTTGTTGGTCCCTGTAATATTTTTGTTTTTCATCCCTGCCACTTTCAACTTTTCATGCCTGCGTACACACCCTTCTCAGATCCTACTCAAGTGGGATGATTGGGATCCAACTGGGTTGTTGTTGTTGTTAATTACTCTCAAATTTCAGGTATGTACCTGCCTATTCAACTAGATTGAAGTATGAGACGGATCATTGGACAGTTTTACCTTCCAACTCCACTAATGAGGTATCTGACCCTGTTTGGACGGAGAGTAACTGGGACACGATAAGAGTCCGAGTTTACACTGTTCAAGAAGCCGCCTACGACCGCTTCGTTCTGTTCCTTGGTGTTGCTGTTACCGTTTTGTCTTACCTCTTAATAGGGATCTCCAAAGCTTTCATCACAAAGGCCATGAAGCGTGATTGATATTGCGAATACACTGAGGTGCATGTTTCTTATTGAGGGGCAAACTTGGAAAATGCAACTCTTATTAGTCTTTGCTATTGGAGGCTTCTTTTCGGTACCATCTCTCGCCTGTGGTGTACTTTGGGATACATTTTGGGTGATTATGTAGTCCATGATTGAGCAATTTAAAGCAATAGCTTAATATTCTCTCTGTGTGTGTGTCCTTTGGTTAACGATTTTCAAACATCAAACGGTTATTTGGGAGACAGTAGGAACGCATATAATGAATGTCATCGTATGATTCTATTATAGATTACATATCCGAATTACTCTAGATATAGATTGTTTGGTTATGGGCGTTGGGAAAAGAGATGAAAAATGGGGTTCAACAAACTTTTATATTCTTATGTGGTACCCCCTCTCTCTCAATTGAAGTCGTCTCTTTTCGTTTACGATGTTTGACTGAAGTTATTTTCAAATCATTTTTTATGAAAAATGGTTTAGAATTAAAAAAAATAAAAATGACATATTTAAAAACTACATTAAAAGATCTACAAAACTAGTAGTAACATGACTATAATTTTATCAAATGACTTAACAAAAATAGGGAAAAAATGTGAATTAAGTTTGATCCTGTGAATAGTAAACAAACATACAATTTTGTTTGAGACGAAGGGAGTAAAATATACTCTGTCCCAAATTTTGCTTCTCTGTTACTTTTACAGTTTCTGAATAACTTATGTTTGTATGTACGATTTTATTGATTATTTGATAAAATAAAATATTAATATCACATCGTATTTTGTAAAAAACTTCTTATATAGTTTTGAAAGATGTAATTTGTATGGAGTACTTTTTTTTATTTGTATAACATTTTATAAATATAATTATTTTAAAAAGATGAGATTCTGTACATTATTCTAAGTGAGAGAAAAGATACATAACAAAAGGAGTATATATGAATTTGGCATTTTACACAAAAAGATGAAATTTAAAATGAGTGAAGAAATGGAAGTCATATATATAAGTTGCCACCACATAAAATGCCATGGTGTTATGCTTGCTTTTACACAATACTAATGATTAATGAGGGCCTGTTTTATCACCATGTCTTCTTCAACTATCAATGTTGTTGCTCAAACCAAGGACCAATGTGTCAAAAGACCATATAGTAATGCACCACAACACATCTTTTGTGTGTTTGCAATAAAGAAAACATTGAATTGTTGATCAATTATGAACCCCCTTTTGTCACTTTCGAGCACGACGCAATGCCGGTTTCTTCATAAGACTTGTCCCAATCCTGTCCATTAAATGTTTGATCTCAACATGGGATAGAGTGCCCGGATCCACGCACCTGAGCGTAACGGCTATTCCATCGGGATTTGTCCTTGGAACATAGAACGACGCAATCCCACAAAATTTGCAGAAAACGTGTTTTGCAGTATGGGTACCGAAAGTGTAGGTTGTTAGGAACTGTTTGGAATCTCCAATAAGCTCAAACTTTTCACAAGGAACGATGAAGTGCGTGTTCCCTCTCATGGAGCAGTCGGAACAGTTACACGCCCAAGCAACAACACTCGGCTGTGCTCGTGCCCGCCATCTCACCCGTTTGCAATGGCATCCCCCGTCGTGTATTGTCTCATCGGCATCCATATTTTCTCCCAAGGTTTTTTTGATCACTTGTACTCCAAATTAGTGTACTTGCACGAATATCTGGAAAGTATGAACACCAATGTGAACGATGATCACGACCAAACCAAGTACAGTCCCAATTCTATTAGGGTCTGTGGTCAAAACATGCACGAAACATGTTCCTATGGATACACACTTTGAGTGGTCATGGAGGACACTGTCCATCTACGGTGTTCCGGTTGCAAAATTTTTAACTCTAAAGTCAACTGAACTTGCGGGGTGCAGTTGACGTGAGTGGGGGATGGATTGGGATCGGGACTGGGTGGAGGGGTTAGGGGGGTAGGAACTATCAATTTCGCGAACGAAGCACCGTAGGTGTCTTAAATTGGACAGTTCTTCCGTGGCAACTCAAAGTGAGTGGTCATAGAACCAGACCGAAACATGTATAGGACTTCGCCCATATAAAAAAAATACTCCTACGGGGGTTGTTTCCAAAGAGACCCCCGGCTCAGCGTCAAAAGTTACATTGATTGAGTAACTGCTACTTCATTTATTAAAGAAGCGTAGACAATTTAGAGATCCATTTTGCTTTATTCCATCACACCCAAAGCTAAAAAATGGTCAACTTTTGGCTCCATCGGAGATGATGGAAGTAAAATGGCCAAGAATTTTAACTCTAAAGTCAACCAAACTTGCGGGTGCAATTGACGTAAGTGGGTGATGGATTGGGATCGAGATTGGGTGGGGGAGTTTACGGAGGGGTTAGAAGGATAGGAACTATCAATATTGCGAACGAAGCACCGCACATGTCTCAATTGGGACAATGTCTTCCGTGGCAACTCAAAGTGAGTGGTCATAAAACCGGACCGAAATATGCATACAACTTTGCCCATATAAAAAAAAAATACTCCTACGGAGTAGAAGTTATTTTCTCTTGCACCATTGGTTTGTTAAAGTTCATAGACACTAAGTTTACGTTTGGCAAGGGAAGTACATGGAGAAGAAGGAAGTGGAGAGGAAGGAAATGGAGTGAAAATTCAACTTCTTCCCCTGGGTACACAACCTGATATTTATTAAAAACCTAAATTTGAAGAATTAAAATGAATTTTGTGTGCATTATTCCAGATTTTGGCTTTTGACTACAAAATGGGCTACCCAAAATTAAAGTCTGAGAATCTTGGCTTTACAACAAAAGAAATTGGGTAAATCTTGAGCAAATAATTATCTTTTAATTATTTTTCTTATGTGAAAAAAGTTCATGGATTCTTATAATTGCTCATTTTGTAAAATTTTCCAAAAACTTAAAAATAAATCTTGAGCAAAATTAAGATTATGGTATGTTTGGGAACATGAATTTGGATTTCAAATCCGGATTTAGCTCAAATCACATGTTTGAGAAACTTAAAAAATTTGAATTTGGATTTAAGTCAAATTCTTCTCATTCAAAACAAAGCTTAATTTCAAATCTATGTCCCTCCTCTTGTCATTTGAATTTCAAGATTTTAAATTTTAGAATTGAAATGCATGAATTGAAATGAAATGCTAGTTGCCAAACACTACCTTAAAGAATTTGGATATTCTCGCCAAACAAAATGACTAAATGAAATAGCAGAAAAGAAGAAATCAGAAAAGAAAATAAAGCATTCAGTTATTCAAAACGAGAAGAATAAAGGGAAGAAGTCGCACCTGGAGAATGATATAGCGCGGCCTATCACATTCTCTGCTTTGCTGTTCTTCAAATCACAGGGGCAGGAGGAGAGTACTATTTCTTTTTTTCTACTCCCTCCTTAAATAATTATCCACTTTTTACTTTTTTTTTAATGAAATTTGATAAATTTTGATCTCAAATTATATAAAAATAATATTAGATATTAACATAAAATTAGTTTTGTTTGATTCATTATATCAAATATTATTTTATTTAATTAATATACAATATATTTTATTTAATTATATGTTAAAGATTGAAAATAATTGATCGGAAAAAGTCAAAACTTGACAGATACTCAAAACGATGGGAGTAGTATTTGTTATACTCCGTATAAAGGGGTAATAGCATGGGTGCCCCATGGTTTAAAAAAGAAGTGTCAAAACCCCTTTTATTTTCAAAAGTTATTTATAAAATCCTTGTGGTTTTTAAATAGTGCACAAACGCTCCATTTTGCCTATTTTTAGACATAAAATGACATTTATGCCCTTTATTTTTCTCTACCTTCAAGTTTCAATCTTTTATTTGCATTTTTTGTTATACAAATAAATAAATAAAATATACACCCCATTTCTCAAATTAAAATTTTTCATTTAATTTTCAAAAAAAAATAATTATTTTAGAAAATGTTACAAAAGAAAATGAAAAATTTAAAAATGAAATAAAATACATCTTTTCATTATAAGTAAAAGTAAAATAAATAAATAAAAAAATTAGATATTATATACTCACTCTGTCTCTAATTAAAAATTCTAACTTTTTTTTGAAACATTCTAACTTATTTGTTATTTAAAAGTAAAATAATTTTCAAATGACTTTAAAAAATGAAGAACAAAAAAATAAATAAAATACGGAGTTAAAGAAAAAGAATTTTTCATATTTTTTATTTCTTTCATTATCTCTTTCAGTTATTATTTTTACTTTATATATAATATTTTATTTTGTAAATCACGAGGGGCAACGATGCTATTTTCCCTCCATATAAAACATTTATTGGGCACTCACTTATTTTGGGCCGGTTGTAATCCGGCATGTTGGACAAGTTCAAGGCCGGCCCAGCTTAAAAGCAAATAGGTTGGTTGATTATCACCACTCCGAACTACTCCCTCCGTCCCCATAAGATGTTCTCATTTTGACTTTTGGTGGTTTTTAAGGAGAGTTGAAAAAAGGTGAAAGTTTACCATAATACCCTTAATGAAAAATAGGTGGAGTGTATTAAATGAGGTGGATGAGGTGTAATAAATAAAGTAAGTGGGGATAGTTGTGGTATTTTAATTGTTAAAAAATGAAATGAGAAGATCTATTGTGGACAAAGAAAAATGGCTATTAAGAAGATCTATGAGGGACAGAGGGAGTAAAATACTGTCTGAGGGGATTAAGGCTCTGTTCCGTACGCCTGATCTGATTGAATCTGATCTGAATTTTTGAAGTTCTGATCTGATCTGATTGGGTCTGATCTCATCTGATTTGATTGGGTCTGATCTGATCTGATCTGATTGAATCTGATCTGATCTGATTGGATCTGATCTGATTAGATCTGGTGTAAATGAATTTAAATTTGATTTAAATTAAACTTAAAATTATTAGCAATTTAATACTTTAAAAGTATTACATAAGAAAATCAGCTAATCATTAATATGTTTAAACTTTTTTAAAAAATATTAAACATCTTTTTAATATCACAACTTTTTTAATTTTTGTGAAAACTAAATAATCGGTATTAAAATAAACAAATATTAGAAAATATTGATGCTATATATATATATATATATATATATATATATATATATATATATATATATATATATATATATATATATATATATATATATATATATATATATATATATATATATATATATATATATATTACATAATAATATATTTCATGTTACAAATTAAAGATCATATAAAATTTTAAACACTAATATCTCTTTTACCTCTATCAATTTTGTCATAAACCACCATTGAGTATATTATACCATCTTAAAGTTTAAAAGTAAGCCTTTTTAAGTATAAAATATTTATAGTTTTCAAAACTAAGTTTTGTATAATTATTTTATAAACAAGTATTTTAAAATAATTCTTTTTAAAGTATGAAAAATAAAACTTTTTAAGCTTTAACATTGCTTCCATGCATGATTTCTATCCTACAAGCTAAACAATTATATAAAATAATGATTTCTAGTTGAAATATAATAATAATAATAATAATAATAATAATAATAATAATACAACAATAATATTTAAAGTTATAATATTAATTAAGATTTAGGTGTGTGTAGTTTTAAATAAAGTAATGTGATTTAATCAAATAATAGTAATTATTATTTAATCCTTGAATTATATAAATATAATCTTTTATATTTTTTCTTGATTTGATGTTATTGGATTTGATTTGGTCTGATCTGATTGGATCTGATCTGATTGGATCTGATCTGATCTGATTAGATCTGGTCTGATCTAATTGGATCTGATCTGATCTAATTGAGTCTGATCTGATGAGATCTGATCTAATCTGATATGACCTGATCTGATTTTAATAAGAATAAGTAATAAGTAGAAAAAATAAGTTCTACAGAACAGACCCAATTGGAAAACCAAGCTGAATGTTTGACCCAATTGAAAACCAAGCTGAATGTTTTAGGTTTTAGGTTGGAAAACCAAGCTGAATGTTTGACCCAATTGAAAAAAGTTGGAAGATCTGAAAAGAAGTCAAAAAAATTAGAAGACATTAGAATAAAATCGAAGGTGTTAATTTTTTTTTTGAAAGAGATGGAAGAAATTAGACAAATGGGAAGAAACAAAAAGTGTTGGATGATTTTAGAAAAAAATAAATGTTGAAATAAATATTACGAGTATATTTATGGAATATCATGTTTTTATTGATATAGATTATATTCCATTTATTTAATATTTTTGTTCTTTCTATGTTATACTATTTTTGTTTCAAACCATATTTGATACGGAGTAATATTTTTCTGACTCAAACTCAACTTTTTCGTATACTTTTTAACCTCAAATCTAATGGGAGAAATAGAATTGATGGGTATATTGGGCATGAAACCAGGCCCTTTAGTATATGGTTTTGGAAGGTATTTCTGAGGTCCATAAGCAAGTGATGAGTGAAGGCAAGGCTCTATGTTTGGCCTCATCCGGCTCATGTGGCCTCATCACTCATGAGCTCTACAGTCTAGCTCATTGACATCAGAAAGCCTTAAAGAAGAAGGTGCAAACTCGACCATGAAAACTCTAGGGATCGAGCTTTGCCGTTAGCAAACCAAGGCTAGAATTTAGCATGGCCGGCCATCAACACACCAGGTAGAGAGTTTGGCATTGTCGGCTATCAGCACACCAGGGAGAGAGTTTGGCATGATCGGACATGTGACGAGCTCAACACCCATTCAGCTACTATGCTCAGATTACGTCAAGAGTCATCATGGGCCACACCATGTGGTCAAGTCTTCTGGAACAACGAACCGACACCTGTAATTGGAAAAATCCCCAAGTCTGATGAGAAAAGAACATGTCATAATATATAAGACAAATGTAATTAATGAACTCATGTGCTATGAGCCTATGACCAAAATTAGTTGGGTTCTATAAATTAGGGATGGAATGAAATTCAAGAGAGAGAAGAGTATAACAATCAAGATATAGATAGAGAAAATACTACTGTTCGTAATTGTGACCTCTTTACTCAAGATAAGATCCTCGGGCCACCTACATTCTCTTATAACAATCAAGCACATTCGTTAATAGAGGAGACTTCCAAGTTCCATGCCATATATCATCCCCCCTCTTCCCACCATCATTCTGGCCCAAAAGAGAGTTTTGGTCTTTTGGGCCATATTCGGAATTTTAACTCCAACACATACCAATGACGCGATGTCAAAGTTTGAGGTCAAACATATTACTCCCTCCGTCTCATTTTATAACGCCTGTTTCATTTTACAGTGTTTGACTGAAATTATTTTCAAATCATTTTATATGACAAATGGTATTGAGTTAAAAAATAAAAATTACTTATGAAAATACTACATCAAAAGATCTACAAAACTAGTAGTGACAATAATACTTTATTTTATCAAATTTCTAACGAAAATAGAGAAAGAAAGTAAAAGAAGTTTGATCCAGTGAATAAGTGAACATGCATTACAATTTGGGACGGAGGGAGTATAAAAGTGATGATAAATGTATATTAAATACACCCCGTCAAGTAAATACATCCCGTGATGCATTATTATATTATTATTTAAAAAAGCATATACACTTTAAAAATTTAAAAAAACAACATTATATATAAATTTTTAAAACTATCCACCATTTATTTTATTTTATTATATTAGTTATAAAAAATATAAACTTTAATTTAAGTTTTTCATCAGATCAAATTGGGTTGTTGTTGTTTAATTTTAAAACTTTAGCATCTATTATTTTAATATTTCAATAAATAAAATAGCTTTCATAAAATTTTTTGAAGACTAGCTTTCATAATATTACAATAAATTACCATTAACTTTTTATAGAACTTCCTATTTTCTAAGTGTTACACCAGTATTTATTTCACAATTTTAATTTATTTTAATCTACATGATGATTTTAATATTAAAAAAAATGTTATATAAATTTTACTATTTTTTGTTAAAAGAAAAGCTTTATATATAAATTCTTAAAACTACTCAAAAAAATTCCCTTTTATTACTTTACAAAAGAATTATGTATAAATATTAATAAATGTATATCATTAGTAAAACTGTAACTTTTATTTCAAAAAAGGTCTCATATCTAATAGTTAAAAAAACATTACTATAATACATACTATATATTTATTATAAAATTAAACTAAATGAAATTATATTTTAATTCAAAATATAATTTTATCAAAATGGTAAAAAACTTTAGAATGTGTACGAGTTCACGATTCTAAAAGTAGTTTAGAAAAGGAGAATTTGTTTAAATAACACTAAAACATAATGACTTTCCTTAAATAGTATCACACGTGTTTTTTCCCAAAGTAACACTTTTAGTCATTATCCATTAGTCATTACTCAAGTAAATGTTTGTCATCACGGGATATTATAGATATTACTCCCTCCGTCCTAAAATGATCTTCCTAGTCACTATTCACATGGTCAAACCTTAATCACTTTCTTTACCTATTTTCGTTAGTCATTCGATAAAATAATATAGTCATGTCACCTCTTGTTTTATATAACTTTTAATGCAGTTTCAAAATATATAATGTAATACCCCGTATTAAGATGGGAATGAGAAGAGTTCAAAAGGATTGATAGTACTACCCATACTAATAAGGTGCATCTTCTTTTCGAGAGCTCATCACCTAGAAACTCCAAGGTTAAGCGTGCTTGACTTGGAGCAATTCTATGATGGGTGACCCCTTGGGAAGTTTTCCTTGGGCGCGCATGAGTGAGGACAAAGTATGCGGGAAAGACTTGTGTTGGTTTGTGGGGACAGTCTACAATCCTATGAGCGAACACTTACAGCCAGGGTGGGGGCCGGGGTGTTACATATAATTTTTATTTTTTAATTTTATACCTATAATCAAATAAATTAAATTGAAAATAATTTCAGTCAAACCTCGTAAACCGGACTGGGAAGATCATTATAGGACGGAGGGAGTATTAAGTACTACCTCCGTCTCACAAAAAAAGTTCCCATTTTGACCATAAATTAGTCAAACTATTGCACATTTTGACCATAAATTAAATACTATAGTCTAAATAAAGAAATGATAAAAAAATTTGATGAGATATCAAAACTAGATCCTAAGATGAATCTAATGATATAAAATTTGTTTCATAATTCAATATAATTTTCTCACAATTTGTAGTCAAAGCGTGTAAATATTTGACTAAATACTATTCAAAATGAGATCTTTTTTGTGGGACGGAGGGAGTATTATTTAGGGAAGAAAACAATTTAAGTGCTATTTAGGAAAATGGCTTAAACTTTAGTGCTATTTAGTGCAAATATTTCTTTAGAAAAATAAAGGAGTGAAATTAATGTGTGGATGAACTTAGTGTGAGTATCATCACTATTTTTTAATGCTATTGATTCTATTACAATATAGTATATGTTCATGTCATTCTCAAGCTAGTGATGCATAAAGAACTAGCACTTCTGTATTTGCTAAAACTCAAATCTGAACGAACTTCCTCATAAATCCTGATGAAGAGTAGGCTTCCTACCAAGTCAGGCGAGAAATTCGTGAGTCGTGACTATCATGCACCCTTGTTAATATAACTATAACATGCTTTTCTAGAATCTAGCCTGCCTTCATGTATTTAAACTGCAATCCGGAAAAATGAACAAAAGGGTTATTATTGATTAATTAAAGAAGAAGAAAGGTGAAGCAAGAGATATTTAAGAGTGAAGAAAAAGGCACAGGCGTTCAAATTGATATTCACTCCATCCTAAATGATTTCTCGGAGTATTTATTTTATTTACATATATAGTACGGCCACCTTCATTTTTTATTTTCATTACTTATTTAATAAAATAACGGATCTATTGTTTTGTAATTTTGTACAATTATTGATTAAGTTTTAAAATACAGTATATACTAATAATTTTTATTTTAAACTTTACCTCAATTTTGGTTTAGATTAAAAATAATAACTTTAATGGAACATTAAGAAGAAAGAGAGAGATCCATTATTAGCTTCAAAAAACAAAACAAAGCAGGCCAAAAATTAAAAAATCCCACAAATTTTCAAGATGCGAAAATCATTAAAATACTCGGTAAAATGAATTAAAAGAGGTCACAAATCAACAAGAAAGCGCAAAAAGTATAGAGAAGAAAGAGATAGAAATTTAGGAGGAAAGGTATATTGAAGAATTAATAAACGAAGAAGGAGAATTACAACTTGATAGTTTAACGAATTGCGAATACACTTTCAGATTAAAGTTATTTCGGGATATAGCAAAATACATTAATCAAGAACAAGCCTTTCGAAAAATTATTCTCAACATCTATTCAAATTCTTGTCTCATCTAAGTAAATTAAATCACACAAAATAGCCGATGACACTAAAATCATCAACAAGAGAGAGATTAATTTGATCCAGAAAGAGAGAGATCAATTTAATTACTTCATCCGTTCCACAATAATGTTATATCTTACTATTGACATAGATCAGATTATATTAAGGTTTCATTTGGTACACGGAATTCAAACCATGAAATTGGAATTAGGTTATGTAATTCCAATTCTGCTGTTTGGTAGCACAAACATATGTAGATTTGGGATTAGTAGTGCAAAAAATGAATTGGAATTGAAGAATTCAATTCCATCCAATTCAATCCTACAGAATTTTAATTCCAATTCAATTCCAATTCCGTTAATTTCATGTACCAAACAGACCCTAATTTTCTTTGCGTAGTGTTTGGAAACTATAATTCATTTGAAATCTTAGATTTCAATTCCAACATTTGAAATTTCATAATTTCATATTCCAAATATTGTATGACAAGTCATAGAATTTTAATTCTAGAATTTGAATTTTGAAATCGGTAAAAACGGTAATGGAAGTGAGTTGATATGCATGGAATTGTCATTACTTAAGGGGATATCACTCTTTAGTTTTAAGTTCTTAATTAAAGTAAAGTTGGACTTAAATTTGTAAATAACAAGAGGTGTGAATTTGTATTTGATTTAGTTTTGAATTCGAAGAATTTGGTTCAAATCCAAATCTAAATTCTTTGAATTCCCAAACAAGTAATTTGGATCAACTCCGAATTTGAAATCCAAATCCAAGTTTCCCAAATACACCATTACATACGGAGTATTTTTGTTAATTATTTAATAAAATAAAATAATTTTATCACAATTTATTTGTTGTAAATAAATTTGTCAACCATTCTAATTTGAAACTAGAACATGCTGCGAGAGAGTATTAATTTACGAATCTTGTTGGTTAATTATTTGCTCTTTCCGCAAAGGCAATTCATATTTGATAAGATTAAAAAAATACAACACCAAGTCTTAACTCTTAATACTCCCTAATATTCTTTTTTGAAAAAACAAAATCATTAGATCTTTATTTGATACTTTGCTCCTCCTGTTCATAAAACTTGGCGGAATCTCCATCCTAGATCGATGTGTGAATTTTATTTGATGTGATAAGTACTCCATTTACGTAGTGAATATGGGATATGTATCACTAATGACTTGATAAAATGATATGATCATTTACCTCATCATTAGGTGGGGGCGTCTAGGCGTTCTCTCTTTTTTCGTGGAAGCTCTATCAATTTTAAATTATCTCCAGAAATTTTAGAATATATCTCTCAGGGCTAGTTTCGAGGATTCGATTGTCATGGACAAGACGATAGAAACAGGTCTTGGCCCTAAGAAATTAAAATGTTCGACTTTTTCTTTAAAATAATAAGAGTAAATTCCATAATTAGTCTTTTATAACAAGGGGGTTTCCATATTTAGTCCTCTATTATCAAATATTATCCACGTAGTCCCTTTTTTAAGGATACCTTTCCACAAATGGTCCTTTTTTGATCTTCTGTCGTATTGGTGTTAATTTAAATGCTAAAAGTATAATTTGACGTCAACATTATGTCTAGTGACGTGTTCTGATATTGGTTAAACGGATAATACAAAAATAATGACTATGATTGTGGGCTAGGATTCTGACGAAAGATTACATTTGTAGACTATAGTTGTCGTAAAAAGTGACTGTAATTCACAAACGACACAAACAGAACAGCCTTTGGAATTGTATATGACAAAAAAGATATATTATCATTGTGAAATTACACTTTTAGTCCTCAAATTAACACCAACATGATAAAAGATCAAAAAGGGACTATTTGTGGAAAGGTACCCATAAAAGAAGGACTACTTTTGTAATATTTGATAATAGAGGACTAAATAAGAAAACCCCCTGTTATAAAGGACCAATTATAGAATTTACTCAAATAATAATTAATACTATAATAATACACATAACAAAAATGTAGTATTACTTCCTCCGTCCCGCTATATTCGTCCACTTTTGACTTTTGGAACTGTTCATCTAAGCATTTTGACTCATCAAATTCTCTCAATGTGTAAGCCTAAATATAGTCATGCGTGATCTTGTTTGATTTGTCTTAACATATAGATTATTAATATATAATTTCTATAATTTTTTATATACAAATTACAAGATAAAATGGATTAAAAAAGTGTATTGGGTGGTGTGCAAAAATGAAAGTGGACAAATATAGTGGGACGGAGGGAGTATAAATTTATAATTATATATCATAATAGCTACCTTAAAAAAATATTGTTCTCAAGTTTTTCATTAAAAAATATAATATATATTAAAGAACAATAAATGGGTCTAGGCCAGTAGGACAATTTGAGCTGGCCCTATTACCTCTTGATATCGCAAAATGCTTCTCATTTTCTTTTTTTACGGCAAGTAATTTTAATAGAAATCACCTAAAATAGAACTAAAATATAGAGAAAAGTATCAAAATAGAATTTTGCACTGTGGTAATGTGGCATTGTATATGTGCACATGACTATACTTTTTTGGTAATGTACATGACCATATTTGGTAATGTAAGTCCTATTTCACGAATAAAAAACATCGAAGTCCTATTTTGGTATATTTTCAATGTTTTAGTCCTACTTTGATTTTTCTCCCTAATTTTAAAATAACTTTCTTTTTTTCTTTCCTTTTTTAAACCAAAAATTACTTCTTCTCTCATAAAATATTCTCACGTTCCTTTGTGAAGTTTGTAAAGTGGCTGCTTGTGGCTCTAGCATTTTTGTTTTTCATTTGTCCAAGAAAATTGGCTTTCCTTTTAAAGTAAGGTGTTTGTAGTTAACAAAATTTTTCTCTCCTTTCCCTTTAAAAAAAATCTCTCCTTTAAACCTATTTTAATCACATCTTTTTGACATTTTTTAAAACACTCTAAAAGTCAAGGTGAGAAATTTGGATCAAACAGAAGGAGTATGCATGTTGTTTAAAAATTAAAATGAAGACATTCATGTAAAGAGTACTAAAACATTAAATTTATGTTTTTGTTTCTTAATTTAGAAAAAAAAATGTGAGAATGATTTATATCTCACCAATGGACCTTAATTATCGTCACTCACTTCTTTTAACGTTTCAATTAGCATTTTTACTCACTTTTTTTTAGAAAAATTAAAGTGAGGATTATGGTTTAAATAATAGGCATCAATGACTCTACTTTTTTCAAAACTTACTAGTGTTTTAACCCGTGCCATGCACGGGTGGAACAAAATTTTGTTATATTCTACTCCCTCCATTCTCAAAAACACTTCCTCTTTCATTTTTTTTACTTCCAACAAAACACTTCTCCTTTCAATTAAAAAACCACTTTTACCCTTACTTTTTCATACCCTACCTATCATATCATACTTTTTTTCTAATAATCTATCCATCACATCTTACTTTTACCCATCACATTAGGGACAAAATTGAAAATCAACAATAATTTAACACTTCCTTATTTTTGCCCCAAATCAAAATGGGAAATCTTTTTGCAAACGGAGGAAGTATAATTTTTTATTAAAGAAAATGTTCTTTTGGATTCTGATTTTTAGAGTTTTTTTTTGTTGTGAGAAAAATAGTTTTTAAAGAATCTAAATCTAATTTTCTTTGGTTACAAAAGTAGTAGGAAATCATTTTTTAGAAAAAATGATTATATTTCCTATAGATGAATGTCCATTTTCTTTGTAATTGCTTGAGTCCTCTAATTCTACAAACAAAGCAAAAAACTACTCTCATCTCGTCCCCCTTCCTTAAACCTTATAAAACAAAGCTCTATAATAGAGATTTGATACCTATTGTGTGTGAAAATAAAATAATTATGTCACCTCTAATTTGTAAAACTTTTGATCTCATTTTTAAATACGTATTTTTTATTATTTAACTTTACACGAATCATCATATTAAGTAAATTAAAACTAATTTTATTCAAATGTCGTAACGAAGAAAATTTGTGGATGAAGAGAGTAATAATTTAAAAAAAATCATACACTAATAAACATTTCCGTAAAATTAATTAAAATTTGGTACTTTAAATTCTAAAAATATTTTTTTAAAACAAATTTTCAATAATAAATCAAGATAATAACATAATTTATAGATCTTTCGATGTTGTATGATTAAATATATAATTGATATCACTATATTATTTTGGAAAATTATTTTAAATAATCCCATCTTTTCATCATTTTTTTTTCAAAAATAATCTCACTTTTCACTGTTACCAAAAATAATCTCACCTTTCTGCATGTGTGCGAATTTTGGACCGCCATTAAAAAACTAACTACCACTTAACAAGATTTTTTGAAAATACATATATTTGGAAAATAAATGAAAGGTGAGATTATTTTAGATAAATTTATTTTTTAATTTTTTTGCAAAGTTTTTTTTAAGGATAAGAACCAAATTCAGATATTAAGGATTAAGGATATAGAATAATTGCTCGTATTTTTCTCAACCTAATGACGCATAATGAGTCAATGCATCTGCTTCCTTTGGAGTTCAAATTTAGGAGAAGTTCTATTAATAATCATTTATATATTTAAGAAAAGGATAAGCCTCATCCCTGAGAGCCTCTAAGACCTGGTCAAACAGTTATTGAGAGAAGATAAATTAAACTTTGAATCCGGTACTTATAGAGGCCTCATGCTTAACATTATTGCCTACCATCACAGTTGTTTGTAATCAAACTCGGGTCTTACCCCCTTGACAATCTTTACTTTTGGCAACTACGCAACAGGGTGGAACGAACTTTTTGTTTCGAATTTTTAAGTTTTCTTTGCTACAACATTCTTAAAAAGTCGAACAAAATAAAATATCAACCTTAAAAGTTAAAATAATGATAAAATAAACTCACTCGTCCCACAAAACCTTTTTGGTTTTGACTTTTATAAGATTTAAGGGAAAAATATTTTGGTGTTGTCCTTCCAAAAATATCCTTGGATGTGATGTGTAAAAGTAAGATGTGATGAGTAGATTAATACTAAAAAATGTGATGTGATAGAAATGTTCAAAATTAGGAGTAAAAATAATTTTCTAATAGAAACGAGAAAGATTTTTGGGGACGGATGAAAAAAGAAAGGAGAAGATTTTGTGGAACAGAGAGTATAATATTTTCTGATGAAAATTATAATATATTTATTATAAAATTAACATGTCAAGCTCTTATTTAAATTAGAACATTTTGAAACATTAAGCTTGTGCTAGGTTTTGCTTCAATGGGAATATATTTTATGTTTTAAATTATAAATTTTAAATTTCAAATCTTAAATTTTAATTAGAGACTTTAAATTTTGAATTTTAAGTTTTATAATTTTAAAATTATATTATAGTAATAAAATTTTAGATATAAAATGTTAAATTGTAAATATTAAATTTTTATATTTTAAATTTTAAATTTTAAATTTTAAATTTTAAATTTTAAATTTTAAATTTTAAATTTTAAATTTTAAATTTTAAATTTTAAATTTTAAATTTTAAATTTTAAATTTTAAATTTTAAATTTTAAATTTTAAATTTTAAATTTTAAATTTTAAATTTTAAATTTTAAATTTTAAATTTTAAATTTTAAATTTTAAATTTTAAATTTTAAATTTTAAATTTTAAATTTTAAATTTTAAATTTTAAATTTTAAAGTTTAAATGGAGTGAAAAGAGAATTAAAAGTTTCCTTTTATTTTAACGTAAATTGTTTTTCCCCGGCCCATTGAAGGATAATATTTTCCGTAGAAAAATTTTTCTTCCACTAATGTGACGAAACACAAGAAAATAGAATCTAAGTTTTCCTCGGAAATATTGTTCCCCAACCAAACACATTTAAAGGTATATAACATTTTTTGTATTCAAAAGTATACGTCTACGATTCGTTTGAAGATTTTTTTTTCATTTTTTGCATAAGATTGACCCGGTTATATATTCTCCTTCTTCTAAAAGAACTATTTAGAGTAACTCTTTTTTTATTTGTCTAAAAAAATTTACACTTTATCTATTTTCTACTCTATTTTCTTTTTGAAATATATTTTCTGCTCTGATTGACTCATTATTTACCCATTTTTAGTTTATAAATGAACGATTGACTCATTATTTGTCTATTTTCAATTATTTCATTGACATCGTACAAATGGAGAAATGGAAAATTTGAAATTACTCGGAATGGAAAATTCATTGACTCTATGATATTTTGTAGCTTTTTCAAAATTCAAAATTTTTTGGACTTACTCTGGAGTATATTTTAAGATACGGACTAAAATAAAACAAAAAAAGTATATGGAGTACGTAATACCTTGCCACTTAAATTGGTAATTACCTATTTTGATCCAAAATACCTTGTAATAGCTTTGGATTTAAGGAGATGGCACGGCGGAATTTTTCCCTTTTAAAAAGACTTCGATTTAAGAAAGAAAAAAGATTTAATTTTCCTAAATGCTATAAAAACATACCAATCAAAGATGAAGTAAATTTGGAAGGAATTTTCTAAATTCAGCTCACTTTATTACACCACATCGAATGTCAATTATATTGCCACATGTCAAATTCTTATATTGCCAAATGTCAGCTTCTCAGAGTCCAAACTCTCAAATTTTATATTCAAGGATTTATAAAATTCATGTGGTTTTAAAACATTGCACGTACACTCTCTCTCATTGTTTTAAGAAATAGGAACTCTTGTTTTTATATATCCTAAATAGAAGTTTGCATTGTGGTAATGTGACAATATATGTGAACATTTAACAATACTTTTGGTAATATATATGGTCATGATTGACAGTGTATATGCATTTTAACTCTTATTTACTGAATAAAAACTTGAAACTCTTATTTTGATATATTTTCAATGTTTTACTCATATTTTAGTCTTTTATTTGATTATTTTTCGTATCTCATTTCCTATTTTTCATTTATTTTCAGTTTTTTCCTTTTTTTCCTCTTTGCTCCTTTCTCTATAGATATCTTTTTTTCACACTTTAAAAAAATTAAAATTGTTAGTGTTTGAAATAAAAATTAAATGAAATGAATTTTTTAAATATATACTGCATTTGTCTCGAATTAAAAAAATTATTATTTTTGTTTTCCAAAATTAAAAGTAGATTTTTTTGGAACTTCAAAAAAGAAGAGTATAAAAAAGGAAATAAAATAAAAGAAAAAAATAATAGAAAAAGGAAATGAAAGAAAAGAAGAACACAAGAAAAATACTCTTATAGAAAAAAGGAAAAATGTAGTCATTAAGTACTTTGATAAGGCTCTTTTTTCAAGACGTCAAAAAGGTCATTTTTTAATCTATTGGGTTAAGAAAAAAGATTTAGCGTTCTTTCCGTTCAACTTATTTTTTCTGATATGATATGATTTGATCTGATCTGATATGATTGGATCTGGTCTGATCTGGTTTGATCTGATCTGGTCTGATTAATTATGATTTGACTAACAATTCAAATCAATAATTTGATTTGACTTTATAATAACTTTTGAAAATTGTAATGATAATTCATATTATAATGTAATCAATATTTTTTTATTTTATGATTATTTTTTAATGAAATAAAATTAGTTAATTCATATATTAGAATAATCATTCATATTATAATGTAATAATACTTTTTATTTTATGATTATTTTTTTATGAAATAAGAATATTGATTTAATTTTAATAATTAGTTCATATATACATTAGAATAAATATTTAATTCATATATACATTAAAAAGTAATTAAATTTAGATAATCAATATAGAGAAGAGATATTATTTTTATTAAAATATCTCATTCTTATAAAACATCAGCATGTGTTTTGTACTACAAAATTTTTTTTATGATTAATATAACACCATAGATATAATAATTATTTTAGTTACACTAAAATATATTCCGTATATAAATATCAAATATTTATTTTATTTAAGTTATGATCAAAGTTGATCAACTCGATATAGTAAAAGATCAAAACTTTAGAAACTCAAATTACAGGTAACAATAACAATGTATTTTAAAAGTATAATTAGATTGACATTGTCAATATATTTTAAAAATAATTTTTCAGACGTCCAATAATTAAAGATTACTTTCTTAGTTTTCTATTTAATTTTTTTCTAAATTTTATTCTTTTTACATTTTGAACGTCTCAAAAAACAAAAAAAACAAATATTTTTATTTGACATTATCTCAAAAAAACAAATATTTTTATTCATAAATGATTGTTATAATTGTATTGTATAAATGTGTGAAAATAAGTATTACGTTATTTCAGAATGAGTACTACGTTATTTCAAAATGAACGTTTATATTTGTGCGAGAATGAGTACTACTTTAGTTTAGAATCAATACTACTCAAATATATTTTGCTTTTGGTACAACCAGTTGTACAATATACCTTCTCTCTGAATTGCATAATAGTACAAGGTTAAGCATTGAAAGCTGTGAAAATGTGAAAATTAATCTTCATCGCAATTGTAGCATTAGAAAATAAAGCCTTAGAAAAGGTTTACATGCACAACATAAATGAATTATATTCCGTGTATCATTTCATACATGATTACTCTTGAAGTTTCAAAGAATATATATATTTTTCAATAGTTTATGTTTTGTTATGACTTATGATTATAAAAAAAATTAATGTCAAATATTGGAATTAATAATATTATTTTTACCAAATTGGTATTCACTTATTTTTAAATTTATATTATTATTTCGCAAGTTAGAGTAAAAATAAAGTTGATGAAATTATTAGTTTTACCTCAACATTTTTCACAAGTGAGAATGAAAAATACTGTATACCTCAACATTTTTCAAAATATTCTAATTTAAATAAGACTTTGAAATATTAATTTTTAATTGTATGTATAGAATTTTCATTTGCGAATTCTATATGTTTTATGTTGTTTGATATTTGAAAAATTTGTCACAATGAAAAAAAATAAATTTCATCCCGTGCATGGCACGGGTCAAAACACTAGTATAATATATACACTCCTTCTTTCTTCAATAGTCTAAAAAAGAATGATTTTTTTAAAATAATGCTTGGTTCACAAACAAAATGGTCACAAACTTCACAAACTTACTAAGTGTGAACTCCAATAAATAAAATTAAATAGTCTAAAATAATTTTAAAATGAAAAATTTAAACCATAAATAGTAAGTTTGTGAAGTTTGAGAGTATCTTGTTTGTAAATGTAGCATTGCTCGATTTTTTTAAACGAAGAGAGTAGAAAACAAGATATGACAAAAATATTTTATTTTTTAAATGATCAATAAAAATAAATAAATAAATAAACATTTTCGATAAATCATAACGGTAACGGTGAAAATGCCAAATGGAATACGGAGTATATCTTTTGAGGCAGTATTCAAAATTGTATATATCAATTTTAATTTTATAGTACAAATTTTCATAAAAAAATAAAATAAAAAGTTAATTCCAAATGTAGGTAGTATCTTAGGTTTCAAAAAAATAAAATACCGGAGTAAAAAAGAAATGAATACTCCGTATAAAAGGACAAATATCACCCTCTCCGGGACCGGGCGGTCACATGCGATAAATTCTCCCCACATTTGTAGGAAGCCGAAATTTCCCATGGCTTCTTTTACCGCGTTCTGGCTAGCACTCACGCTCGTCTTCTGCAACTCCCTTTTCGCCGCCGCCGCCCACGGCGAATCTCAGTCACTTTTGTTTCCTCTGGCCGGGGTTCGCAAGACGCGCGGGCCTTCTCCTTCTTCAACAGGGAAGACGGCGGCGGCGTTCCGGCAGTCTCTGAGGGGTTCTGAATATTCGGGCAATTACAGCTCGACATTTAAGTACACGTATGCTCTCATCCTTTCCCTCTCCATAGGGACGCCGCCGCAGAACCAAAGCATGGTTCTTGACACCGGCAGCCAGCTGTCGTGGATTGACTGCAACCGGACGATGCAGACTCGGACGAACGAGTCGACTCGTCGTCGCCCCAACCCTCCCCGTCCTTTTGTCCCCTCCATGTCCTCTTCTTTCTTCCCCATTTCTTGCAGCAAGGACAACAACACCTGCACGCCCCGAGTTCCGAGTTCCACCCTGTTCACATCCTGCGAGGGGAAAGGCGGCCCCTGCCGCTACAGCCTTTTCTACGCGGACGGAACGCCGGGCGAGGGCAGTTTGGTCAACGAGGTTTTCTCCCTCTCCAAATCGCAGCCCCCCAACAACCCCCTCGTCACCATTGGGTGTGCCGATAATCTGAAAAACGCGGAGGGCATTTTGGGGATGAACCAAGACAATCTCTCCTTCCCTTCCCAAACGGGAGAGCACATTTTCTCCTACTGCGTTCCGCTCCGGCGCGATCTCGCCGGGAAAAATCACGACGGCGCGTTCATTCTGGGCCTCAACCCCAGTTCGCCCAATTTCAGTTACACATATCTGTTGAATTTCACGGAGTCCCAGAAGACCTTGCCCAGCCTCGATGAATTCGCCTACACCGTCAACATGACCGGGATCAGAATCGCCGGAACTCTCCTGAAAATCAACCCAACCGCATTCGTCCCGGACCATACCGGGAGCGGCCAGACGATGATCGACTCCGGGACGGAGTACACGTATCTGGTCGCCGACGCGTACAACACGGTCGCGAGCGAAGTCAGCAGTCGGGTCCGGGGCAAATTGAAGTCCGCAAAAACGACGATCGGCGGCCTGGAGATGTGCTTCAACGGGAGCCCGAGGGAGATCGGACGGGTGGTCGGCAACATGACGTTGGCATTCGATACCGGCGCCGAGATCCTGATCCCGGAGGAGAGGATGGCGGACGAGGTCGAGAAAGGCATATCCTGCTTGGGGATCGGATCGTCGGAGATGCTAAATGTCGCGAGCAACATCATCGGAAACTTCCACCAGCAAAACCTCTGGGTGGAATTTGACTTGACCAAATACCGAGTGGGCTTCGGCCCAGAAAATTGTAGCCGCGTTCTGTAGAATTTCCTTCCGTACGTTCTAGAACCTACTCTATATCCTCCTCCCAAAAAAAAACATTATTCATTTTTACATTTTGAACGTTTCAAAAAAAACAAATATTCACAATATCTTTTATATAAATAAATTCTAATGATACAATTCTATTTTTTCAATTGGTTATTTTGAACTTCATAAAAGTAAGATCGAGTAAAGTTTTTTTTTTGAAACAAAGAGAGCATATATATTTCTACCCATCTTTTATGACAATAATTGTTTCATTTAATTTATTTTTTCAGAGAACCTATCATTTGCTATTCGTGTTGTATACATATCAAGACAGACAGGTTATGTAAAATATTGGCGTTTTTCTCTATAGAGTACGTCTTTGGAATCGGTGGATAAGATACAACTATTTCATTTTTCCTGAGTTACATTTGCATAATGTTGATCCATTCTAGATTATGTATCATACATTTTCTTTAAGATCTTGACGAGATACTATTTGTATATGTTAGAACGTGACATATACATGTCGATCCATTCTACATTGATAAGCTACATTATTTTACATACATGTCAAATACCGAGTAACAAAAAGAACAATTGTAACAATAAAATTATTGGTTTCTTCATTTCGTGTATTTGAAATTTGTAGCAGGTGATAGGTTATTTCAGATTAAGAATTACTATTATTGTCTCTAAATAGGTAAGTTTTGACCACAATTTAAACGAAAGTGATATTAGATATTGATACAAAATAATTTTATTAGATTTATTTTATAAAATATACTTGAAATATTATTTTAGCTAATTAATATACAATATATATTTTATTTAATTATAAAATAAAACTTGAAAATATTTTAGTGTAAAAAAAATCAATTTGAAAATATTTTAGTGTAAAAAAATCAATGCTCAATAATTATTTAGGAAGGGAGGTAGTACCAAGTTCTCACTATATAACTTAAACTCGAACTCCGTAATTGATAAGCTACATCATATTACCTTTTGACCAAATTAAAGGATGAGTTACTTGATTACAAAGTATTTGTTTGTCATTATTACTCTTGACATTAAGGGTATCCCTTATAATTACGGCAACATTAAAAATGTTCACTAATTGTCAATATATTCTTTTCATTCATTATAGAAATTGAGAAAAGGATAGGGTAATGTAGAGACAAATTTTAAAATGAAGAAAAATGAGTGTTCATTTTCATTTTTCAACAATTTCAGAATTATGAAAAGTCTTTTTTAACGAGAACGTTCATATTTTTAAACTTGATTTGCACCATTTAAAAATCCAAAGCTAACCCAAGTATAGATACGTTGTACTACTCAAGAAAGGCTCTTAATTTCATTAACTTCTTTTTCACTTTTTTTGGGTTGTCTATTTTTTTTCTCCTTTCCTGTTTTGGGAAAAGATTTTTAATGAATGTATCATTATACTCTTACTTTCTTTTCTACATTATTCACTTTATTCCATCACATCACGGGCAATACATTTTTTAATTTTTCTTAATCTTCATGCCAAGTCAAACCAGGAAAACAATTTTTTAACAGAGGGAGTATAAGAAATACTAGGTACTTGACATTCAACTACAATGATAGAAGCTCCAAAAAGCTACTACCTCCGTCCCGTGAAACATGGGACATTTGCTTTTTAGGAGGGATTTAAGGGAGTGTATTTTGGTATTGAATTTCCAAAGATGTCCTTTGATGTGATGGGTAAAAGTATGATTTGATGGATATGTTATTAGTAAAAAGGTATGATGTGATAGTTAGGGTATGAAAAAGTAAGGGGTAAAAGTGACTTTTTAATAGAAATGAGAAGTGTTTTGTGGGACGGATAAAAAAAGAAAGGGGAAATGTTTCACGGGACGGAGGTAGTAGTTGTTAGCCCACATGGGTAGTTCAACCAAGGAGAGGATATCAAACCCATTGATTTTTGGGTCAAATTTTGGCAGCGACAGTTTGAAAGTTCTATTTTTTGTATTAACTCCTTGTGTGTACTGGACACAGGGCAACCTCTATAAGGAACAGATTAAAAATACTCCGTATATCATAATTTACTTCCCTCACTATTATGTCCAGTCGGAGTGTGGGAGTGCCCGAGGGGTGCGTTCTACCCAAAAAGCTACATGCTGTAGACATGGAAAAACAAACTTGGAATTGAATTTGCTGCCGGACATTCTCCGCTCGGTAAATAGTTTCTCAATTTCAATTTACATACGGTAAAGAAAAGTACATTATTACAACACAAAATGTTTTATCTATACAAATTGATATCTACCTTCATTAGTAAATTATTACTAAACTTAACCATAATTAGATTGAAAAATATAAAGAACCAAGTTCAATCTGAAAAAATTGGCTACAACATATACTCAAAATAAATTAAACATAAGTTTAGTAAAATAAATTGCTTGACCCGATTGCCAGGGCTATTTTTAAGGCTAGACAGAACTACAGATGTTGAACATGAATTTACGAACAAGAGGTAATAATCCTTTTTCACTTTTTTTAACCAAATAAATAATCGTTCCATTAAAAATCAAACAAAACTAGGAGGGGAATCCCACTCCCGAAATTGAGTTCTGGCTCTTCTTGCCAAAGAATGAGCCTTTCTATTACACTCCCGATGAATAAAAGATAAAGTAAAAACATCAAAATACGCCATAAGCGAAAAGCAATCATCAACAAAAGCACCAAAATAAGAACGATAGGAAACTTCATTTCCCTCTTGCAAAGATTTAACCAAATTCAAACAGTTTGAGAACAGTGAACATCCCCCGAAAACTATTATTTTTATGCCAAGATAGTACCTCTTTGCAAACCATGATTTCTGCAATCGCTGGGTCTTGGGTGCTTCGAATCGGCCCGTTAAAAGCAATCCTAAAAGAGCCGTCTGCGAATAATATGTAACAACCAAAACAAGCACTGAGGAAAGAGTGCGGCATCGAACCGGCATCGTCTACTCCTTCGCGACTGTAGCAATGTATCCGTTGTCCCCGTATGAGTGTGCTCCTCTGTTTGACCACCAAGAAGCCGATCACATCATGCTTTATACATGTCCATGGTGAGTCTGTTTGCGGAAATGGATTGAGGAGCACTCCGATTCCACACCACATCATTTCTGACCCTCCAAATGCTCCAGATTGTCCAGCACACGACTTGCAAATCTCCAAGCAAGTCTACCTGGGAGCGTGCCTGAAAGGAAAAAAAATTAAAAAAAGAATCACGTCCTCCCCCCTTACCCGTCAAGCTCCACACCGCTTCCGTAAACGGGCACCTCAATATGAGATGATCCACCGTCTCTTCGTCAATACCACACAGAGGGGATTTATCTTCAATCATCACTCTTTTCAAATTGAGAGCTCCCATGGTGGGAAGAACTCCCCTTAATGCCCTCCAAATACAGACTTTCACTTTTGGAGTAACTCAAATACGCCAGAATCTGCCCTAGTTTGTAAATAGTGCAACATGGGTTGCCTCTCCTATAAGCTTGCGATACCCATCTTTAACAGAATAATTACCCTGCAGATTCCCCCGCCAATACCAGCAATCTTTTTTCACTTATTTTCAATTAAAATTATAACTAACGTAATTATAGTTCAAATCAATTTATTGTAGTTTAGTAAGTAAATGCAAGGAACTATTAGCCATGCCAAAAATAAAAAAAATCAAAACATAACGTGAAGAAAATTAACAAACTCAAATTTAAGTAAGAGATCATGTGTGAGAATGTGAAAAGATTTGATGTATGAAGATTTTACATCTTCCCATATATTGATGATTATTTTTGAAAGGCCTAAACTGTCTTTCAAGTTATTGCGTCATGTACGATTAGTCATACAATTTTAAAAATTTCACGAATAGTCCTTTAAATCATGTAACTGTTGCGTGGTTAGTCTTTCAACTTTAAAAATTTCACGAAAAGTCCTTCAAATCACGTTAGTGTTACGTGGTTAGTCCTTTCGTTAATTTTGTTGTTATTGCATGCACTTTTTTGTTTTTCATGATAAATATACGTGAAGAACGTTCTTTTTTTCATACAATACAATTGAGTCATACTTTTTGTAGATTCATTTTAATTAAATTATGGTAAAAATGTACTTGGCTGACTGTAACGAGTCAAAATTTTATAGATACTTTAAGTCAGAGTGAGAATTGTTTTATAAAATTAAACTAATAAAAGAAAAAATAACTTATTTAATTTAAAAAATTAGAGTAATTACAGTAAGAGTAACTATTATTACTAAAAATGGACCTATATGGTTGGTTTAGTTATATGAAGAAAAAAGAGTTCCTCACATGTAATTAAAATGAAAAAATATGTATCAAGTAACGACAAAACTAATGGAAAGACCAACCATGCAACGCTACCGTGACTTAAAGGATTATTCGTGGAATTTTCAATGTTGAAGGATTGTTTACGCAACGCTAATATAACTTGAAGCACTATTCATAATTTTTCAAAGTTGAAAGACAAACCATGCATAACTCAATACTTGAAAGATCAATAGTGAAATTTAGCCTAATGAAAGACTATTCAATTGTGTTTTTGTGATCATAAAATTCACATTTAGGCTATGTTCTCCTCAAATTACACTTTTTTCTTACTCCGTATTTCTTATTATAATTAGAATCAAGATCAGATCTGAAATATATTTAAATATAATTAAATTCAGATCAGACATGATTAGCCTAAAACAGAACTTATTCCAATCAGATCAGAACCATTCAGATCAGGTGAAGAGAACATGACCTTAGAATATAGATCTTATTTCATTAAAAAAAAGTAGGTCTTCTTAGATTTTTCATGACCGGACATGCATATTTTTTTTATTTTTTTAAAATATCAATTCTTTTATAATGTTTATAAGTAATATCCACAAAATGAATGTGGACCCAATGATCATGTAACTCTCATTTAATATGTATTTTTGACAGATTATTATTTAGGGAATATTTCTAGATTATAAATGACCATGTTCGTAATTATGGTTTATTGAGGAGTGATTTAGAAAAACATGGCATTAGAAATGATTGTTTTGAAAATTCACTCAAAAAACAATAATAGAAAACTGATTAAGATAGTTGTTGGGCTAGACAATGATAAAAGGCCTATGCAGTTGATGGACCAATTCCTATAAGTATTTTAAATCTAAATCAACACATTATGGAATGGAACGTTTCTCAGAGAAGGAAAAATCTAAAAGGTCACTTGCAAAGTGTAACGCCCTGAGACCCGGTCTATTAGAATTCATTAATTTAATTAATTAATTACTAACTCGGACCGGGGTTGGGAAAAATAAAGCCTTTAGAAAAATTATTTGATACACCATAATATTCGTCTTGACTGTCTAATTCCAGAAACGTAAACGGATATCGATTTGGACCCGTTCGGGGGGGGGAGCGTGTACTGTTCAACTTAGATTTTTCACAACGGAACAAATTTAGAGAGGTAACCCCCAATATTAATTCACAAGCCACACACCCACTCATCACCATTCATTCTCCCATTTAATCCATTCTTTATTCCCCATTATTTTCCATTTCAATTTAAACCCATCCCATTCCCTTCATCCACCACATTTTGTAACCCCCACTCACACACTCAACTCTCCCTCTCCCTTCGCTTGTTCGGCTAAACAGCAGCAGACCAAGGAGGGAATTTCGGCGAGTAGATGGAGAAGAAGGAAGAAGAGAAGGAGGTTTATGCGCGAGGTCGTTCGTCGTTTGTTGTTCGTTGTTCATCCGTTCGTTCATCTCGTACCTTCCGTCAACCCATTCGTTTATAGGTGAGTACGTTGCCATCTAACTTTAGAATTCATAGTTCATTCATATCGTTATATTCATAGAATTACCCGGCTAAACCTACGTGTGTCTGTTAGCCTTGGTTTGCTAAGCCTCGTGTTTTGATGTTAACAAACAATATAAGAGCTAAACGTTTGTTTAAGTGTTTCAGGTACAACAAGAATCTATTAAGATTCGGTTCTCAAGAATGAAGTGGAAACACGTACTAAACTACCGTAGAATATAGGTAGAAACCAATGTAAGAATATGATTTTATATACCTATATTCACAAGCTCAAAAGAACTCACAAAATATGTTTAAAAACATCCCATAAACATTTTCAAATATCCAAAAGGTTTTAAACTCAAACACGAAGGATTACGGAAATTTTGGAAAATGCAGGACAGTGGCACGGTACCCCTAGCAGTACCCTATACCGTCCTTACGGTAGGGTATACTGCTAGCACGGTACCCCTCTACCGTTAGAGGTCAAGTTCCGCCAGAGCCGAAATGATTTTTTGTGCTACACGGTACTGAGGTACCGCCACTCACGGTACCCCCTACCGTTCCAACAGTACCTTGCTACCGTGAGGACGGTACCGGCCTACTGTGACCAAAGGGTTACTATTCCTGATTTGTGATTTTGAATTAAATCAACCCTAATCACCTCCCAACGGCTAATTAACATCTTCCACTATAAATACAAGCCTAATTCTTCATATTTCTTCGAGAAACAAAGCTCCAAACATCCTACTTTAATATTTCAAGTGTGTTTATACTTCTATTCTTAATTCTTCATATTTTGGCTATTTTGAGAGCCTTAATCTCTTGATTTTTATACACACACTTTGAGCATGTGTTTCTAGTTATATACTCTCATATTCATAAGTTTATATTTTATTTTTGAGAGAGTATAATTTTCTTCTACACCGGCTAAGTTTTGTTCTTCATTTTAATATTCTAGCCGTTGTGTAGAATCCTTGATTGTGTTCATCAAACACACTTTCTTACAGTCGAGAATAGCCGTTAAATTCTCACGTTGTAACGGTTAAGGATATCCGTATAAATCCTTGGGTAAAGGTTCAAGGATAGCCTTTGAAATCCTTGGGGAAATGGTAGAAGATAGCCGTTAAATCTTCGTTGTAAACGGGTCGAGATAGCCGTGGTGAAATCTCGGAGTGAATCCTATTGGCAAGGGTTGTTTGCCAAACTAGTGTGGTGCTTTGACGGAGTTCAAGAGACCGGAACTTAGTGGATTCGGAAATCCTTGAGGAGGAGCCTCGAGGTACTGGAGTGGGGAGTTCTCGAACGAGTATAAAATTGGTGTGCATTTTACTTTACGCTTTTATTTCTGCGTTTTATATATTGCTTTCGAATTTGCCAACACTGTTTTTATCAAACTCCGAAAAGATTTTAAACGCCTTATTCACCCCCCCTCTAAGGCGTGGGCACAACGACTAAAACCAACTAACAGTGTCTGCATTATCATGGCCTCTCCGTTACTTAGAATTTTTTAGTTACGAACTTGTTAAGATAGCCACTTTAGAACGGCCCGTAAATTCATAAACTACTATACATAAAAACATAAACGTTTATTTCAAACTTCCAACATTTTGATTATAATTAGACGAACAAAATGGGAACCTGCGTGCTCTGATAATCGATTAACAGGACATGACAATCGATTATCAGGCCACACTAGACTTCTCGTTTAATCAGCAAAGTGTGACAATTGATTATCACATAAGTCATAATCGATTATTAAACCCTGCTGAATTCTGAGTCAGAGTTGGTCTCACTTGACAATCGATTATCACAGAGCAATAACTGATTATCACACCTCTCTGAACTTTGAATTCTGGAACGGACCAACATGACAATCGATTGTCCCGAATTGACAATCAACTCTCAGAGGCTGCAGAATCTTGGGACAGGAACTGCCATGCTTGATAATCGATTATCATCAACGAATAATCGATTATCAGCCAGTTCTGAACCCAGGGCCATCATTTTGAGAAACAAAGCATTTTTCGGAAGAAAACTAATACGGAATCAAACTTATTTGTATTTGTTGAACTTAACCTTCTTTCAAGAAATGCATTCATATCATCATGTACTTCCTAGGCGCATGTCATAGGCTCATGGCATACTTTGCATACCGCGACAAGAGGTCAGACCTAGTGCGCCTCTTCCACAGGACTGTCTAGGAGCCTTCGGGATCCAAGTGGTTTCATCAGGAGGGCTTGTGTACGTGCATGGTAGCTAGGCATTCAGTTACCACCCACAGTTTCTAGTCTCCTTTCAGAGACTAAGGTTTCTTCCGCTCATCACCCCGTGGGGATGATCACCAAAGGGCAAGGGGTCCCTATGCAGTCTAACTCATGCATCATGGATTATTTGGCATTGCATTGTTTATTTTATACAACTCTTATTTATCAAAATTGTATGTAGTATCTCGCACTTTAGTACAGGTACGATAATGTTTATATCAATGTGAATTGTACTATGTGTTATACTGTTAGATTACCACTCAGCTTATGCTGAGCGTATAGCATTGTTTTTGCTATACGCATGTAGGCGAGATGATCATGGAGCTTGACCCGGATGATTGGGAGATTAGGGCGGCGGATAGGCGACGGCGAGGACCCGATTTATTCTCCATTTAATATTATAAACTATTTTAGGCTTGAACCCACTTTTGTTGCACTTTCTTTGTTTAAGACTTAACATTTATTTTCTTTTAATGATCCGCAACGAAACATCTCTTTGAGGGAATAGATTCCCCAACGGTTTTAGTTTATTTAATATATATATATATATATATATATATATATATATATATATATATATATATATATATATATATATATATATATATCAAGGATCTCTGTAGATGGTCCTAAAAATCGTAGAGTAACCCCTCCGGCTCGTTGGGCCGCGGCGAACCGGGTTCGCAGGACGGAGGGTGTTACACAAAGAATTCTTCTGGGGATAATTACTTGGCAAATATGGAAGGAATACAATAGAGTTCTCCATGACAATGTTTCAACAGCGAAAAAGTCAAAAAGGGAATACTGGATACTAACATTGGAAGGAATATATATATATATATATATATATATATATATATACATATATACATATATATATATATGTATGTATGTGTGTATGTATGTATGTATATGTATGTGTGTGTGTGTGTGTGTATAACTAGAAATTCCACGCAGAACGAGTTTATAGTGAGCGATACAAGTCAAGGTACAAAGCATTGGTTTAATTAATTAATTTGTTAATCCTATACTCCTCTCACTCACTCTCTTGGTCCACTTTGTTTTTTCACAAATATCAAGGAGAGAGAACTAAGTGAGGGAAATGACCCTAATACCCTCAAACTGGCTCATCATTGCCGTATCTCCACCCATTAGGCCTAAACTAGATTTTTCCCTACCAATCTTGACTCATAGACGGCAAAGGAAACGCCCACAAGTGCTCCGGCGAGGCAGTACCTGGACGAAAAAATAGAAAAAGCTTCAAAATTGGAGTGAATACAAAATTTGAAAAAAAATAATAATAAAGCTTTGATCAATGACTTCTCCATCGATCAATCTTTCAGATCTATCGCCCTAAGGAGAGAGGGAGGACACCATCGCCGATGAATCCATCAGATCTACTACATTAGAGCTCACATTACAGAGATGGAAGACATCATCGTCCATGAATTCATTAGATCTGTTGCATTGAATCAGAGGGAAGGAGAGCATCGTCTTTGAGAATTTTCATAGTTGGAACATGTTGGAGGGGTGGGAACGATGTTGGGATCCGGCGAGGAAACTATGTCCGATGACAAAATGATGTTGCGCTCCGGCAAAGAAGTGGCGTCGAAAAAAATGATTCCGGAAAGAAATACACTTATGACCTCGAGTTTGACTATTTTGGTGAGGAATGGGGTCTATAAGATATGGTGTCTCAGGTTTAGCCAGTTTGGATTGAAAGGGCATTTTGTCATTGTGGCTCTTATTACTTAGGTGAATTTCCTACATGGGCTCAAATTTGGACTCTTGTTTTACTCTCATTTCTTCCTTTAGGCATATCGAATTTCATTTTGTTCGTAGATGTGAGAATATTTTGGCTCATGTGCTTGCTAGATAGGCTGAGATTTGTGTTGATGTGTGGGAGTCTTAGCCACCAGACTTTCTTGTTTCTTTTTTGAATGATTAATGAATATTCTGTTGTTTAAAAAAAACCCATCGGAGTATGCCACTCCGTTTCTGGCCTTATTATTTATTCAAACGGAGTAGCCGAATGCGTTTCTCTCCTTTAATTAGCAAACGGATTAAGCTACCTCATTTCCTTCTTTTTTTGATAATTTTCTTAATCATTAAATGGTTCCACTTTTCCTTTTTGTTCCAATTTTTTGCTTTAAACCTTTCCATTTTTTTTATAAAAAAATTTTTTATAAAAATTTTTTAATTTTTAGTTTCTCAATGAAATCGATTAATTTTTGTTACTTATAAGAAAATAATTTAATTACATACAATGAGACAAAATAAAGGATACTTACATAAAGAAAATAAAAATGCAAAAAAATATACTATAAAAACATTTAAAAATAAAACTACTATTTATTGACTTTAAGTGAGCTTTATACAATGAAATTAAAAGAAGAAGAAAAATACAAGAAATTTATTGATAGACTACAAAAACATTATTCATAAAAATAAGATTACAAAGCACAATCCATGACTAACTTATTTTGTGAATTTAATAATACATAAACTCAAATATAACTGAAATCCATGACATAGCTATTCCTCCTTGCGACGTCTCCGTGGTCGATAGTCCATATTATTCGGAAAACGGGTTCTCGTAAGTCGGCCGGTTGGTATCCTCTGTCGCAGCGTTGGTCTCCCTATCTCGTACTCTGTAGTAGGCCATTCAGCCTCTCTAGAAGCGGCATTATGATGCCCGAGTAAGCGTTGATGTAAGACTGAATTGAAAAAACATTCAGAATCAAATGATCCACGGTGATGCTTCAGTAATGACATACTGCATGGACATGACTGCACAGGATGTGAAATGTTACCCATTGACCACAGCTACATGTTCGTGCATTTGAGTTCACTGTAAATGTGGCCCACTGAGCAATGTTGGACGACCCATCCACCACCACAAAGTATATCCCTTGTTGTGCGTGGTGCTCACAACACGACAGTAAAGTCTATTTTCTTCATTTTTCCTAATATGTTTCCACACATTCATACGAAAATTGTACTCGGATTACTGTCATACATATCCATTTGTCCGCCTCTCAGCAAAAAGTTTTACCAATTTATCATAGGTGAATTTCACAATGGCATAAAGGGGCAAACAAGGACATCCCTTAAGGACATTATTGAAGCTTTTTTATGAATTTGTGGTCATTATACCATAACATGCGCCACCTTCATCATGTGACAATGCCCACATGTGTTTTGAAAGAGCATTAAGCCAGTTGTAAGCTTATTGATTTTTGGACGCTATTTGGAGAAGCAACTGGTCAACTTCGCTTTTGCTCATGGCCTCACCAGCTTTGTACATCAAGGTCCGCAACTTACTTCGGAATTTGCTCTAGAAATTGATTCGTAGGTGGCGAAGACGATATCTTCGTGAAATTAGTCCCAGATGAACATCCATTTGCTTCAAACATTACAACATAACAATTTATTCGTTTAATAACAATTCATTTGCTTCAAAGATTACAACATAACAATTTATTTATTTTTTTAATAAAAGCAAAACAAGACAATTATAATAATAAAAAAAGTCATAAAGTAACTAATTATGTTAAAAATTATCTTACAATCTCAAAATAAAAAAAATTCAAATTTTTATCAATATTTTAAGAAATATTAAATCTATTGTAAGAATCAAATCCAAAACCTTTGAAAGTAACAATATATAACAGTTAGAATAAAAAATTTCATGAACTTGGTATAAATTCTATATAGTTTATGAGAAAATAGATTTATGAATCTCAAATTTATAAAATTAAAGTATATATCTCAATATTATCTTAAAATGATAAATGTTTATATAAATTAAGTCAAAAATAGAAAATGCCTCCATAAAACGGAGTAGCGTAGTCCGATCTCCGTCCTCTTCCTCTTCCACTCCCTTCTTCCGGCGGTCTCTCTTCCTCCTTTGGTTTTTTTGTTCGTGTTGTTGGATGGATAACGGGTGGATGGGGGGTGTGCTGTAGAAAGGGGACGGATGGGCTGGATTTTTAATGGGAGATGGAGTGCCCTACTCCGCCGTCTGGGATTAATTCAGACCAGAATGCAGTAGCTAACTCCGTATGGGTTTAATTCAAAATAAAAACCCGACACGGAGTAGTGAACTCTGTTTGAATAAATAATTCGAGTATAAACAGATTAAGTAACTCCATATGGCACAACAAGGAAAATTTTGTCTGACTTACCTTGCAAGGAACGCCATATTTGTTTTTACATATATGGGTTGTTTGCTCTATTACTTACTCCCTTCATTTCATAAAATAATTCTTGTTTTGACTTGAAAGGGATTTATTTTCATAATTTGACCTTTTAATTATATCCTTATCATTGAAGAAAAAATAAGAGGTAATCATTTAAATGACTTATTCTATCCATAGTTTTAAAAACCAGACCGGACCGGCCAGTTCGGACCGTGAACCGGCGAACCGGTGGTCCAACCGGTCTAGTCCGGCCCTTTGGACCGTAACATGCATCGAAACGGCCGAACCGGTTTTTTTGCGATTTTTTCCAAAACATGCAACCATGAGGGTTTGAACCGAAGACCTTGTAGACATTTGGTTGAGTTCCTAACCATCAAAGCAAGGATGCTTTTGTTACACTTTCACTTAATCTTTTATAATATTTCATAATTAAAAAAGGATTGTATAAAAAATCCTTTTTAATTTTAAAAATATAATACTCCCTCCGTCCCATATAAAACTTCCCATTTGGAATAGTACCCCAAAATAAGGAGGGGCTTTTTTGGCTTTGAGTTGCCCAAAATACCCCCTCCCACACGCCCTAAATGAAAAAGTAGAAAAGTGGAAGGAAAGTGGGTGTACTTTTTTATAAATTATTTATTTAATTTTTAAATATGTTTAAACCACCGGTTCTACTAGTTGAACCAATACCTTGACCGGTTCGGTCACCGGTCCGATTCTGAAAACTATGATTCTATCAATGTGAATTGAATGGAATATATTGCAACAATTTAATTTAAATATATTAGTCATTTTTTACAAATGGAATTGTTTTGGGGAAACAAAAAAATTTAAAGTAAAAAAGAACTGTTTTATAAAACTGGGAGAGTACTAAAATAGGGAAGTGGATAAAATCAGTAAGAGGACCCAAGAAGAAAAAGTGGATGAAAAGAGATTATATGTATTCTTAATTTTATGATATAGAGCACATTAAGGGGCTGTTTGTTTTAGTCTCTTAATGGTTCAGATGTCTGAATGGTTCAGCACTTAATGGTTCAGACTGTTTGTTTCAGTCTCTTAATGATTCAGATGTCTAAATAGTTAAGAGATTTGCCTCTGAATGGTTAAGTATTATACAGAGTCTGAATGGTTAAGACCTTTTATCTGAATTGATCAGACATTTGCCTCTGAATAGTTAAGCAATATACTAGCTCTTAATGGTAGAGACCTCTTACTGGTTCAGCACTTAATGGTTCAGACCTCTTACTGGTTCAGCACTTACATATTCAGAAGTTGCCAAACAGCCATAAGTAATTTTACTCTTAATCTCAGTTGATCTCTACCGCCTGGGCAGCCACCGGCAGTTGATTTCTACCGCCGCGGCAGCCAGCGTAACGATGAGGAGGTGCCAATACGTGCAGCAGCAGTTTGGACCACGTCGGCGGTGCCGGAGCCACACACCACCGCATACCTCCGCAGCCAAAATCCCTTAGCTGCAGGCGGCGTTGGCGGCGGCTTCTTCTTGCTATTCTTCCTCCTTCCATGATCATCACTGGTCTCCCCGGCGGAGTTGCGGTTGGCAGCTTGTATGTAGTGGTCAAGGAGGCGCGATATGGTCTGAACCTCATACCTATCAAACAGATCAGAGGCGTAACCATGGCTAGGACTGGGAATTATGCTTAATAGTGATGATGGCATTATTATGGATATTTATTTTCTGCTCTTTCTGAGAAAGAATTGATGTGTAGAAGGATATATATATATATATATATATATATATATATATATATATATATATATATATATATATATATATATATATATATATATATATATATATATATATATATATATATATATATATATATATATATATATATATATATATATATATATATATATATATATATATATATATATATATATATATATATATATATATATATATATATATATATATATATATATATATATATATATATATATATATATATATATATATATATATATATATATATATATATATATATATATATATATATATATATATATATATATATATATATATATATATATATATATATATATATATAATTTACTTTATTCTATCACAAGGACAAAAAATTACATTTAATAAATGTCCGAAATAAAAAGTACTTTTTTATCATTTCATATTATCTTCTCCCTATGTCCCTGAAAATATTTCTCCATTCGTCTTTTATCCGCCACAAAAAAATTTCTCATTTTTATTAAAAAAGTAACTTTCATCTCTATTAATCTTTAACCTACCTAATACTCCCTCCGTCCCAAAAAGTTTGTTACGTTTAGAAAAAACTGCGTCCCGTAAAGTCCGTTACATTTCTATTAAAAAATCACTTTTACCCCTTACTTTTTCATGCCCTACCTATCACATCATACTTTTTTTCTAATAATCTACCCATCACATCCTACTTTTACCCATCACATCAAGGGTATTTTTGGAAAGTCAATACCAAAATATCTCTTCCTTAATTTCCCAAAAAGTCAAATCGTCCCATTTTTTTAGGACGGAGGAAGTATATCACATCTACTCAATATCAATATATCCATAAAATCATACTTTTACTAATCACATTAAAAGACTTTTGTGAAAACTCAATACCAAAATATATTTTCCTTAAATATCTTAAAAATAAAAACTTCTTGTATTTTTAAAGGAGGAGAGAGTATTAAAAGAACTCTCCCACCCGTGGACTAATGGTGTCCCATCTAGTTAAAATCCTGAAGGGTTTAAAAAAGAATAATGAACTATATGTAATTGGAATTTGTTACAGAGATAATTTACCTAAATAAAATTAAAACTTAATGACTTTCTCAATATAAGGTCATACATTTTTATTTTCTAATATAAGACCATTGGTCATTATTCAAGTAAATGTCCACGATCACTGAACATTATTCCTCCCACTTACATTAAGAAATGACTTATGTTTTAGTCCAATTTAGTACAAATTTCACTTGTTACAGGCTAGTGGTACCTGGTTTAAAAGAATTACATATATTGACTTGACGGGAGGGATGGAGTATAATAATGTTCGCGAAGGCTTATTGATTGGGTTGCATGGGCCCGTGATTAAATCTTGAATTGAAGGGTAATGCTATATATGCTCCGTATGTGTGTTAGATCGTTGGGTGGCACCATGGGGTCTTTGTTAACCCACAGACAAATTAAACTTAGCCTTGCCACCTTCATCCATCCATTCATTACTCCCTCCGTCATATAATGATCTTCCCAGAACACTATTCTAACTTTATGGGAATTTATATTTATTTATGCTTTTTCATGGCCTATATAATAAAATAAAATATTCTTGTCACCACTTGTTTTGTTGAACTTTTGGTGTAGTTTTTAAATATGTATGTTTTATTTTTTATTTCTATACCAATATTTAAATAAAATAGATTGAAAAAATTTGAGATTTTTCTTCATTTTGCGAACCGGGAAGATTATTATAGGACGAAAGGAGTATATTTTATTTAATTTATTTGATTTATATATATATATATATATATATATATATATATATATATATATATATATATATATATATATATATATATATATATATATATAAAATTTAAAAATAAATTTACATATTTAATAAATGCTTTAAAAAAGTTTTAGAATTTCCAAAAATACCTTTATGTGATAGGTAAAAGTAGAATGTGATGTTTAGATTATTGGTAAAAAAGTATGATGTGATAGGTATATTAAGAATGAGTAGGAGTAAAGGTGAGTTTTTAAAAGAAATGAAAATGATTTTGTAAGACAAGTAAAACAAGAAATTAACGTGGAATGAGTTTTTTAGACGGAGGGAGTATTATATTAGTTATTTATAGTTTAAAAAAATAAACAAAGTAAATAAAATTTGATTATGTCTAAAAAAGTGGATTCAATATATAAACACCAGGGCACTTTCCCCAATGATATTTCAAGTAAAATTAATTAGTATTATAAATTAGTCTAAAAATAAACATGCCCCCACTAAAAAAAAATTATTTGCCCCCTTTTGGTTATTTTAAATCTTTAGCTGAAAATTATTTTTAGGACGGATGAAATTATGTAGAATTTAGTCTCTTTGGCATTAGCATTAGTGGTTAGCATTAGCATTTTGAAAACATTATCCGACAATAGCCTTTAGCGTAAGAGTTTTCAAAATTAATCTGCACCATTAAAATTCTATCCGACGCTAATGCTAATAAAAAATACTGTTCCCAACCAAGGTCTTTGTCTGACTTTTGTTTGGGTAAAAGAAAAAAATGTTATGGCAATATAACTTTATTCTTTAAAAAAAGTGGAAGAAATTTTGGAGCAATCCAAATTGCAAAGTAAGAAAATACTCCGTAGTTACTACGTCCGGTCATTGTCATTTAAATGACTACCGTGGTTCCAATGTTCACTGTGGTTCCAGTGTCACCACAATGCCTCTAATTAATGTCCATTAGTTCATCTTCAAGACATTGTCACGATTTCGATGTCCAGTGACACTTACCCATACCCAAATTTGGATGGTCAATGCCCACAATGTTCATTGTCCTTGTATTCATGAAGAAAAAGAAAAATATTCAGTGTTCTTTGAATAATTGAATTATTGAAACTTATAGAGGGAAAAATGATATTAACATAATATCCATTAGGTAAAGAAGGCATTGGTCATTAAAAAAATGCTTTATAGAGTATATATTTATTCAAAATGTTTTTTAAAATAAAAATAAAATAAATTTCAGTAAATTAAACTTGTTTATCTGTCTTCCTTCTGCTGATGAGTTCCCCTTCAATGCGATTAATTTCGTCTTTCAGCTGTTGTAGATCTGCTCTTCTGGTCTGATCAGTGATCTGCTGGGTTTTGCCATCACCACTGCCACCACCCATTATTAGGCCTAACAGACACTTCAAGCATGATAGGTACTCAGCTTTGACTTGATGAGGAACTTGAGCAGGCAGTGATTTTTCTGTCTCATACTGCAAAAGCCCAAGTCATTTGTTCAAGCAAAGCACAATTGCGCATGATGATGATGGTGAAAAGCAACCAAGTGAAAAATCATCTCAACAAAAAACTCTTCAGCCATTATTAGTGTTTCTATCATGAATGAAATGAGCTAAAAACGTTGTGGTCGAGCAGCATAACCTTGGATTGAATCTTGACCCATTGTGTTCAGTAAGTTGAAAAAGTATGTATGTATGTACAGATACTACACTGTAATACAGTTAATAATGCTTTAAAAAATCATAAATGAAATGAAACATAATCAACAACAATGGATGGAGTAAAATCAAGATGTACACGACCTTACCCCGGCAATAAAAAACAGAGAGGCTGTTTCAAGATGAAACATTATCATGGGACTAAATCAAACAATCATACTTTGATTTCTAATTAAGTTTCTTCATTAATTGTCACACATACCTCCCTGAAAGCAGAAATGCATTCACGAAGAGCACTCTCAGCTTCATTGTTGACAAGACAATCCACCTGTTTCAGATGACAGCAGATTTTGGTAGAAATTACTACATGAACAACTACCACATAATTGGTACCTTAATCACTTCATATTGCAACAGAAAGGGGAAAAAGGGTGTCTATAAGAGAATCACAGAAAGGGCATCGACCTTCGAATTCTCAAGTTCCGCCTTTGCCACCTCCAACAGAGCAAGAGCATTAAGTGATTGCAACTGCAGGAACATCGAACCAGAATTTAGAATTGCAATGGGACAATTAATGTTTCGGCTGACATGAAAAGAGGGATACTATGTAAACTTGATTTCTTCACTATGCCTTTCTTCATCCCTCTTAGGGAGGTGGCTGTTTGTTCCCAGGACAAGAATAAGAACATTGGCGGTTCTAAGAAAGGGTATGCGAGTATGCTCATTTGGAGCAAACCAATCAAACTTAAGGGTCCGTTTGGACCACGGGAAATGCTGGGGCAAGAAACCATGGAGGAAACTGTAAGAAAAATTTGGGAGGAAAGAAAATGTTGAGTAAAATACTCCCTCTGTTCCTAAAAGAGTGTCAACTTTTCAACTTTTTTACGGAGTATGTCACAAAATACTTGTCAAATCCACAACCTAGAAATTGATTATTGCATCTTCCTGTTGGGGAATAAACACACAACACACACAAATAATCTGTGAGAAACGAGAGAAACGGAACACGGACGACACACAAGAATTTAACGCGGTTCGGTTTCCCTACTCCACGGTTGCAACAGGAGGATGTCTATTTCACTTGTCGTGTCTCACCGGAATTACAAGTACAAGGGCTCAATATATAGGAGAAGGAAAAAAAAACCTAGGGTTACATAAAATGGGATGGGCCAACAAGACAATCCCAAGCCTCCACAAACCCAACATTCTCCCACTTGGAGGCTTGATAGTCATCAACTACCATCCACCACGATTGCCTGTACATCGAGTAATCTTCCTCTGCTCTCCTGTTGCAGTGGCCCCATCATCAGACAACTGAAAGGCCCGTTGAAGCTCTCCCAAGCTCCAACACATCAGTCACGGCTAAATCTGCCCCTGACTCGTCCTCGGTCCCTACCGGCTTCCACTGCAGATGCACACTGCCGGATCCTGGAACATCCTGAGAACAAACACTCTCCGTACTCAGCAAGAAATTTTCTGGAGATGTTCCAACAGCTGGAATACTGGTTCTCCTGACCCACTGTCTTCTAGGCAACTTGGCTAAAGCGCCTCTTGAGCTCCCACTGCCACAAATACCTCTGACTGGCCCCTATGAACCTTTCCACGCTCGTTCATCTTGAGTCTGACCAGTGGCTCTAGGTTTCTCTCTTGCACAGAGAACCTTCTTCTGCCCACGAGACTCTGTGAACCGGACATTGTTTCTCTTTTGAACTGGGACGGTCACTCCCTCAGACGGTAACCCGACCATGTACAGCGACCACTCTTCCTTCCGCGGGCCATGACAAGATTTCCCTTCACGACCTTCCACTGCCCGTTTCCGAACTTCACCTCGTGTCCCTGTTCGTCCAACTGCCTAACAGAAATCAAACTTTTCTTCAAGGCTGACATCCTTCAAAGTCTAGAAACCGACTGGGGTCTTCAGCACTATGTCACCCATGCCCGTCACATCAAGAGCTCTGTCATCTGCTAGTCGTACCTTTCCAAAGTCCCCAACAACTAGATTCTGCAATGCTTCACCGCTGTGGGTAGCATGAAATGAAGCACCAGAATCCATGACCCAGGAATCCGCATTGTTTTCCTCACAGCAAGTCAGAGTGACCTCCTCGTCACTCGCAGAGCCTTTAGCAATGTTCACTTTATTATCATTCGGGCATTGATTCCTAAAATGCACCACCTCCTTGCACTTCCAACACGTTACGCCTGAGCTATCCCGAGTCTACTGACTCCTTCGTCTGTGCCTGCTCCCACTACCTCTGCTATTTCTTCTGCATCTGCCAACATGTAACAATTCACCAGATGACTCCCCAGAACTCTTTCTTCTGACGTCTTCGCCAACGAGATCTCGAATCTGATCAAAGGTGAATCCATCAAGTCCCACTGAACCGGTAACCGCTGTAACCATTCCGGACCAACTATCAGGTAAAGACGATAGCATTATCAAAGCTTGAACTTGATCATCGAACTTAATGCCCACTGACAAAAGTCTGGCTAAGATCGAATTCAACTTGTTGATATGCTCTGTAACTGAAGTGCCATTTTTCATCCTCGTGTTCACCAGCTCTCTGATCAGAAAAACTTTATTCGCGGTAGATGGCTTCTCGTACATGTTAGACACCGCGTCCATAATTCCTTTCACTGTCTTCTCCTACAGAATGTTGAACGCAACATTCTTGGTCAACGAGAGACGGATCACGGACATTGCTTTCTGATCCAAACCTGCCCAATCTGCATCCGACATCTTTTCTGGCTTGTCACCCAAAACCACATCCAAATCTTTCTGAACCAGCAAATCTTCAATTTGCATCTTCCACCAACTGAAATCTGTACCATCGAACTTCTCAATTCGGAACTTCCCGTCTTCTGCTATCTCAAACGACTAGACGAGATACCCGGTACAACTAATTTCAGATCTTGGTATTTTCCCGTCAGAAAATCAAGCCCACCACTCCAAACCAATCAGTCCAAAATAAAACCACAAGCTAGGCCCAAATAAAGTGGCTGACCAATTAAAAACAAATTAGCCCACTGCCTACTTTTTCCTTTTACGTTTTCTTCGGTCAACCTGCTTTTCTTCTTCGCAGGTAGGCGGTGCTACAGCAACTGGGTTGGAGGCTCTGCACAATCTCGGATGGACGGTTCCCGACGACGGCGGCACCACAAGTAGACGACGGCGGCTGAGCGACCTTGGAACAATTCCTCGATTTGCACGACTTCACATCCGGACGGCAACACGATTTGAAACGGCGCGGCTTCGATATGGCGATGCGGCTCCTCCACGCAGCGGCGGCTCCTTCTTCCGCTGCTCCTGCGTGCGGCGGTCTATACGCAAACGGCGGCGGAGATCTGGGAGCTCGACGGCGGAAACACGCAGTAGCAACGTCAGTGATCTTCCTCGCCGCGGTTCAAGACCCAACGGCGAACTCGACGGCGACTTGGTCAGCGGCGATTCTCAGCGGCTTCCCTCTGTGCTCCCTCTGCCCTCCGGCGACTGCGCACAGATCCCAAAACCCTGGGTAACAACTCGCAATTTGTGTCCGTGTTGAACAATCTAGCTCCGATACTACTTGTTGGGAAATAAACACACAACACACACAAATAATCTGCGAGAAACGAGAGAAATGGAACACGGACGACACACAAGAATTTAACGTGGTTTGGTTTCCCTACTCCACGGCTGCAACAAGAGGATGTCTATTTCACTTGTCGTGTCTCACCGGAATTACAAGTACAAGGGCTCAATATATAGGAGAAGGAAAAAACCTAGGGTTACATAAAATGGGCTGGGCCAACAAGACAAGCCCAAGCCTCCACAAACCCAACATTCCAACAAACGATAACCAATGAAAAAACTTTGATGATGATTACCAACAATAAATGTACAAAGTTCCAGCAGAAATATTAATGAGAGACACAATAAATAAATGATGTTTTCTAACTTTTTCTGTTCTTTCAATTTTTGACTTTTTTCAAGGACAGGGAGTAAAATATCAGTTTATACTCTATAGTCTATACTAAAAAAACATTTATTGAAATTTGTTCCAATTCATGTTTTTCTTCATTTAAATTATATAAATACTGGGAAATCTGAACATATAGAAATAACTTTTTTAAAGTAATCATATTTCATTTTTCTCTGCATTTTCAGAGGTAAAACCAAGCATATGAAGATACATTTCCTTGACGTTTTCTTTCCTTTCCCTAAGATTTTCCGGGATGCAAGCATAGCCTAAAGAACTTACTATGTATGAAGCAAACATTTCCAATATTCCTTTAAGGCATCTTCTTTAACTAATATATTTCCCTCTCCATTCTTGATACACTTCACTAGTCCTTAATTTGTATGCGCTCATTTGTTTGAATGAATTCCATTGATTGAATCAAAATGAAATTTATGCCATCAATCAGTTCTTTTTTGTTGAAGGCTTCTCTCAGAGAAGGTAAGCAGAACAATAAGCAAAAAGAAAAAAAAAGTGAATGTAATACAAGTTGATAAAATGAATTTAGGATGAGGTAAGGAAAACTGGATTGAGCCATTATACACTTGGGTTGAACCACATTAAAAGATTGAATCCAATCGATTACTTAGTTCAACTCAAGAGCATATATATTGATTCCTTTTCTATTCAACTTTTGATGTGGGATAGACTCTAACACTCCCCCTCAAATGGACAACCGGGCCATTTTGAATCTAACCGGTTGACCACATGCAAATGGACCCACCCCCTCGATTTTGTTTTGAGAGCCAACACCTAAATGACCACGAGCCACTGGTATGGACTTCCAAACGAGCAATCGGGTTAAATAGGCCACGTGTCGTTGGATATACATTCCACACGGACAATTGGGCTAAAGACTGGGGCTGTTAGGAATGAACGTCTAGATGGACACGTTAACAAATGAGGTGGGCTAAAACTGGCTCTGATACCATCATAGAATTTTAGATGGGGTAAGGATAAGTGGATTGGGCCATAAGACACTTGGGTTGAACCACATTAAAAGATTGAATCCAATCGATTACCTCGTTCAACTCAAGAGCATATATATCGATTACTTTTCTATTCAACTTCCGGTGTGGGATAGACTCTAACATAGAGCAATAAATTTCCGCTCGATGTAGAAGAAATAAACAAAAAAACAAGTTCTCAACTTTTTCAGCATGTTGATGTGATTTCTAGCACAGCTTGAGAGAGAAATGTTCATGAAATCTTCAAAGTGACAATGTATTGAAGTTTTTTTCCCTTTTTTCAACTGAGGAAATACTGAAACATGTAAACTGACCAGGACCATTAGCGCAAACTGCCGATCTCTTCCAGTTTGCCTGGGCACTCCAGAAGGCGTCTTCTGTCCTGCTTTGATTGTTTGAGATAGATATTTCCGAGCTACCCTATGACCAAAAGTAATATGGATAAAAAATTGGCAGAAAACAAGAAGAAATTGATAAGATTATTACTTGTGTATCAAGCAGTTTCCTGGATACGGTTAATCACTTAATCACAAAGAAATAATTGCATCCTATTTTCAAAACTCAAGCAAAATTATATAAATGCACCATTTAAAAATGATACAATAGATGATTAGCTAGAATGTCTAACAAGAAGTTTCTTTGCACAAACTGCATTGAAGAAAAAATATCCATTCCAAAAGTAGATGTTATATATTAACAAATCACAAAGCATAAATGTGCTATCATTGGATATTTGAATTATATACATAGAGAATAACACTCAACTTAATGCCTATCTCAATCTCAATCATATCGGGTGCATAGAGAGATAAATTCATAGATGTGAGCTATAAGTTGACATATCCTAAATCCCCACAACCCCACAGTCCACAGAGCTCTAATAAATTGTTTTAATGCACCGCTCTGCATAATTCCATACCCTCCATATATAAACAGCATTCTCTTCCATCCTTCATTAATATGAAGTGTATCTTGAAAGATTTAGTTCATGATAATTGACCCAGAGAAACATTCAATTTATTCAAGATGACAGGGGTTGTTGAGTAGGACAGTTTTGAGGGACAGAGTGATACTCATAGTAACTGTTATCACGTGTTTCATCAGAAAAAAATTGTAAATGCATAGTGTAGTCACGAATTTGACTTCGAATTTAAATTTGCTAGGTACTATGATACAAAACAAAACAAAACAAAAAAATACAGAAGGTAATACGGATGTACCTAATCGACGTGCTTAAAAGATCCTTTGCCATATCAAGCTCAGTGGTTGCTTGAAGAACATTTGTCTTCCTTAGTTTGTTGGAGCTGAGCATTTTCAGTCTAGCAATATGAAGCAAATTGCATGCAATCTACTAAAAAGAACTACATAAGATTAACCTGTCAAAATTTTACAATCTAAAGGGGAAATGTTTACCGCGAAAAGTCCACAACTACTGTAAATGATAAAACTAATTGGGCATGTTTAGATTATTAAGTAAATAAAGTCTCTTGTATTCCAAGATATGCTTGCATGACTAAACATATATAACAAGACCAACAACAACAAACCCAGTAAAATCCCACAGCACTGCGATCTGGGGACTGTGTGTACGGCTGTACGCAAAGTTTAACCCTACTTGAAACTTGGAAGTAGAGAGGTTGTTTCCAAGAGACCCCCGGCTCAACACAGCATCACAGACAGAGTAAACACAGTAGCATAAAGCCACAAACAAAGTAAGAGCATAGAGACAAGTACTGAAGTACACACACTGACACACGCGACGAGACCCAAAACAATGAGAACACAGAAAACACACATGTCCTTGGTGAGATTCTGAAGTAAAACATAACAGGACCACCCTAGAAAATCAGGAGCATGTACACAGTACACTTAACCATGGTCCATAGATTTAATGTGTCTGACCACACAAACTGATTTCGCATCACTGATAACTCAAAAGTTATATTCTGACACATAATTCAGAGACTAAATCAATAATTACTGCATAATTGGGAGATCAAACCATTAAATGTCACGTTTTTATGCTTTGGCCATCCATCTGACCAATTAGATTGAAGCTTATACCTTAATTGGTTTCTGAAGCAGTTTTGATGATCTATTTAACTAAGCATCGACTTTTGGCTATTTGCTCTAGTTTAAAATTTCACAAACCTCAATGTGATCCTCAGAGAGTAGAGTTTTCCGAGAATCAAGACACCTGCACCAGATGTTTAAAGCAAATTAAACTAAGCAGGAAGTGCAGAAAACTCTAACCTATCAAAAATTAACTTAAATTCTCAAATCACCTTTCTAGAAGCTGTTGAGCATCTGTTAAGTTTCCCAGATTCTGAAGGGATAAAGCAAGGTGTTCTGCGGCAGCTATGGTGTCTAGAGATCCCCATCCCTGACCATCAACAAACAATGGAAGGATTTTAATAAGAATGGGGTTATTTAGCAATAGAAAAGAAAGGAACAAGAAATCATCAGTTGAAAGTCCATACTGCTAATTTAACAACTTTAGACATAAAAGTGCACATTTAATAGATACAGGAAATATCATCAGAAATGATAACAGCTCTGGATGATAGCATGTCAATTTGTTGCACAATTTTGAATCAAATATGACGCATCCTTTGACATGCAGTTGTGAATATTAGAGCAGAACTATATATTTAAAATCACTGCGACCATCATCATCATCATCACTATCAGCATCTTACACCTAAAGTAGTTAGGGTCGGTGACATTAAATTTATAGTGCAAAATAATTGAACTAAAAAAAATTAACACTGATATCATGAAAAATACAGTGGCAATGTTTTATGCAACCTTCATAAGAAGGCATACTGAGATGAAAATTCTACAACCGTCATCATCAGAAGTTAATTCCGCATGCATGGAAGATAACATAAATAGTGATGATTTGATAATTTTACTTTTGCCTCATGTCCATAAAATAATTGATATTTACAAGACCAACATGCAAATCATGGGTCATGACATAAATTACATCACCCCAATTTTTTTATATTAAATTAGCTTTGCGTGCCTGCCAATGCTATACTCAGCCAAACCAATTTTGTATTGGTTACATTGCAGGCCTGATAAAGCCTCAATAGCTTTGTCAAAAGTTATTTGGTGTTGTGGTTTTATCTTGTCAGCAAATTGGACATACCAAAAAAAAGTAGAAATGTAATAGGAAAAACATGCATACATGCATTAACTAATCTGATAGGGGGCCCAAGACAGTATAATTCAGAAGATTAAAGAAGATCATGAAGTTGATAACCTTTGATAGTTCCATTATATGCAAGATCTTTCTCTGTAGGTTTACTGCCTCGGCAATTCGGTTGGACTTCAAATATATCTGTAATAAAGATGTTAGTTCATTTGGTATTGGACTTCAAATATATATGTAAAAAGGAGTAAATTGTGACGTAATTGTCACAAGTATTTTGGGATTCAGTGATGAGGAACATGAGAACTGCAAACTATGTATCCAATGGACTATGAAATATCATCATAAAATGCTCAAATAAAGTGCAATCAATCATCAAAGAATGCATAATATTTTGAAATTCACATCCTTACAACTCTGATAACCAAGTATTTGAATGAGCAAGTAAAGAAGCAACCCTTCTATAATTCTATCTATCTATCTCTCAAACAAATTTTGGAAATAGATCACGATTCACACATTCTTGGAAAAAACACATGGGACATCTGAAAATAACTTTTGAGATTCTGCACCAACATCAATTCTATGTTAAAACGGCTAAATGTTCCTTTGGCCAGCTAGAAGTTGAATAGTTGGGTGACCTGGGTCACTTAATTTCGAGCAAAGGAGTACAGGTGGATCAAAGGAAAATAACAACCACGATAGGTTGGCCTGCACCAACCACTGTCACGGCCTTAAGAAGAGTCTTAGGCCTGTGAGGCTACTATAGAAAGTTTGTTCAACACTATGGGGAGATAGTTAATCCCTAACAGAATTACTTAAAAGGGGTGATTCAATTGGAGTGCTGCAGCGGAAAAGACCTTTCAAACTCTAAAGTATGCAATGACCAGCACCCCAGTATTGGCCTTGCCTAATTTTAATGGAATGTTTGCCATTCATACAGGGGAGGAATAGGTGTTATACATATGCAATAATGCAAGGTGGAAGACCTCTTGCGTATATTAGTACGAAGTAAAACAATACTTGTGATACTTGAAGGTGTTCTGACGTGCAGACCCTATTTGTTGAGACAGCATTTCTGCATGTATACTAACAGGCAACCACTGTTTGAAGCTTAAGCCTCCCTCATTTAAGCCTTGCGCCTCATACGCCTCATCCCCCTAGGACGTAAGCTTCGAAATACGAACATGAGGCTTAAACCCACCTCCTTTAAGCATCACCACCTCAAGGCGGACCGCCTCAAGTGCCTTCAAAAACCATGCCAACCAGGAAACTCTTAAATACCTGAAGAAACGGTGAATAGTAACTCCAGAACAATAGAAAAGGATATGCAAGTTGCTCATATTAGAATATGTCAATATGAGGTTATGCACAAACCATGAATAAGCAATCGTGCAGCAGATCTTTTGTCATGGCGTGAGGAAACAAACTGAGAAGCCAATCAGACCAAGAAGGAAGTGTGGGTTATTGTGCAGCCCATGTGGGTAACATGGGAAGAGTTGACACTAGCTATTGCCAAGGACCCGACTACCCAAGACTTCCACAAATCATGATTGAACTATTGACAAACTGTTGGGGGGAATCAAGTAGAAAGAGGTTGCACTCTGCAGGGTGGGAACGTTAAGTACAAGCTAACACAAAAAATTCATGACCAATTGATGTTTGAAGTCCATAACTCACCCCCATGACACTCAAGCGTACTTGGAACTTCTAACAACTTGTCTCAAAAAAATTTATGGCATGGGATGAGAAAAAAATGTTCATGAGTATGTGCAACATTGTGACACTTGTCATCAAAATAAGACTGAATCAGATATGATTTGATATAAAGATGGGTTTGATTGGATGCTTTCCTAAATCAAGAGGATAAGACACTGTTCTTGTGGTTTTATATCGCTTGAGAAAGTATGCTCAATTGCTCATTTCATGCCGTACCCACCTGTTTTTGGCAAAAGAAGTTTCAGAATATTCGTGAAAGGAGTGATGAAATGGTCTTGAGTCCTACAATCAAGTGTATCTGACAGAGATCAACTGTTCCTCAGCAACTTTTGACAGGAATTATCATCCCGAGATGGACTGACAGACCGGGGATTGACTGCTGCCTCAAACAATATCTCAGATTTTTTGTGTTCTTGGAACCATGACAACAAACAACAACAACGACAAACCCAGTAAAATCCCACAAAAAGTAGGGTGTCGGAGACTCGGAGGGGGTGTGTACAAAAATCTTACCTCTACTCGAAAGTAGAAAGGCTGTTTCCAGGAGACCTCAGCTCAAGCACACTTGAGGCCATGACAATGGAAACATATTCTAGCCAGGGGAGAATATTGGTAAAACACAAGATATCATGAATCCTTATGAGAACAACTTCACTCCAAGCAGTTTATGAAAGACCCACTGCTCTAGTCTATTTTTCCATCATCTCCGATGATAGAATAAAGCAAAATGGTTCTTTGAACTGTATGTGCTTCTCATCATGGGTCATCCGTAAAGAGCCACTCTATGTTTTAAACATCGGGGTCACGCTGCGTACATCCAACCCCCTTACCCAGAAATGAGCGGGAGTCTTTGAGGCGCTAAGGTAATGTTGTTGTTGTCCACTGCTCTAGTCCATTATAATTTTGGAGCTGCCATCGTCCATGAGGTGGAAAAGGCATTTAAGGCATATGATTTTGCTTTAAGGGAGTTCAAAGAACAGCTTGAGATTTCAAGAATTTGTATGAAGCAGTTCGCAACAAGCATCATTGAGGAGTCACAAAAGGAGATTTGGTTCACTTAAATCTTCAACAATTAAGCACAAATCAGTTGCGAGAAGGGCCTTTCAGATGATAGCTAGCAGTACTTTGGGCCATTTTGAGTGTTGAACGTGTGGGATCGTAGAGCCTGGAATTCAATAGAACCAGTTGCTAGAGTATTATTTATCTACATTATCCTAATTAGACTATGATTAAGATTATTAGGCCTATGACAGCACCATATAAAGATCATATTGCCATTATTTACTAATTACGATCATCAATAAGACAGTTCAATTAACCATGCCTGAACACATTCCAATACCAAGAGAGTTTATCATATACTCCTTAAGAAGTCAATTCCTCAAAACTGTCAACATCAATTAGCTGAACTAAGTATATGCATAGATGTTACAACTGTATCTTGCCATGTTCAGGCCTTAGTTTTCAATTCCTGCAAAACGGACATTCCAATGAAGCATCTTATGAACAAGTGGAAGCATAACCTCGGCAAGATGACGCATCCGTTTGGTGCATATGTAGGATTCACCTTGGTCACCCTCCTAACTTGTCAAACACAACAAGAAAAAAACTCAATTGTATCCAACAATAGGCTGTTCACAATCACTGTCTTGGTAACTTATACTAAACCTCAAGAATTCGAATGGATTCCAGAACAAGATCCTCAAAATCTTTCTCTTTCCCTTGGATTCGTAGAACCTGGAATTTTGTTAGTGCCTTCGGTCAGTATAGAAATTTTGACAATTCTACCACTTTAGCTGTTTTCTACCAACAAAATGATTTTTGAAAACCAATGTCCCAGTACATCAAGAATGATAACCGAAACACAAACAGCATGCAAGAATTGAGTGTCAACTGAATTTGTGAATGTATAGCAGATTAGCAGTATAAATTGGAGGAACTGCAACATTTTGATTGTCTTAAAAATGGAAAGGAAAACCTAAGTGTTTTATAACCTAATGTAGAAAACTGCATGAGATCAAGACTTCAAACTGCACTTCGCCTGAGATAAACGAGATCCGTTTTATTTTGTAGGCATAATTGATTTAAAACAAGGTTTAAATTGACGCTAACATGCATATACGTCCTGGCCTTAAAAAGGATACATAACATCTAAAATCTACTTCACATAAAAGGAGATATATATCCATCAGTTAGCAAAGGGCCCATTTGGTGAGCGAAGCAGGGTTGATATGATATAAATTCTAAAATCGAGGGTAAATGATATGGGTTCTGAAATCTTAAATCAAAGTATTTGGAGAGATCTGAAATCTGATATGGTTGTTAGTGTCTTAGAGAAAGGTAAGGGTGGCCAGTGAAGGGGTTGACCGGTGACGGTGGGTGGCTAGAGGCGGTGGTGGCCGGCAGTTTAGGGAGATATCAAAACACCCCCATTTGGAGGGATTGTCATATCAGGAGATATCAAATCCAAACCATGTTTAGGCTTCAACAAACACCAACAAATGGGTTATGATATCACTATATTAAACACATATCTCCTACGCTAACCAAACGGGCCCTTGTTTTCTAACCCTTTCCCATAAAGTTCACCCAAATATAAATAAAGTTAGAATAAATAACATGACATTACAGTTCCAAGATGATACATTGTATCAGCATAGTCAGGGTGAGCTTCCCCCAAGACCCGCCTCTTTATCTGATCAGTTAAACATGTGAATGTTAGACAGCACAAGAAGCATTAATAGCAATATGTGAAAAGCTTAAAGCTAATCCATTAGCCACATACCTTTAAAGCACGCTGTCAAAGGACATTGGACAAAAAAATGGCATCAGTAATTGAGAGATGCATTTTAAATTTTAATCTGCATGCAATGCACTCTATGAATAAGTATGTGCATCTACAAAGTCAAGTGGGGCACCTTTCTCATCATAAAATATATCTGTATGAGACCTAAACAAATCAAATACTTTCAGGAAAGAAATGTGAGATATTCAAATTCAATTTCAATTATCCAACTTGGCAACTTGAGAAAAACTTGTTACTCCATATCTGTTTTACGAAAGCCAGGTCAAGCAAATGATTTGTGACACTAGGTCATGGACGGGCTCAAAGAACGAAACGGGTATAGGAATCTTCATGATATTAGTTTTAGTTTCCTATTTAACTCAAGTTGTTGTTTCCAAATTAGTTTCTTTGTGGTTTGCAAGACTCTATGCATTATATTTGCTCTGTAAAGGGGGGTTTTGGAAAAATGAATTGAAAAGGGTAGTTAGAGTTCTATTAAAAAACTCCAAAACTCTCTCTTTTTCACTCAGTTCAGTGTGTTCCTCCTAACCAACTAGAAAGGGAGCAACGCCATAGTAAACTTCCACCCTAAGCTGAAGTGTGGGTCCAATAAGATGCCATGTGACCCGTGAACATGACAATTTGACCCCTTGGGACCAGGTTCATCCCGCTCAAAGACAAGATATTTGGTTACTATTTGTTGAGGAGGCACTTGGCATAAACTATCAGTTTTGGTATGGTCTAAGGCTAAGGTCTATCCTTCCAAGCGACTCTGGCCTTCAAAAGTAATTGAATAATATGAGTGTGCCAGTTCTAAACTGCATCAACTGATCAAATATATTTGAGTAACTAATATGAAAAAAAAAACTTATCTTTCTGTCAATACTTTGCTATGCATTTGAGTTTACTACCAACTAATTACTGATAAACAAATTGAGAAGAGTATAACACGTGTGTTATTAAGTCATTTGATATCTATGTTGCATATGGAGCATATTTAGCACATAGATCACTATAATAGGTACTGTCAATAGCATGAAAAGGATTTCTCTCTTCAATTTAACGACATTTAGAACATACATTGAAAGTTAAAAGGATTTTCTTGTGCATCAACCATCAGCATCCTTACCGGTCATGCAAACCTGAGTCAGGAATGTGCAACTTTATATTCATTCCTTTTTCATTGAAAGTTAAAAGGAATGAATGTGCCAAGACTTTCATTCAGACAATGAGCTTTATGTGAAAGAGGATAACTTTGAATTCCAAGCCTTTTTCAGAGATAACGTGGAGTTTGATCCTGACCCGGCAAGAATGTGGGTACCCGGATGACGGTATCAAGCCCGATGAACATCTTCAATGCTGGGCAGGACCAAAGGAACTTACTGCTGCCTTAATACGCAATAGTGATCAAGGCCGGATCATCTTTGAGAGGGGATGCGTCAGAGGAACTAGCCCCCCTGCGGCCCTGCCCCAAGAAGAAGTCTCAGACTTGCTAGGCGTAGACTCCCTCCATCCCCTATTTGATCTGAGCTTTCTCAAACTTATGATGATATTTGGGGTTTTTGAAACACGGTTTACTAAAACTTTGGTCTTGAGCAGCGGTGTTGAGACAGTGTCCTTGGATTTCAGCTTAGTGGAGACAAAGTTTGATGGAGGTATTCTGATATTTACTCTATTTCGTCTGTAGTTTTTGTTTTTGTTTTCTATTGCTGCATTAGCCAAAGAAAAAGAAAAAAGAAGGGAATTTTAACTTTGAGCAGTTTCCTGCATCTTTTGTATGATATACACTTTGAGGCACTAACAGGCTGGGGTTTGGAATGCTTGGTGCTAAATCTGGATTTGGGTGTCCTTCTACATGCTAGAGCCTTCTTTGGAATCTCTCAGCGGGGTGGAAGAGATTTAACTGCAGGGCCTTAAAGGGAGGATGGGTATTTTATTTGAGACTTAGCTTGTGTTGGATTATGTTGCTGATTTTTGGTCTGCTACTACAAATTTCAAGGATTTTTGAAGCATTGCTTTGGGTGTCGGTGCAAGGTGCTAGTGGTTATCTATTATTGTTTTTGGGTTTGTGAAGCTTTTTGGTTATCTACTGCTGATATTGATCGGTGCAAGGTGCTAGTGCAATGCTTGGAATCAATAAGTGGGCTGCTTTGGGTGTATTTGGCTTTTCTTTTTTGCCCTTTGTTTCCTTGTTTGTTTTGTTTGTTTTTTTAGGATGCTCAGATCATCATCTTATTTTTATATATTCTTTCTTTCTTCTCTCTTCTGTACTTTTGTTTTGGGCTTGTCCCCTAATAAAAATGAAATTTTCCTTCAAAATATATATATATATATACACACACACACACACAGATATGTATGTGTGTGTGTGTGTGAAAAGATTAATTATATATAGCCTTAACAAGCATATCTAATACGTAGTACTCCGTATACTGCAAAACACCAGAATGTGTCTTTAGGGAAAACTTCATTAAAGGACGATCGCATCTCCTACGAAAGATATGAGAGAAAAATATCTCCTGTTTCTTTAGCAGAATTACCTCATAGCAAACACGAGCTGGCTCCAAATTTCGTTGCACGAGGTAGAATTGACCTAAATTGTGAAGGGCTGCCCCAACCCTAGATGAACAGTACAAATTACATTAATATGATTACATGCCTCAGGATCGCAAATAAAAAAATATGTGGTGTGAAGAACAAGCAATTGCAACTGAGAAATATGCAGGTTCCCATTTGCAATTACAACTTTAATAACACCTATACAAAAAAGATTTATGAGCAAAAAGTCTGTCCAAGTACAAACAAAAAGCAAGTATTTACAATACAAGTGCATAGCCCCACAACTCCACAACCTTAAAGAATTACCGTAGTAACATTTACCGTATATCCTCGTGTCCAAATGACTCCTCAAGGATACTGATTGCCTCCAAATACAGTGGTTCTGCTTTTCCAAATTCCTTTTTTACTCTATATAGCTCTGCCTGTTACACATATCATACCTTTAGAAACTACCCAAAAAGATAGTTGAAATACTTTGGCAGAAATAGAGCAAATAATGAATAATTGCAGAATAGAGGACTAGTAATGAGAAAGGCTAAGAGAAGGCATCCGAAGAGAAGAAATTTAAGAAAGCATGAAAGCTAAAAGACAAAGTGAAACGGACATGAAACAAAAAAAGACTTTTCAGAAGAGAAAATTAGGGCATAGAGCAAAACACGATTCAATGAGTCTTGAGAACATTAGAAAAAAACAAGCAAAATGCAGGCTCACCAAATTGTTACAGGCAGATGCTACATGTGCATCTCTGTCCCCAAAACCCTCTTTGGCTTCTTTGATGGCAGACAGAAAAAGTTTCTCGGCGTGCTCCAACTTTCCCTGGTCAAAATAGGAACCGAAGTGCAGGTGAGGGCCGTGAGGCATGAGTTGCATTAATAATAGAAGCTGGGAAAAAGATTAGCTTACACTAGTTTACTAGAAACTCATCAAAAAAGGTCAGGAAACACCTACTTGTAGAAATGAATCCCTCCCAGAGTCTGTAAAGACTCTCCACTTTTGAGTGTGAATATTGGACGTGATAGAACCGTCCTCAATTTTTTTAAATTCAGCTATTGTCGCCTCATTTGCATCTTTAGAACTTAGAGTTGATACATCTTCAGCCATTGCAAAACAAGTCTGTCCTCCGAGAAGGATTGCTGCGGTAAGAAATAAATGGAATGTGTTTCATAAAATATATTTCTAGCCCTGAAAGAGAAAAGATCATCTTTTCTAATACAGTGTGCAGGGAGGTATATCTCGAATGTACAATACAATATTTGTAGAAACACTGTATTTAACAAAATTATACTTCCTTTGTTCCATTCGAATTTTCCAATTGCCATTGGCACAAAGATTAAATATGGAACATGTGTGGTTGAGTTTTATTTAAAAGAAGACAAAAAATAAGGGTTATAATTTTCTTTAAAAGAAAAGTGACAAATATTTTGGGTCGGATGAAAAAAGAAATATGAGATAAACTAGTGGGATGGAGAGAGTATATAACACCAAACTCCATGTGAAAAACAGCATTGATGCAAAAAAGGCATTTTGGTATCTTCCGAGCCCTAACCATATCCAGTCCAGGTCAAAGATATATTGGAGTTTATTTGAAAAGGATATATGTACATAAGGTAACATAACTCAACATATAGTAACAAAAATTGTAGATGCATTATGAAAAAAGAATGGCCAGAAGAGAACCCTCAAAAAGCATACATAAGCTTTTGGTCTGATGTTAACACATAAAATTTACGCAGAGAGAACAAAGACATGTAACATTTGAAAACTAATATTGATTTTACCAAACTCTGCTGAAACTCTTAAAGACGTGATCAACATATATTCATCAAAATTCTACTTGAAAGAAAAACAGGAGAAAAGAACAGTTCATGTCACAGTGTCACAAGTTGCAACATTTAAAATTTGGAACAAGAAGAAACGGTCTAGTTTTTAAAAATATTGGACCAATTAAAACCATGATGCAACTCATATACCCAAAGAGAAACACCTAAGGAGAAGGGGGAAATTTGAGAAAATTTGTATGAGCTGAAGATGTTAAACAAAAAAGGTTCATTATCACAAAGATAATGGGACTAAATAAAAAATCATATGGTAGTTCAAATTCAAAAACCAGCAGTGTGTGCCTCACTAGTTCCATTCCCATGTCCCTATATAAATAGCACATAAAAGTTGGTTCTCTGATACACATTTAAAAGCATGCATAAAATACATGTGTTTCAAAAGGAAAAGAGATACCTATATGTGAAAGATCAATCTTCTAAGAATTAAAAATGAACGTAACCAAAGAGACCAAATTGTACCAGCTTGTCCAAATAGAAATATCCATTTGAATTGGTGCCTACTATCACCTCCAAAGCCGTGTTGATTAATAGACTGGAGAACTGCAAATGCAAAAAATTGTGGAAATTTATTTCCTTCCTAGTAATGATAATGCATATTGTACACCCAGTTGTATGTAGAGCTAGGAACACCATGCAGATATTCATTTTGAATCAAAAGAATGTTTATTTTGAATCAACAGAATGCTTATTTTCAACCGTATTTTTCATTATGAAGACTACTCAGCATAGTGTTCATACTGAAACAAAATAGTGTTCATTCTGAAATTACGTAGTGTTCATTCTAAAGCAGCGTAATGTTCATTTTGAAATATTTTTTTAACTACAAGTTTGCCATGATGTATCAAGATTCAAGAAGAAAGTACATCTGGTTCTGCCATATAATTTTCCCCTAAAAATCACCTTAATACAAGGAAAATGGAATCATCTTATATGCACTACTCAGGAGTGTACCAAAAATTACATTAAGAACTATCTTTTATCAAACGAGACTCCCCAAATGCATGTAATTGTTAATTGGGTTATATGGGGTAAGCGGACTTCAAATTCAGAAGAATACACCAGCAGAAACAGAATTGACAACAACCAACCTGGATAGGAGGGGAAGATGGATCCTTTTCTACTTCTTCCCCAGAATAACGGAACATACGACGATTGCCGGAGTCCCCCTAGAACGTTGGCAAGTGCTCGCCGGAAAATCATCGTTCCGCAAGAAGATGGAAGAGTGAGGATTGTAAGTTTGGGAAAATTTATGGAAAAGGGAATTTATGAGAATGCCCTCCTATATCTAACCGCGCGTGAGGTGCGTTCGCTCTACTTGCGTAAAATGAGAGGAAATGACAGAAAGGCCCTTCCAACGAAGAAACAAAACGTCACTGTTTATTACCGTTACTTCAAAAATTAAACGGAAATATTAAAATTAACGACCCGCCGTTAGGTTGCCTTCGAAGCGTCACGATGATTTTTAGAAAGGCCAAACGGCGTCGTTTGAAGCCCCAACCCCTCCTTAATCCCCCGACCAGTCTTCGGACACGATACGCCTTCATCAATCGAAACTCTTCTGCTCTTTGTTCTACATTGCTTACCGTCTTCGGATACCTTCAAGAACTACCACACATCTCTTTGCCATAGAGAACACCGGAGCAAGTAGCGGGTTCCAGTACAAGAGAAGAAGAATTCTAACCCAAACACAAAGGGAGGAGATGGAGAATGAAAACCAGATATTTTCAAATAATTCTTACTTAAAATTAACTAATTTTTGTTTTATTTTGAAATATTTGGGATTGGTGTCAGATTTCTGCTGAGGTAACTCCATCTGTGGAGGGTCAATCGTTCCTGGATGCTTCGGAAATTGAGGTGCATTGCATGTACACTAAAATATATTAATTAAAGTATTTTGTTTGTTTTTTGAAACATTCGAAAACAGAACAAGTTATTCGACCATGGAAATAATCAATATAATGTTACAGTAATTGGTTAACAGTCGAATGCAGTCGAATCTATTTTTTGATTAGTTCTTGATTTTAATTCTAGGTTCCAGCGTTGGCTTGCACCATTGACATTGATAAAATACCTGGAATAAAGTTAACCCTGAAATCTTCTTTGGGGGAGTTCCAGAATCTGATAGGCGAAGGACTTGGAGATCATCCAGAAGTTCTTGATTTGTTTAGGGAGAGCACCCTTTTTTCTCATTTTTTGGATGTTGAGTGTATTCCTCCTCCTCTGTTCCTATGGCAACTCATTGCGAGGGAATCCAAAATAAAGAGGAAAGGAGAGATGTGGTTCGTTTTCAAAGGAGTTCCTGTCAGGTACTCCTTGAGGGAGTTTTCACTCATTAGCGGCCTCAACTGCTCTCACCTTAACGCCGGCTTTGAAAATTCTAAGGAATTAACCTCTGCAAAGAATGATTTCATTCGTGCTCACTTTCTTTCAGCAAAGAAGGGAAAGAAATCTGCTGCAGTCACATACAAGATGGTTGTGCAGCGTTTCTTGGAAATTTGTAAAGGACTGGACATGGAAAAGAAGAAAGAAGGCCAGGAGATGGTTGCTGTGAGAATGGCAGCACTTTTGTTTGTTGTTGTTGTTGTTGTTCTCTTGGGTCATGCTGATCGAGACAAGTCTGCAATTCCAGATTGGATTCTGGGCATGATTGCACAGTGGACAGCAGTTCTAGGTTTCCCATGGGGAACCTGGGCATTTATGGAGTCCTTGGGGTCACTGAGGAAAGACCTAGCTGCTAAGGCCAAATCAATTGGAAGAGGGGCCTCATCAACCATGTACTATACTGGTTTCTTGCTTCCCATTGGGGTAAGGATTTTTTCAATTATAATATTTCTTATAATTTTTATTGAAATGTGATCTTATTGAAACTTTCCATATGAAAAGATCCTTTTTCTGGAGAGTTGCTTGGGGACTGGAGCAAATATTACAACAAGAAGCCCACAGACATCCCAGCTAGGCCAAGAATCTGCCTTTGGGGTGAGATTCCAATAAAGAAGAAAATCACCCACACAGAAATGGATGCTTACGTTAGGGACGTGCAGGTATATACATATTATTGGTCAATAAAAGATTAAAATTTAATGAATTCCAAAAATAAAGTGTCATTGTTTTGGTTGCAGTCTCTAAAGACCATTCTTGTTCCCGACAAGTTTGAGGCAACTGCAGAGTGGTATTTGAACTTCCATCCTCTAGAGACCACAAAACACCCCGAGTTGGATGCATTTGTGGCAAAATTAGAGTGTAGAGGGGAAGTCCACATTCCGGTGGAGAGGAAGAGAAAAGCCTGGAATGTCCCTTCACCAACAAGAGATAATTCTGAAGACCGTAATGAGCACATCTCCTCTCCCCAAGAATCTCAGAGGAGTCAGAGCCTTAGGGAATCTCCTTCTAGAGTCTCCCATTCCAACATCCCAAATCCATCGTCTCCTAACCCTCACCCCGCCAAGCCTTCATCCAATACCTTTCAAGAACTCTTTGATCGAATGTCAAAGAAAATTGATAACATTGCAGAAGAACAAAGAAAGAGGTTTGAAGTGCTTGAAAAAAAGTTAATGCTTTGTCAACTTTAATAAATCAAAAGATTGTGAATAAGGTATGATGAAAGCTTTTGAAAGTCATCCAATAATTTTAATTGATCAGAACTGATCTATTCTTATGTAAAAATATGAAGGTGAATGTAACTGAATCAGGAGAAGAACCAACCAAGAATCCGCAGGAGGTACGTCGAATACAGTCGAATACATCGAATGTATACGAAATGTTCGAATACCTCGAATGTATACGAAATGTTCGAATACCTCGAATGCAGTCGAAACGTTTTGTTCAGTTTTAAATTTGTAAGAGCTGTTAATGTTCAGGTGCCAGAGACGACAATCATGGGTGATTGTGAGGAGACTGAGGCACGAAATCCTTCCCCTGACCATAAGGTTTGGGGTTTAATAGAGTTATTTCATTTTGTTTGCATATGTTAAATGAAATAATAATATCATTTCATTCTTCTTTCTCATCGTTTTCATACTTCATACTCTATAGGTTTCTCCAATACTTGGTATTCTCCAAATTGTTGGGAAAATTAAACAAGAGCACGAGAATCAACCTTCAACTCTTTCTGATTCTGTTCTTAGTTTAGAGAACAGAAAGGTAAAGTTCTAATCTTAACTTACAATGCATTGTCCTTTCGAAAATAGATTCATATTTTTTGTTCTTGTGTGCAGGCTGAGTCTACCCACGAGACAATGGGAATAGAAGATGCTACCTCAATGAAGCCTCTGCAGGAAATGGTAAAATAATAAATCTTACTACAAGTGCCTTCGAAATATAGTCATAGTGTTCAAATGTATTCGAATTTTTTGCAGGTTGAGTCTTGCCATGAGGTAATGGAGACAGACGCTGCTGCTGCTTCTATGAAACCTCTGCAGGCTGAGTCTACCCACGAGACAATGGGAATAGAAGATGCTGCCTTAATGAAGCCTCTGCAGGAAATGGTAAAATTAAAAATCTTCCTACAAGTGCCTTCGAAATATAGTCGAAGTTTTCAAATGTATTCGAATTTTCTGGAGTCATTGCATTCGAAATGCAGTCAAGTTCTTCAAAGTATTTAGAGCATGTTTATTTACACTCTATTTAACTGTAGGTTGTTTCTCCCCCGAAGGAATTGGGAGAAGAGGCTGAAATTACTGATGGCATTGTGTATGGAAAGGTTTGGTTTCTTACTTCAAGTGCTTTCGTATTGTGGTCTAAGATTCCGAAATAATTCACTTATTTTTTTATTTTAGAGAGTGAAAAAGAAGTCATCCAGTTTGAAGTCTCCTTATACAGCGGACGGGAGGAAGAAAAAGAAAGCCGATGAGCTCTTATCTAAGCCGCCAACTAAAGCAGATCTTTTGGAATTTAAGATCTTCATCGTAAAAGCAATTAAAGATGACCGCCCTGTACAATGCTACCTCGCCCAGTACAAGGAGATTCAGGATTTTGTGAAAACGTTCTGGACTGACCTTATCACTCCAGGTTTTTGGGTAGCGGATATTGTAAGTTGCATTAACATTTCATTCTTCGTACACAAACAATGCTTATATCTTTCGTTTTCTAATAACATGTTACTTTTGTTTGTTAACTAGCATCTGAGTGAGTACCTTTACGTCCTGAGAAGACGTTTATGCAATGACGATGGAGACTCATGCATTACGCCTTTTGAATTCAACAATTATGTGAACTCTTATGCGCATGACCCAGAATGGCCTGTTTTGTCTGGATCCCTTGAAAAGATTGTGGATGGTACATACAGCGAGGGGCCGGAAGCATTTAAAACCAAATCCTGGAAAAAGAACACTAAGTACGTATATTATTTGAAAGGCACGAGTTCACATTGGTTCTGTATCAAGGCTGACTTTGAGAGGTGCCGCCTCATCGTGCTTGACTCCCTTAAGAGGATAACTTCGATTGAGACGATGGCTAGTTTGCTGATAGATGATCTTAGAGGGTTTAAAGGCATTGCGGGAATTAGAGAAATCGGCAAGCACGGATATGCCGATTGGGAAATCGAATACTGCACAGTACCCCAACAGATTGATTGTGACTGCGGCATCTTCGCGGTAAAAATGTTAGAGTTGGGAGCACAACATCAGGATTTTAAATCGTTAGAGAATATGACAAAAGAAAAGATGGCCAACATGCGTTTAGAAATTGCTTACTACATATGCAAGGAGTACCATTGTAGAAACAAAAAATAAATTTTGTGGTTAAAGAGCGGTCAAATCAGCTTTTATTACTCTCGTTAATTTCTAAGAGCTCAAGAAGTTAAATGAGATGTAATTTCGTTCATTAATAATGATGATGATGATAATCATAATGATGATGATGATAATAATAATAATAGAGAGGGCCGTTGAGATCAACAAATATCCAAAATGAATACCTTCGACTGTCCCGACTAATATTTGACCACATTTCGGATGGACTTTATTTAGTAATTAGTTAAAAATTAAAAATGGAAGAAGACATGTGTGGGCGGTTTGCATTCAATTCCGGAGATGGTGCAATGTATTTATAGGGGGGGGCGAATTCGAAGGAATGTTTGAATTGTGTATGATGATTTAGATTTAATTGGCGTAGACGAAGAGTCATAAATTCAGTTTTTATAAAAGTTTTTATACATTCGACCTTCTCGATGAGTATTTGACCACAATTCGAATGGTACTATTACACCCTAAAAAAGAATTCTTGTTTTATAATTTACATTACTTTCAATGACTAATGGAAGTTTATAATTAAAAGAGCAGTGAGAGGAAATTATGGTGCGAAGTGAAAATAGAACAATAATCTGGTTTTTAATATAAAAAGTTTTTATTAAAAAATACATAAAATCAAACTTCAAATACACATGAAAATACCCTTATGCGTATTTCATGATATGGATGAGAAAATTATTGTGTATGAACGTATTCGAAGGAACAAAATTTCGATTCTTTCGAAGGCCGTGATTCAATATATGAACGTATTCGAAGGCCGTGATTCAATATTATTGGAACAAAATTTCGATTCTTTCGACTACATTTGGAACATATTCGAAGGAATGTTTGAATTGTGTATGATGATTTAGATTTAATTGGCGTAGACGAAGAGTAATAAATTCAGTTTTTATAAAAGTTTTTATACATTCGACCTTCTCGATGAGTATTTGACCACAATTCGAATGGTACTATTACACCCTAAAAAAGAATTCTTGTTTTATAATTTACATTACTTTCAATGACTAATGGAAGTTTATAATTAAAAGAGCAGTGAGAGGAAATTATGGTGCGAAGTGAAAATAGAACAATAATCTGGTTTTTAATATAAAAAGTTTTTATTAAAAAATACATAAAATCAAACTTCAAATACGCATGAAAATGCCCTTATGCGTATTTCATGATATGGATGAGAAAATCACAATCACCAAAATGTTGAAAAAACAGGACATGACTCTCACTGCTGTGTTATCCGGGAAACAAAATTGAACATGTCGGGGTAGCGCTACAACAGATCCAATGAATTTGTGAGTTATAAAATATAACTTTAAAAAAATTAAGAAAATATAATGAACAAACCAATCGCTCTTTAAACTTGGGATCATGCTCGAGGATTACTGTAAAATCGAACATAATGATCTTTTTTTATTTTCGCAGGCAATAAGGAAAAGAAGATTGGGAAAACCCTAAACATATTTGCGTATTTATATAGGCCGAGCAAGGAGGAAATGGACGAAAATGGTAATAGACGGGAATTTTTAGAAGAGTCCCGCCATTTCATGAATAGGCGGGACGGGAAAATTTAGTCCGACATTTCAGTCCGCCATTTCATGAAAAAGCGGGACGGGACCATGTAGCAATCCAATTAAGACTTTCATTCTAGGGGTAGTCTTTAAGAGTTAAGAGTTTAACTGTAGCAAGGTCGTACGGTCGTACCTGTTGGTGTTAAGAATTAACTTCGGACCGTAGTGGATGTAGGAGTCCAGTTAAGAGGATAACTATATTAAATCCGTACTTGTGTTAACAACTAAGTTCGGACCGTAGTGGATGTAGGAGTCCAGTTAAGAGGATAACTGTATTAAATTCGTACCTGTTTGTGTTAACAACTAAGTTCGGACCGTAGTGGATGTAGCAGTCCAGTTAAGAGGATAACTGTATTAAATTCGTACCTGTTTGTGTTAACAACTAAGTTCAGACCGTAGTGGATGTAGCAGTCCAGTTAAGAGGAATAACTTAAGAGGATAACTGTAGGAGTCCAGTTAAGAGGATAACTGTAGGGGTAGTCTTTACATGTTGGTATTAAGAATTAACTTCGGACCGTAGTGGATGTAACATTCCAGTTAAGAGGTCTTTACCTGTTTGTGTTAACAACTAAGTTCGGACCGTAGTGGATGTAGGAGTCCAGTTAAGAGGATAACTGTATTAAATTCGTACCTGTTTGTGTTAACAACTAAGTTCGGACCGTAGTGGATGTAGGAGTCCAGTTAAGAGGATAACTGTATTAAATTCGTACTTGTTTGTGTTAACAACTAAGTTCGGACCGTAGTGGATGTAGGAGTCCAGTTAAGAGGATAACTGTATTAAATTCGTACCTGTTTGTGTTAACAACTAAGTTCGGACCGTAGTGGATGTAGCAGTCCAGTTAAGAGGATAACTGTAGCAAGGTCGTACTTGTGTTAATGAAGAGTATTATAAAAAAATAGAAAAAATAATAATATCTAGAAATATTGAAATAAATTCTAAAAATAAAAAGTATATAAAAATCTAGAAACAAGGTCCCCACCAAGACTACTTTTCCACTACAATATTGATCAGCGCACAGTAATGGTCCTACTTGTCCAAATTACAGTCAACATTGGGAATGTAGTATGGTTCCGTATTTCTCCAAAATGTACAAAATTAGAGATACAACAAAGACAAAATTGGACAAAATTTTGTTAAATATAGACGAAATTTTGTACGGAATAATTTTCTTTGAGTCCCATGCCACATTTATGTCAGATGAGAATTGAAAAGTCAAAATTTCTCATAAATTACAACCTTTATCTTCTTCTTCTTCTTCTTCTTCTTCTTCTTCTTCTTCTTCTTCTTCTTCTTCTTCTTCTTCTTCTTTTCTCGTCGCTTCGCTTCCGCCGCTTCCACCGCTTCCAACGCTTCGACTGCGACTCCCTCTCTTTATACCCTCACGAACACTCTCCAACGCCGCTGGGAGTAAAAATGCCGCAATCAGATTTCGTTGTGGTCATCAAAAGGGATGCTCATACCGGCATGGTAAGATTTCATTTGAATGCATGTGACTAACACATGCATGCTTGGCTTTAATCTCGATTTCATGATTTACAGGTCATTCCTTCTCGCTATCATCCACGGGAGGAGAGATTGGATATATATACTCGGATTGGGTGCTATCCAGTCCGAGTTGTTCTTGGAGATGACGGCAAGCATCGATTCGCTGCCGAGAATGGATGGAGATGCTTTCTCCATGACCACCACTGCCAAAATCTTTGGCATATTCAGTTCAAAAAATTATCAGAGGCAGCATGCAAAGCCATTGTGATTTCGACCCTTGGTTCAGAAGTTGACTACCCAATAAGAATTCCTGATTATGATTCTGGTAAGACTTTGAAATATGGTATATTTTACCCGCCCTCCCCGAATTCTTTCTAATTCTAACTATAAATCTATAATGTATGCGGTGATTTGCAATTATCAGATGCAGATGATGTTACAGATGATGATGATGACGTCTTTGTTTGCAAGTTGGAAGAATCGCACTTTCGGGAGTCATCCGAGAAGCTGGTATGCTTTTAAAATATCATTTTTAATAAACAATATCATTATCTGATCTTTTTGACCAAATTCGACCCAATTCGACGTATTTGACCTTTTTGACCAAATTCGACCCAATTCGACGTATTTGACTATTTTGACCAAATTCGACCAAAACACGGAATTTTTGTTTGGAATACATGGTGTATTCTCCTCCATCAATTAATGACTTTTAATCCGTTATTGTCTCAGCCCTTAAGTGAAGAATTTTGCGAAGCAAATGGCTTTGTAGAGGGAAAAACAGATGTCACTCTCATAGGACCCAACATGCAGCCTGTGGTCTGCACACTCAAGGTTGATTGCATTGGTGATGGGTTCCTGAAGAGAATGTGGCGTTACATTGTTGATTCGAATGGTTTGCGTGTTGGGGACAAGCTTGTGATGAGGCCGGTGGGGAACAACACCTTTATGGTGGGAGTTTACCGTCATCATAGACGGGAAACAAAAAATTAATTGATTGTTATTTAATGAACATTATCATTATCTGATCTTTTCCAGGTATGCGTGCATGGGGATTTAATGTGTTTGTACAACTCTTTTTTCGGTTAAGTTCTTAGGCTTATTACTTTTTCTTATTGGATAATTCGACCAATTTGACCTTTGTGACCATATTCGACCACTCGCAATTTTTAGATTGAGTTGGTGTTTCACGCAATATCGACCCTTCCCAAATAGACCTTTTCATTTACTTTTTTTTATTACAAATCATTAAATGGTCTTTAAAAACAATAAAATTTTGGATATAATTTGAATATTTAAGGTAATTTTTTACAAATCATTACTTAGACTTTTTTTGATATGTTATTGGCACTTACTATGAATTTTTTAGTTTTATCTTATTGGCACTTAACGAGTTTTGCAGAAAAAGCATTAGAACATCCGAAATTAAACAAATAGACCTTTTCATGCACTTTTTTTTATTACAAATCATTAAATAGTGTTTCAAAACAATAAATTCATATGTTACATTTTATTAGACCACTACCAAATAGAAATTTTTTCCGAGCATTCACGTCATATTATGCTTCGAACTACGTATTCAACTCCCAAGCACATTATTCAAGTCATTTGTCGTAGATGTGTCTTTACGAGGTCTCTTTGCGCATTTCCGTACTGTATGCCCTTTTCCTTGGCAACCAGAACATGTCAATTTATATTTTTTTCGTGCCTCGCCGTCCGATGGAAATCTCTTCGTTGTTGGCCTTCCTCTTTGCTTGTTCAATATAGGGGGTTTGACTTCTAAGAGCTCCATTCCATCGGCATCCCAGTCATCTTCATGTGGCACGGGGTAGATTGTTTCCGCGTATGCGATATACATGTATTCCTTTGTGTATAATTTACTACACAGGCTATAACAATCTATGCCTGTGCGTTCTGAACAAGCGAGTGCATGCACGCAAGGTATCTTATCCTTGTCAAACACTTGGCAGGTGCAAGTTTTATTTGAAAGGTTAACAACATGGTCAGAGTGCACTCCCTTTACTTCAAACTCGTATTGATTCAACTGATGACATTCCAAGCGCAAGGCAGTGTTGAATCTCTTGCGCATTTCAGCTTCAACAGCCGGGGTAACAGGGGGATTTGACGCATCGAGAGACCTTAACTCTTGTTGCCTTTTTCCACGCCATCTTGATGTCATGTTCTGGACTGCTTTTAAAAGTGCAACAATAGGAAGTTCCCTGTCCTCCCTCAATATGCTATTGATTGATTCGGCGCCATTTGTCGTCATTATTTGGTACCGGTTTATTTCAAAATACGCCCTGGCCCATCTTTTCTTTGGGATATTGTCAATGTAATTACCAGCAGCTAGATACCTTGCTTTCAAGTCGCCATACAACCTCTTGAATGACCGTTTGGTGTATGCATTTGCAAGTTTCTCAAAAAGTGTATCCAACCTCTTTTTGCACATCTTTGGATAACGCTTCCTCAAATTACAAGTGATGTGATACCTACACAATCCATGATCTGCAGCCGAATAGTGCTTTCTTATCCCATTTCGAATGCTAATGTGTCTGTCCGAAATGAACACCAAGTCTCTAGAATCAGGAATTAACTTCCTTAAATGGCCAAAAAACCAAGAGTATGAGTCGTTGTTTTCATAGTCCACAATAGCCCAGGCAAGGGGATATTGGTGAAAGTCACCATCTTGAGCCGTTGCAATGAGTAAAACACCCTTACAGGATGTCTTAAGAAATGTTCCGTCAACGGCAATGACATGCCTCAATGCTTGAAATCTAGAAATACCTGCATGAAATGCTATGAATACATACTTGAAGGCACCCCCCTCATCAAGTTCTAGGTGGGTTGTTACAAGATCATTATTTGCCTTTTTCAACATGTGCAAGTATAATGGAAGCTTTTCGTAACTAGTCTCGGGCTTCCCAAACATGGCTTCATTTGCGAACTTCCTACTCCACCAAGCCTTTGCATATGTGATCGGCATGCTCTTGTTTTTCATGAAAGTCATGATATTTTTGGGCCTAAATAAATCATCCGTCCCATAAAAACTCTCTAAAATTAAATCTGAGACATATCTCGAAGTTGTTTGGCTGTGTGTTCGGCTACGGTCACCAACTGTACAAATATGTCTCCCGTTGTATTTTTTAATAGCGAATCGAGATGTGTTTTTTACGATGGATGCCATCATCATCCAAGAGCATTTGTCACTCTTGCATTTCAACACATACCTCTTCTTGTCGCTCTTCACGGTCTTTGTTTCAAAATGTCCTTGTATGAAAACATCAGCCATCTTCTTCTTCAACTCTCTTTTGTCAGCAAATTCAAGTCTGATGGCCAAATTCGACCCATCTTCAAAGCCACCATCCAATGTCGCGTCTACCTCATTACCAAAAGACGTATCAAAAGAAGGATTGTCCCTCCGAATAAAGCACTCGTCCTCATTTAACTCATCATTATCACCACAGATATAATCATCTTCATCCACTTGAGCAGTTGCTGGGCTCTTCACAGGGGTGGCATTAGACTCAACGAATTGAGGATTTTGATCACACCTCCCTGCAAAAACAATACCGTCTTGATCACGCCCAGATTCTTGATCAGCAACAATCATACAATTGAAGAAGTCATCCTGGAAGCAATCAATCAGGGGAACGAAGGGGTCAATTGCTGATTGCGATCCCAAGAGTTCTTCTTGGACTTCATGTATTTGCTTTTCTTGTTCTTTTTCTTCACGTTCAAATGGAACCATCTCAACATGCAAGGCTGTAAAGTTTTGCTTTAATTCCAAAAGAAATACATGTAGTGTTTCACTTGAATCGATGGAAAAGGGTGGAATATTTTTTTCAAGCCGTTGAATTTGAAATGCAATTTTTGGCCTTTGATTTTTCATATAACAACCAAGCTTTTGAATAATGGCTTTCAAAAAGGCATCAAAGTCCAAATTAGCAACATCCCAAAACAACGAAGTTATATTCTTGCCCGATCCACTGTAAACATACTTCCCTTCGTGATCTGTGGTCCACTTTCCACCATAAACAACATATAATATAACAACATCTGTACCCATCTGCAATCGAAAAAACATAAACAACAAAAAATATCACATTTAAGTGTATTCGAAATTCATCGAAAGAACGTCGAATAGTCGAGACCAATCGAAAAAACATAAACAACAAAAAATATCACATTTAAGTGTATTCGAAATTCATCGAAAGAACGTCGAATAGTCGAGACCAATCGAAATAACGTCGAATATTCGTAAACATCATAATGATATCCAAATATTCCCTAAATGTTCGTATGATTTCGCAGACTATATTCGAATAGGGTTTATTTCGGAGTAGGGTTTATTTCTATCTTAGATATGTAGGGTTTACCATAATATATGTAGAATCATAACACAATTGGCTCAATTAGAATCATAACTCTTTAGTGTAAAGAAAAATTAGGGTTTGTAATCAAATTTTGGGGTATCGAAAATTAGGGTTTACCGTAATCTCTTTCTGCTCTTTTTCCTCCTTCTGCGCTACGCAATAGCTTCTAAACGCGTTCCAAAATCTTATCGTTTTGCTTTGCTATCAAATTAGGTTGCCGATTTGCAGAACAAATGTGTAGTGTGCGTACGATTGAGGAGCTGAAAAGCATGAAATAGTTAATTTCGGGTCGGGTCAAAAAAGGGGGGAAATCGTTAAACGGCTGTGGGACGTAATTAGATTCTTTCGACAATAGCTTTCGAAGAATAGGGGTAATTTGGGAATCTCACATGCTAATTTTTCGTGTTTTTCAGTGAGGGTAGATAGAGGGTAGTCTCATAATATCAAACCTTTTTTTGGACATTTTTATAAGAGAAACCTTTTTTTAGGGTACACTTATAAAGCGCCCTGTAAGTTTGATACGGAGTAAAAAAAATGACTAAATTCCTTTTAAAAAATTTCATATCTAATCCTCTAATTTTTCTTTTAAATGTATCATTCCACAAATTATTATTTTCTTGATCTTCTATTATATTGATATTAATTTGAAGATTAAAAGTGTAATTCGATAATGATAATATATCTTTATTGTCATATACGAATTTAGAGGTCGCTCCCAATTTGTCGTTTGTAAATCGCAGTTGTTGTCGACTACAATCATAGTCTACCAATGTGGTCTTTCGTCGTTATCCTAGTTCACAGACATAGTCATTATTGTTGTGTTATGTTGTACCAAACCAATAGCAGAATACGCCACTAGACATAAAATTGATGTCAAATTACACTTTTGTTATTAAATTAACACCAACATAATATAAGATAAAAAGGAACTATTTGTATAAATGTATCCAAAAAGGGACCAGAAGCATGAAATTTGATATAAGAGGACTAAATATTAAAACTCTCATGTTATAAAAAGACCGATTAAATAAATTTTACTCATAAAAAGTACTTATAAGACAAATGGTGTACATTTACTTCTAAGCCCATTTTAATAAAATTTGACAATTGCAATTATAATGTTAGATGCGATTAATTTATATAATGTTACATATGATTAAATAAATTTATTATTATTATTTTAGTGATAATAATATTAATTTTAATAATAATACTCTCTTTGTCCCATAAACATTTCACTCATTTTGTTTTCTTGAAGATTAAATAAATTATAAAAATGATATTGAAAAAATGTTGAATAGTAAGTGGTAAAATTTATTTAAAAAGAGAAAATTCAAAAGTAAGAATATTTTTGGAACATTTACCAATAGAATATTATATTAGCAGGACTTCCAACGCGATTAATATGACATCTTCAAATGTTACAGAGTACTCCCTCCGTCCTATAATGATCTTTCCGGTTCGCAAAACGAAGAAAAATCCTAAGTTTTTTCAATCTATTTTATTTAAATATTGGTATAGAAATAAAAAATAAAACATACATATTTAAAAACTACATCAAAAGTTCAACAAAACAAGTGGTGACAAGAATATTTTATTTTATCATATAGGCCATGAAAAAACACAAATAAATATAAATTTCCGTGAAGTTGGAATAGTGCTCTGGGAAGATCATTATAGGACGGAAGGAGTATCATTTTTGTAACATAACACTCATATTTTCTAATGAGAGTTATCGTTAAAGATTTTCTACCTCTTTGTCTTCAATGTATTATTTAATTGTTTTTTTGCTCGCAGGTCGTGGAGAAGTAACTCGAGGACCGTGCACAGCCCAAGTTATGTGCTCAGTCGAGTGCCTGACCTCGTACCGTGCCCGGTGTTGTGCTCGACATTGAGTAAAAGTCCCTCGACACTTTGTACTCAGTTCGATCCCCCCCCCCCACCAAATGAGGAAAGGTTCCCTTTTACATAAAGGTTGGAACAGGTCATCCGCAAGCCGCAGTGATATGTGGTATTGAGAGCATATTCAACCCACGGGAAGCGTATTGTCCAATGAGCTTGAGTGTCAAGCGTGAAAGTCGGAGATATTGTTCTACAACACGAGTTTTAATTAACTTCTGTTTTATCATTCATTTGTGGGTGGAAGGTTGTGCTTAGCTGTAGAGTGATAGCGGTCAACTTAAAAAAATGTTGCCAAGACTTTTTAGTAAAAACTTTGACACCGTCCGAGAGAAAATACCTCATAAACTCGTATAACTCGACTACAATATCCACAAATAAGATGTTATTTGGTAGAAAGGAATAAAAAGAATGTAGGTTTTTTTGAGGGACTAAGTTTATTGATAATAAATCTAAAGGGTTTATCCTCTTTATAAAATCAAAGTGTTTAAATACTTTATGGATGTGAATTGAAGTAGGGTAGTGGGCATGTAGGAAAAATATTTATATTGTAATATTAAATTTAATTAATTAAAATGCTAAGTTACTAGTAATGTTCTAATTAATTTATCTGGCTATTTTGTTAATTAATCTTTCGAAAATCATCATGTCTATTTATCTATGAATGAGAAAAAAATTAGCCAACCATACTAGTACATTATAATACCTAGAAATAGGATACATCAATAGAATAGTTGTGAGAAAACTTATCACTAGCCAAATTAGTTAGTTAATATACATAATTCAACTAGTTAAAATATCTGAAAAATATCCACTACTTAAAATCAATTCATATTCCCTTTTCACTATTATCAATCAAATCATACTATTACTCTTCTTAATCCAACCAATCAAATTTGAACTTTTTTTAACAAAAGCACGATTTATTATTATTACCACAAGCTCCATACAAGCTTACAGTCATATACATACAATCAAAACTAGGCAAAACTTCATCACTGTAAAACTAGATATCTAACTTTATAGTTAATGAAAGCTTTCAGATGTGCTCTATTCCATCTACAGCAATCTGCTGTGGTGCTTACCTCTTGAAGATGAATCATCTTATTTCTGCCCTCCAAACTGAGTACATTATGGCAGCAAAAGAGGCAACAACAATCTATTTGAATCTCCCTCCTTTGATCTTTAGTAGCTCATCTTGCATATCATTATCATTGGATGTGGTCCAATGATACATGATCCAATCACCAACATTTTATTGGATCTCCTTAGTAAAGATGCAATAATAAAAAATATTATCTTTGTCTTCTACTCCACCAGAGCATATAACACAGCGAGGATCAACAGACATGAATTTGCTTAATCTGTCTTGGCTAATTGATTCTTCCACCCTAGCCAGAGGAAAAACTGATGTTTAAGACTGGTTAGCCTATTCCATATAAGTTGGTAACCTTGCAAAATAATCTTCTCACCATTAGGCAGTTATACCCTCTTTGAACATCGTACTTCTCATTCTTATCTATCCCTTCGAAGAGCTTTCTATTATGAAATAACTTCTTCAAATAAAAACAGTGACCAGGTTTGGGGTGTATATTTCATATTGAGTTTTTCTTTAGGTATCTACTATGGATCCATTGGACCCATAGTATATCCTTTTTATTATCAATGTCCCACAATAGTTTATGATTACAAACATAATTCTATTTGGCCAGATTTTTAAAGCCTAACCCACTAGCTCTTTTAGGCTTACAAATATCATCCCAACTAACAAGAGGAATTTTATTATAATCTAATCTTGATCTCCATAGGAAATTTCTGGAAATACCCTAATGTTCAGCATAACTTTGCTAGGAATAATAAAGAGTTTAGACCATAAATTTAATATCCCAAACAACACAGAATTAATCAGCATGCTTCTACCTGCATAAGATAGATTCTTGTTAGCCCAAACAGAAATTTTTGAAGTGATTTTACTTACCAAGGTTTCACATTCCCTAGTACTGATTCTACTATCAGTAATAGGACCACCCAAATATGTAAAGGGCAACACCCCTTTATCCATTTTAGCCAAATTCAGAAGTTCCATAGATTGTTGATTCTGCAAACCACTTATCACCATTTGACACTTAGAGTAATTCACATAAAGTCCAGTAACTGACTTGAAGTGGTGGAGGCAAATAAGGACAGTCAGTAAGGAATCTCTTTTAGCTTTGCAAGCTACTATCAAGTCATTAGTCAATACAAGACTAATAATCTGTAAAGATTTGCACATTGGGTGATAAAAATATATATTCTTGTTCGTATTATATTTCAAAGCTCTAGTAAGATACTCCACTACCAGTGATGGATACCCAATATTTTCCCAAGGACTGTAGATCGGCCTAGGTCCAAATATAGGTATCCGGGCCTTATAATATTGAAAGATAATACGAGAATAATAATTAATAGTAATAGAAGCACTGCTCACTAGATAATAACTCAAATCGGCGGTCCTCTCCTTTATTCGGTCCTCTTAGGAACGGAATATGCTTGAGGATCGCCAGAATATCTTTTATTATTTACTCACGTATTTTCTCTCCTCATTACAAGATATCCTCCATTCCCCAAGTCCCTCTTTCTTTTATAGGCACTCCCCATCCATTATCCTCTTCAATAATGGCAGTGATTGGGGGAATATTCGTGCCAGCCTTCCTCCATCTGGGGGGATGTATCTCAGCTTGAGGCCGTCCACTGGAGGACAAGCCTGTCCGTCCATCTCTTGCTCCCTGTCCATCCCTTTCTCTTTGTCCTTGTCCCTTCAATTAGGGGAGACTGCTCTAGACTCTTCCATACGATTTCTTTCCTTTGGGGTAGCTTAATCTTAACTTATTTCTTTGTCTTAGCCCATTCTTAAGCCCCCAATCCTTTTCCTTTTTCCTATCTTTCCTCACGGATAACTTCCCTTGACTGGCCCAATATATTTTCTCTGGGTCGGACACTCCTTTTGATGGACGGAATCTAAATTGGGCCTGGGCCCAATTCGCTAGTATTCTCTCGATGGGCTTGGTTCCCATCAACCAGGGTGAATATAAGTGGGGAGATGGGGTCTCCTTGCCTAATGGCCTCCCCCCCATGGAAGTAGCCAACAGCTTCCCCATTTAGGATAAGAGAATAAGAGGGACTGGTAATGCAAAAGTATATCCATTCAATAAATCATCCTATTCTTAAAAGCAGGGGAATTATGCCCCATGCTTTTTCCCGCCCAATGACTATCATCTATGGACCATCGATTTTAATCTATTACATTTAATCTACGGTTATTATTAATCCATGTGTATTACTTGAGATAAAAAGGGAAATACCGTGTGTATTTAATGCGTTTTTATTTAATTATCAAAATTAATACCGTGTGTATTTACAGCATTATTACCGTGTGTATTCCCGATTATTACCAAAATTAATACCGTGTGTATTTTAATCTATTAGGGAAATACTGTGTGCATTGTGTATCTGTTACTATTGGTATTAATTACCAAAATTAATATCGCGTGTATTTAATGTCCAGAATTAATATCGTGCATTCATTACTCAAAAAAAGAAAGTATTGTGCATATACATATTTAGGTTTTAAAGTGTTATAAAAAAAGAAATTTACTTTATACGGTTCCCACCCAAACTCACACCTTTGTAAGCCGTTGATCTTTGAGGATTTGATCATCTACGGTTGATATAAAATATTTCATTAATGTAGACCTACAGCAATCTAAAAATGTAAGAATTTAATGCTATATTATTACTTTGTTACCATTAAAGGAGGAAATATTACGGCACTCTAAAAAGGTAACAATTTCCTACTATATTATTACCTTGATACCACTAAATAAGGAAATAAATACAAAATGGCAAGAATTAAATAGGAAATGAAAAGCAATTTTTTCAAACGGAAATAATAAAAAATAAATATATTAATGATAATGTGTTTAAAGTTTTGTAACATGACTCAATAAAAAATCTAATATATTACATTTAAAAATTTGTACGTATACATTACTATATATAAAAATAATAATACCAATTATTATTAAATATAAAATCTATTTTAATTAAGGAAATAAAAATGTATTGAAGCCTCCCATTCTTCCTTTCATATTGGTAGCTATCCTATTAAGATGCTCCCAAAACCATTTCCTATTGGAAGAGTTATTGTGCCCATAATTAAAGGTAAGAAAGAAATATTTAGTATCTCCAATTCCTCTGCCTTTATAGTGAACATGTTGATCACTCTAATTTAAAATCTCCACCTCAAAACGTTTTTTATTCTAAAGAGTCCAAATCCTACCCAAAGGGTGAGCATCTTTATTCATAAAAAAACCTCAACTCTTCAGCAATTTATTATCAATATCTTCAAATTTATTACTTTTGATTTTAGTCTCAAGTAATCCAAACCAACCAATATCATATTTGCTAACAAGTCTTCTAACCTCATTCTATTTTAGGGGACTGATAAGACCCTTAATGTTCCCGCTCCCAATCATGTAAGAAATAGGTAGTGCCCAGTGTATTGGGCAGTCTCACAAACTTTCATAAGAGATGCAATATCTATCCCCAATTCAGGTTCAATAAACCTCATCTTAGTGGCCTTTTTCCTAGAAACATCAATAAAACCATCTTCCTAATCCTCCCCTTTATGGAGGTGAATCTGTTCTACTTTATGTGGTGGGAGGACAGAATCATCTTCTTTTGTTTGCCCTTTCTCTTCAACAACGTTTGGTTTCCAAACTAGTTTCCTTCTTACCAAATTAGGCTTTTTATATTTTCTCCTACAAGTCTCTTGCATATGCCCGAATTTCCTACAATGGGTGCAAATACAAGGGATCCACTCATAGTTTATATGCTGGGTATGAACAATATCCTGATCATCAATGAAGTTGATTTCCTTCGAGAACTCTTGCTGAACATTGACCTCAACTTGTATTCTGGCATAAGAGTATTTAATTTTGTTAGCAGTAGGTCTATCCCTCTTGATAGGTTTCCCCACAATACTACCCAACTTGCTGAGTCCAAATAAGCTTCAATACGTCATGTCAAGGCGAGGGAATTGTATCCAAATAGTCACATCATCTAATCGTTCAGGATCAATCTTAACCCCAAGGTACCATTTCATAACCCAAACTGGTTTATTGTCAAATAAATAATACTTCCTTTTGACAATAACATCTCTATCCTATACATTCCTAAAGGATATAATGAATTGGCCTTCCTTTAAGAACGAGACATCATCAATCTGGTATTCTCTCTAAATTCTATTAATAAAACCTTTAATCACTTAGAAGAAATTTGATATCAATGTTGCCTAAGTAATTTTAAAAGAAAAGTTTAGTACGTACTAATCCTTGTGAATACAACACGAGAATAAATAGAACTCTTTTGAGGGAAATTTACTAAACCTAAAACTCTTTCGCCATTAGATATCAACTAGAAGATAAATCTAATGATGGGTCTTATGTATTAAAAATATCCGTAGTAAACCCCTCATATTTGGGGGGCTTTGTGCAAAATAGCCTGATAATTTCCTCGATAGACGAGCCTGGTCTGCATGAACAAACACTCATGTATAATTTGAATTTATTTAAGTGTAAGATATTCATATATGTAAAACTGACATTTATATAAAATACAGGGATGCACACACTGTGAAGTTTCTTTTAATTACTCGGTATGTAAATTATAAATAGATGTATACTAATATAGTATAAAACAAATAAAATATGAGACAATTAAAATTGAATAAAGCTATATAAATATTCAATAAATATTCATAGTTCAATTTAAATTTGATATTGATGTATGTGATACACGATGAATGCAGTTAACCCACAAAGATAACTTTATTGAAGGGTAGTTGTAATTGTAGTTTTTTTGTGTAGGTTTAAACCCACAAAGATAACTTTATTCATTATAAGATGATTAGGTAGAGAAAATTAGTAAAGTTAGCTTTAAAACTTGAGTTGGGTTTATAGGGAAAGAATGGTCCCCACTATTATATCTCTTCTACTTTTTCTTTCTTTTGTCTATTTTTATTAAAGTTGGTATTGTAAATTTATTATTACAGAAATAGGTTTTAAAAATTTAGTGAATTTTATATAACTTTGATATGATGCTAACTTGACAATATTAAACTACTTTTTTGGATTTACCATTACAACCACCTTAAGAGAAGTGGAAATGGGCGTAACGCCCACCGGCCACCGCGTCAAACATGTGTTTAATGTCGTTACTGCCCTCATGTTTATACACACAACATATTTTCATTCTCTCTACTACCCAAATACATATACTTTAAAAAAATGGGACCAACATCTTCATTTGAGGAAAGAAAAGCATTTATATTTCTTGCTTTCTCAACGAGATGTTAATTGTGGTGGAAACAACAACAAGAATAAGCATAATTGCTGAGGCGCTCCACCCGACACGAGTTTTTAAACCATGGCCGGACGATTGCACACGAAACACTACTCAATGACTACTTTAACACCTCGTGTGTTTACACGTCAAAGAATTTTACTAACCTTTTTTGAATGAATCGTTCCTTTTTAAAAGCAGTACACGATATTGAACGAGAGGTGCCTTGATTCACCCAATGGATTGATGCGAGAGGCCGGCACGGTTTTAGCAGCGTCCAAAATTGCATCGTCGCACTTTGTCAAATGGCATACGAGATCGCTAGAGATATGTTCGATGAATACTTGAAGATGTCGGCTCGGAACATCAGGTTGTGTGTGTATAAATTCTCTAAAGTTATTATTCAACTATACCATAATAGGTGTTTATGTGAGCCGACAGCAAGCAACATTAAACAGTTAAAGGTGAGGCATGCCACTAAACACAGTGACTTTGTTGGCATGCTTGGGAGCATCAATTACACATATTGGGAATGGAAAAACTGTTCCACTATATGGCATGGTCAGTGCTCACGGGGTAATCATCCTAACCCTACTATTATGTTAGAAGCAATGGCTTCAAATTACCTATGGTTTTGACATGCTTTTTTTATGTTGTCGGCTTGAACAATGGCATAAATATTCCTGGTCAATTGCATGTATTTGACAGTTAGGTAAATGAGACTGCACGTGACTCGTCTTTTGAGCTTAGAGAGACACTTTACAAGCGTGAATATTTTCTTGTCGATGGAATATATTGAGATTATTCCATAGTTATCAAGTCACTCTCAGGACCAATCATTCTTAAATGGCAAACATGCAAAAAAGTTCATGAGGTGGAAAGAAAGGATATCGAACGAGCCTTCACAGTGTTGGCGGGTAAGCAGCACATTATACATCGTCAATCTAAGTGTTATTCTCAAGCAAAAATGAGGAACATTATGTACACATGTATTATTTTTCATAATATGATTATAGAGGATAATTGGTTTGCATTTTGTCATTATAACCCGGATGAGGAGGTGCCTACCTACGAAGAAATCAACGAAGAAAAAAAAAGAACCGCCAAAAAATCGAAGCCAAGAGATTCATGACGTACTAACGGCGAATTTGATTGAACATATTTTCAGTCGTTCAAATAATCATCAATTTTATGTAACTATTTTTATGAGCTTTATTTAAATTTTATGTAACTTTAATTTATGTTTTTTTAAAACTAATGTACTTTTTATTTATGTTTTTATTAATGAAATCTTTTAAATTTTAATGTATAGAATATATATTAAAAAATAAAAAAAAAGGTCTAAAGCTCAGGTATTTCTAGTGAAACTATGTTGTAAATTAAAGTAGACTTAAAATTGATGTCTGAAAGAACAAATTTTAAGTCACAGTTTGAAGTGCCCATATTTCTAGTGCTCTAAGGTGATTCCACATCCCATTTAAAATATTTTCACACCACATGGAGTACATGCATGATGCATAAGTACAAAACATATTGGGCCTCACTTCCTGAAATATTGGACTCACCGAAACAAGCTATTGCAAATACACAAAGTCCATTACAGATGAAGCCCAAAATGGCATGACCCGTGAGATTTATCCCGCTTGAAATTCAAAATCAGTTTTTCAAGATCTCAGTTCAGCGAATTCAAACAACCAACCACCTCCGGAGTCGTCTCTCTCCGCTTCAGTTATTACAGAAACTAGCCGTTGATCTAAGGTCAATACGCGATGCCGGCGACGCCCAGCAGCGGCGGCAGCGCGGGAGATGGAGAGAAGCGACGGCTTAAATTAGCCCAAAAAGTAACTAGGGTTTTTGACGAGGTCCGGTCGTCCCACGCTACTCACTTCCGGAAGCTAAAGGAGCTCTCTGCCCTTCGCTTCCATTCCTCAGTCACGCCGGAAAATTTCTTCGCCGCTTTCTGCACAGCCCTGACCCCAATTTTTGACTTCCAGCAACGAACATCATCCGCTGAGCGGATTATCCGATTTGTAGCTATCTTCGCGGGTGCCCGGGACCCAAAGAAGGCTTCTGATGGCGACTCATTTCTGGAACAGTTCCTCAGGTTTTTGCTGGTGGCTGCCGTGGCGTCAAACCGGACTGTGAGAATCAGGGCTTGCCAGATCATTTCTGAGGTGAACTCGATGTTGCAGCATTTTTATTTTTTATTTTTTAATAGCTCCTAAGATTTATGATCGAATGCTGCCAGTTATTGGAGAGGGTGATTTGGATTTTAAGGGGATAAAGACTTAAGTCACATGGCATAGCTTTATGTATTTGAATTAGAGAAAATAATTGAGCGGAATGAAACTTGCGGAGAAAAAGCAGTTTTTGATCTTTTAGCTAAAATTTGATTGAAATTTTGAAATGGCCTGGACCTTCATTTGTTATTTCCTTGCGGAGTTGAAGGGCTGTGCAGATTTAGTCTTTCTTATATAGTTAAATGTGACAGCTATTATAATAAATGTGGAAACAGCCAACTTTATTATAAAAGATTTTCTTGTATATTCCTGTAGCTTGACCTGCATTTTGTGTGATCATAATCAGCTACGCGAAGGACAATAACATAGATGTATCCTTGATGCTGCTCCTCTTGACGCTTCAAGTGTGAATCTCGACAATTGCTAAGAAATTTTTATTAGACTTTCTAGATGCTTAATTTTTAGGAGTTAGAGTAAACTTAGAAATCATAGGATGTGCTAAACTTTCTGAAATGTTGGAATTTAATTATTGAACATGTAATTTCCTAAAATAGGTTTTTTCTCAGATCTAACAAATGAGAAGAACCATTGTTTTCTTCATTTTAACCAAACAATTGCACCTTACAATAACATTATTTATCCATCTCCCTTTTGATGGTTTAATAGAGTGCACTTCTCTCTCTCTCTCTCTCTCTCTCTCTCTCTCTCGCTCTCTCTCCCCCTTCTTTTCCATTTTTTAATTTTAACGTTTAAATATTTGAGAAGTATACATTATATTCTTTCAGCTCACTGGAGTATATTTTATCCATGTAATATATATTTTTTAGATCATAATGCGGCTGCCAGATGACACTGAAGTTAGCAATGAACTTTGGGATGAGGTGATAGATGGAATGAAGTTGCGTGTTGGCGATAAGGTCCCTGCAGTCCGAACATTTGCTGTCCGGGCTCTTTCACGCTTTGTGATTGATGCAGAGAACAGTGATGTTCTAGAATTGTTGTTGCAGACATTGGCTCTTGAACCAAATCCGGTCAGTATATCATTTTAACTAAAACAACTATAAGAAATCACAGGATAAATATATTAACATATTTACATTCTATAAGAAATCATAACAAAAGAGTAAATACGATAGGGAAATCTAGTTTCTTTGGTCAGTGATTATGTTATTTCATACTCCGTATTTTTAAATATGTTAAATCTATGCCTTACTTCCTGATTTTGGGGAATTTATGCAGATTGTACGCAAGACAATTGTGTTATCTCTCCCGCCTTCACACTCAACCGCAACCACAGTAATTGAATGCACCTTGGATTCAAGTGAAACAGTACGTAAGGCAGCGTATTATGTGCTAGCTAGCAAGTTTCCCTTACAGAGCCTCAGGTAAAATTTGACCTTTTATTTCTAAACATGTGTCTCTTCTTGAGTGTCGTGTAATTTCCCGCATCATGCATGGTCACTTCACATCAGATTGATCAGTGCTAGTACTCTATGCAATAATTGCTTTCGTTGTGTTTTTATTTTTGCTTGAAATATAGAGTGTTCTCCAAATAGTTAACTTGCTCTTTTTTGCCACTTTACTTTAGCCTCATTCCATAATATGATTATATAAGCCTTGGTGTATTCATACCTTGCTGTATGCACCTGAAGATAGGAATAAAGTGTTGTATTCTGTCTTCTCACTAGATATATGTTTCTGCATTATATGATCTGCAGCATCAAGCTCAGGACAACTATTTTGCAGAGGGGACTGGCAGATCGCTCCTTGTCTGTTATGAAGGAGTGCCTCAAATTAATGAAAGATGAATGGCTTGGCAAATCTTGCAATGGAGAGCCTGTAAATCTTTTAAAGTATCTTGATGTTGAAACCTATGAGTCTATTGGAGAGTCAGTCATGAGCACCTTGTTAAAAGAAGGGCTGGTGAAAGTGCATGATGGTCAAAATATTAGGCAGTTCTTTGCATCAACTAGTGATTCCGATGAAGGTTAGATTTATGTATGTTCTGGTTTTTATGTCATGGCGTTATGCACTTTGATTTATATTTTGACACTATCCCTTTTGTTTCCACCTTTGTGCAACTAGTTTTCTGAATAGATGAAGAAAAATATTCTACCTGGTAAACCATATTACATGCCATAATTGCTAAGGGTATGAGTTGGTTTTGCTACTTTTAGAGGGAATTTAAGTTGCCTCTGAATCTGAAATGTCTTGAATGCATCAGCAAAGAATGTCAAACTGCAATTCCTAGCTACTCCACTAATTACATGCATGTAGAAATTAGAATAAGAAATTAAGGCATTTGCGTAAAAGGCCATTGATTGCTTTGGTGCATCAAGTTAATGAAGCAAAACATAGAGGAAGTACATTTAAATGAATACCACTGTAATCTCTTTGATGACATGTGAGACAAATATTTAAAAAGGTGTGCTCATAGATTTACTCCCCCAGTCCCTATATTTCACACTTTCCATGTGGAATCACCTCTCAAATTAAAGTTCGCACTTTGCCTCTTTCATTTTAAAGAAAAGAATATGTGGCTCACAACATTTCTCTCACTTTGAAACAAATTCCTAGCACATTCTTTTCACTTTTCAACACGTTTTCTTAAAATGAGCGAGACAAATTACGAATTTAATTTGGGTACAAAGAGAGCATTTTAATGTATATGGGACTACTCAAAAAATGTATATGGGGCTTCAATAAAACGTCTCATACAATTTGGTGCATCAACTTATTACACATTTCTGTAATTAGCATGACAAATTATTCTGTGAAACAATAATTTTGAAAGGGGTGTAGTAACTTGATATATATGAGGAGAATAACATTGTCATATTCTCAATTCATGAAACTTAAAAGGGAGGTTCACTATACCCAAACAGGTTAACGGGAGGTCAACTACCACTTTAACTTTTACCCACTTCTGATGCAATCTGTTTTTATCATGTTTGATGCAACATTTAGAAAATTGCAATTACTAGCTAAAATAGCTACTCAACTAATTGCATGTATGTAGAATCAGAAATCAAGGTAGTTGTGCAAAAAGCCATTTTATTTAATTGTTTTGGTGCATCAAGTTAATGATTTTAAAACACAAGTTAATGAATGTAAAACACTGAGGAAGTGCATTAAAATGCACACCACTGTAATCTTTTTGATGACCCAGGAGACACTTTTTATGATGACTTTTCAGTTGTCACTTGTCAGCAGTGCGCTGCTTTTGTGTTGGTACTCTTTTGGATGCCATTTTTGTTAGTTAAAAATATGCTCTATTAACTGTCAGTTTCAAATTACATGCAAAACTCTAAGTATATAATGTATCCTAAGGGTTCATTTAGTACTGCTGGTTTTTTATTGGTCTTTGATCTCTTTCATTTTATTAAGCTTCTTATCGATTGGTTTTCTGTTTTGGTTTTAGGACAATCGAAATCTACTGTCCAACTAATGGAAGCAGAGGTTGCATTTTTCTGGAGAACCATTTGTAAGCACCTACAGATGGAAGCACAGGTGGGTATCATGATACTTGCTATGCTGCATCAATTCAGTTTTTTCGAAAGTTGGACTGAAAATGTTTTTTGGCTATTGCTATGCATTTTGGCTGGATTTGGTGAATATTAGTGTATCTCACACACATTTCTTCAGATATATGAAATCTATGTCCCACAGCTAGCATTATTTTTTTGTGGCCACCCCCACTGCTGTTTGGCTTAAATACACCTGTGTTATATCACTTACATGCATTTTATATAAATTGAACCAAGTCACTCGTATCTAGCAAATTATTCCGTGAAACAATTATTTTCAATTTTGTGCTTTGAGCATTGTGGTCATGGGGCATGGCGACAATCACGGCAATGGTCCAATTTCTTTTGGCAATGGCGTAAATATGGCTTCACCATATGACACAGAGCTAATTAACTAAATTTACGAATATACAGGTCATAAATTCAATGAACTATAATGGACTACTTGATTTAGATATTCCTTGTTGTAAATAAAAACATAAAAAAGCAAATTCAAAAGTGTTGGTATTAAAACGACTTGAGCATAACACGAAAGTTCAATTGAAGTTAGCTCGATAATAATGGCACGTCATCATCATTCATATCACTATTAGAAGGATCCTCAATGTTAAGATCATCAATCTTCCTCAACCTTGTGTTTGGGTGGATTATTTGTTGATGCCTGCATTGGAGAGGAATAGCGTGGAGTGGTCGCCTGAAGTCAGAAGACACTAGTTGCATGAGGTCATATGCCAGAAGTCGTCGTGTAACTCAGGTGATGAGGAGGTCATGAGATTGAAGATCAAAGTCGTCTATTTGGATTAGGGTATCACATTAAGATTAAATGGCTCTTAGCATTTACGATAACCTTGTTTTTTGGATTGGTTTTTCGAATTTATGGTTTGTGCTTGGAAAAACGTTGGACCCAAAAACAAAAATGGCAACAAAATGACGAGGCATGACATGTCAAGGAAAAGGGGATGCCATTAGTATACCTATCGCCAAAACATATTTCGTGGCGATGAAGGTCCAAATGGCCAATTGCGCAAAATAGCCATCGCCAATGGCACAAAATGGCGATCTCCATTTGCGCTATTAATAATCCTGTCTTCCAACATACATAATATATATATGAGGAGAATAAAATATCACACACTTAATCCATGAAACTTAAAGGGAGGTTCATTATGACCAAACAGGTGAAAGGCATTGACGCTGCAACTAAAACCGGCACTGAGTCTGTCGTACATGCAGCAATAGCTTCAGACAGCAATGATCTTCTTGATCGCGTTCTACCTGCTTCTGTCCCTGAGTATGTGGAAATTGTTAAAGCTCATATAGGCGCTGGTGAGTGTACCTGCCTCTATCTTCCTATATTCTTTCATATTTGTTATTTTTAAAAACTTCATCATATAATATCTTTTTATCACAGGACCAAATTATCGCTTTGCATCTCGGCAATTACTATTGCTTGGGGCAATGCTTGATTTTTCTGATTCTTCGAACCGAAAGGTTGCGGGCGAATTTCTGCAGGAGTTGCTGCACAAACCCCTTGATTATGAACTGGATGAGCATGAAACTGAAGTCGTTATAGGGGATGGCATCAATTTAGGTGGGGACAAGGAGTGGGCTGCCGCAGTCTCAGAACTTGCAAGGAAAGTTCATGCAGCCCCAGGAGAATTTGAAGAAGTTGTTTTAAGGGTTATTAAAGAACTTGCTCAACCTTGCCGGGAGAGGACTGCTGGTTGTATGCAGTGGCTTCACTGTCTTGCTGTTACTAGTCTTCTCTTGGAAAATGCACAGTCATTTCATCGGATGCAGGGAATGGCCATAGAACCTATGGAGATTCTGCATTCTGTTTTGCTTCCCGGGGTATGTATGGGCATAATTATACCACATCCAATTTATTCTTCTCCATGTATTTTGCTATTTTAGCTTTCCTCGTTTAATCTTTCCTACAGCTGCTCGGCTCGTAGATAGATAAGATGATGAATTATGGAATGTTTGTTATTTCAAAATACAGGCAAAGCACATTCATTTAGATGTTCAGAGGGCTGCGGTGAGGTGTCTTGGTCTTTTTGGGCTTCTGGAAGGGAGACCCAGCGATGACATAATAAAATACCTAAGGCGCTCATTTGTTAAAGGGCCTTCTACAATCACAATTATGGCTTCTAAGGCTTTGATGGATCTTGCGATGTGGCACGGTCCTAATGAAGTAGATAATGCTTTGGAACCACCTTTGTCTTCACAAGAACACAATCATACTACGGTTGTAACCCCAATTGAACTCGGTAATGATAAAGATGGGTCTGAGATCAAATTGCTGCATCTGTTATATGATGGACTTGGAAAGAATGACTGGGATGACTCTATAGACAATAATGAAGACGAGTCTGTTAACTCCATTCTTGGAGAGGGTTTTGCTAAGTTTCTTCTTCTCAGTGAGAAGTATTCAGTCCTACCAGCTGTGTCGCATCCTCAACTATTAGCTAAACTGATTGGCTTATACTTTTGTAGTGAGAGCAAAGATCTTCAGAGGTAAAAAAAATGTAACCAAGCTTTCCGATTTCATAGTACAAACTCCTGTAATTATTGCTTTACTTGATAGGTTGAAGCAGTGTTTATCGGTATTTTTTGAGCACTACCCATCCCTTTCAGTGAATCACAAGGTACACATCATTTTTTAATTCAAGCAAAATGTGTGATTTTTAGATTAAGAGTTAATACTCAATTTAGTTCTTTGACTATACAGTATACAATACTTAGTACGGAGTATTACTCAATTTGGCCACTTTGACCCCTTACTCTCTTTTAGGCTCAATTTTATCCACTATAATGCAATTCAGGCTCAATTTAGTCTTCATCCATATTTTTCTCTAATTAAGAAGAATATTTTGATACACTCATAAATGATGACTTTTTTTATAATCGAAATTACACCGTTGAGGCCAAATTGAAGTCTAAATTTGGTCTAAACTTAGTGAATGGATGAAAATGCCCTTATTTGAAACCAAATCAGGTATTAACTCTAAAAAAGATACTGTTGTTAGAGTATATACAAAAATCATTCTTGGGCCACAACCACAAGCTTGAGCTTTTGGTTGAGTTGGTTCCTTGACATGGTATCAGAGCCTTGATGACCAATTAGTCACGAGTTCGAAATTCAGTGCCAGCCAGTTTTAAATAAATTAAGGTTGCACGTGCAAGGCTCAAAGAAATCACGCCTGCACGTGAGGGGATGTGTTAGAGTATATATAAAAATTGTTTTTGGGCCACAACCACAAGCTTGAGTTTTTGGTTGAGTTGGTTCCTTGACAACTGTAACTTTAAGGACTGCTTGTGACTATTTCTTGCTCTTTCTTTGAAAATGCAGATATGCTTATCCAAGGCATTTGTTCCAGTTATGCGATCAATGTGGCCAGGCATTGACGGGAATTCTGTAGGATCTAATGTGATGGTATCGAACATGCGTAAACGTGCTGTGCGAGCATCACTTTTTATGGTGCAGATGATGCAAGTTCCTATATACACAAAAGTGACTGAAACTTCCAATGAAGAAGATGGGACTGTAAGCCATGATGATTCAGCAGGTTCTTCTTCAGAGTATGAGAGTGGAGAAGAAGGGCTCGCCATACGTATTGCTGCTGAGGTGAATGAAATTTATGGAGCTATCTTGTTCTGTTTTTATTTTGTTTCTTGACGATCTGTATAATTCACTTTTTTTGGCAATGGGGGGAATCTTTCCAAGGTGACCAGCTTTGGTGGGAAGAAGACAGCTGCTGAGAAATCATATATATCTGCACTTTGTAGGACACTGATGTTACTCCATTTTCGATCATCAGAACAAGAAGCTGCCAAGCTTATGCGGCAGCTATTGAATCGTGTCTTTGAGTCTGCAGCAGCTGAAAAAGACATTGTTAAGGATTTGAAACAGATGGCTGAAAGGCTGCAGGCTTTAGACAGACACCCTGATCAGAAATTATCCTCAGATAAGGTTCAACTTATATTAGGTATGAGCATGTCCTTTTTAAATGTCATGTTTTTGTGCATGCTTGGAAGGGATTGGAGTTGAAGGGAAGGAAATGGGGCATCTGAATGACCCAATAACAAGTGTGTGAAATATTGTGCCTTAAACCAGAGAGGTTAGAGGTTGAAGTGGAACTGGACGAGAACGTCACAATGGAAGTGCCACCTACCCCAGCACCAAGATCAACAAGACCGAACCGCGGCAGAAGAAGAGCCAGGAGAGAAAATGTGTCATCATCTTCTTCTTCCTCAGACGAGGAGTTCTCGCCCTCATCTGTGGTCCCAGTCAATCCAGCTGGTGTAATGAGCACTCGGTCGCAGAGGGCTAGCAAGACGGTGGCACTCTCCAAGATGACTGCCAATAGAAGAAGAACAGCTAAGATCCAGGAGGAAGACGACGACGACGAGGATGAAGATGATGGCTCAGAGGTGACTAACGATGACGACGATGATGATTCTGATGCCTTTTGATGATTAGTCATGCATATATGTAAGTGAATTCATCTGATCTGACAGTATTTGTGTGTGTGATGCTAAAGAAATGTCATTTGCACTCTACTCGAGGCAGTGTAAATAGCGAAAAACTCCCACCTTCCTAAGTTTAAGAAAATTGAAATTGTATTGTTGAAAATGATGCACATGAGAGAATGAATACGAGCCACAAATACATTTCAAAAATTAGAAAGTGGGTTTTTTTTTGAAATATTCTTGAAAGAAAATGAGAACTATTACATAGTGAGTGTTATTATAGGCAGTCCCTTAGATACTTCATCTCTTTCATAATTAGAGTAGAGTTTGATAGCACACAAAAATTAAGAAACTTAAGATTATGCTATCAAGGCAGAAGTTGAAGGAAGAGTGATTTTAGAAGAGCAATGTGGGCGTACTCCGTAAAATTAAGAAACTTAAGATTATGCTATCAAGGCAGAAGTCCAAGGAAGAGAGATTTTAGAAGAGCTATGTGGGTATACTCCGTAAAATTTTACGGGGTATGTAGTAAAAGTTAGGGCATAGGTAACAAATAAATTGGAATACTTTGATAAAGTAGCCAATATTTGTCCAAAAATCATAAGAGGACACCAAAATGGTGACATCATTTTGACCCCAAACACACAGAGTGTCTACACAAGCTTTTACGATACTATTTATGTGTGCATGCACAATGTTTGTGATCAAAATGGTGTTACAATTTTAAACACAATTGATACTCCCCCTCGTCCTAAAATTAACTTTCCATTTGACTTTTCATGGTCTTCCCACACTTTGACCATTAATATCTCTATTTTTATATGAATATATATTACAAAAATAACATATTTCAAAACTATATTTCAAAATTAATCTATTGATAATAAATTTATATGAAAATTCAATATATTTTTTCTGTAATATACGGTCAAAGTTTAAAAAAGTTTGACTACAAAAATCAAAATGGGAAATTAATTTTAGGATGTAGGGAGTATTTACAATGATGAATAACAAAATGTGCTTGTACCAATAAATACACTCACCTGGAATATAAATAGACCCACTTCCAAGTTCGATATGAAGCACATCGTCGAAATAGATTAAATGAATGAAATTTATAACTACTTTTTTATATGATCTGCTCTAAAAAATATGTTTCTTTTGGAAATAATGTTTTTGATTAATATTAGCAATTTGAAAGTAGTAAAAATTAATGTAAAAAAATATGATCAATAAAAGTTATTGTTGGTCAAGGGTGAAAGTAATTCTGAATCTATATAAAAGTGTGCCAATTAACACCCCATGCCAATAGGGTATCCACATAATTTTGGCCTTCCCCTCAAAGGAAAAGAAGTACGTAGGAAAATAAGGATTGATTAGATATAGTTGATGTTTTTCTGTACTTATAAGCTGGCCAAAATTACTTATAAGTAATTTTTAACTTATCAGTCAGTTGATGTCATGTTTCTGTGTGTTTATAAGCTGACTTATAAGCAACTTATAAGCAAAAAAATAGCTCTTAGCTACCTATTTTTAATTTGTTTTTTCGTTTCTCCATTTTCACCAGATTAATTGCAAAATTGTTCATCACCATTTATGAATATTTACAAATGATTTATCTATCATTTAAGTCATTATACTTCCACGAAAGAAAATTTGACTTAGACGCAATTTATAAGTTGAAAACTGCTTATCAACAATAATTAATAAGCACTTATACAGAGAAAGACTCCCATATAGTCTATACACCACAATTTCAGCAATCGCAAAATTATGGATCTTAGACCATAAAAGCACAATTTTGAAATGTAAGAAAATCTAAGTTTCATATATGGATCTTAGATCATAAAAGCACAACTCATATAGAGAGTGTCCCCCCTTCCCCATAGGCATTAGGCCATAACCAATAGGTAGATCCGCCATGGGAGCTAAAACGAGGCAAAGTTTTAAGCATTTAAAATTTATTAAATAATTGATATAAAAATAATAAATACATTCTAAAGCTACGTCAAAAATTCTACAAAATAAAGATGAAAAATATATTTTTTATCAAACAAAAAATATAAAAATAAATAAAAATTACCGTAACTTTAGAATGGTGCAGTGTGCAGCACATTTTGGGACAAAGGAAGGACTAAAAGATACAATATATAAGAACCAAAATAATTCTTCAATATTGATCATTTAACATTTCTCTTTTTGAGTGACACTAATTCAATTAGAATATAATATCTGTTAATATTTTCTCATCTTAATGATACAAAAGGAGTCAATGTTTTTTTTGCTTTTTGCCTTCACCAGGACTTGAACTTGGGTGAACTTTCCCATAAAAACATAAATTTTGGTAAAAATATAATACTTTGTAATATATTATCACTAGTATTTTAATTCGTGCGACGCACGGAGTCAAATGAAACTTTTGTCGATTCTGTTAATTATCTTCAATGTAATATTTTTCAATGAATTTATGAAAATATATATGATGCGTTCTTTGACAATATATACATTAAAAATCTTATATATAAATTCAAAAGTGAACACCTCAAAGTGTTTTAATTTTCAAATTCTTATTTTAAGAAAGACTTCGTGATATACAATAATTTTGGTGTGGTTGCAATGGTTTCATTAACACCTAGAACTAATATCTTTAACTTTGTCTTTTTTTTTTCACTCGTGAAACAATAGTATAAAATTGATCATGAGTGAGCACGAATTTGGTTAAAAATAACCCAACAAATGACAATATTTGATCTTGACTTTTGTTAATAGTCATAGCAAAGCATACAGTTATTGAAAATTGTCTTTTCTAGAACTTTAAGGGTAGTCTTGGATCTAGTGGTACCAAATTCATTTTAGGTATGTAACTCTTTTCACGACTCAATTTCTAAAACCACAATTGCATCGATAACGCTATATTGGAGCTCTTCAATGATTAATCTTATCCCATTACACAATGTAAATATTTGGTCAATGTTCCTCACTAGCATAGTTGGTATCTTTTTTTCAAAACTATTTTGTGGTTTGAGATTTTTGAACATTTGAATTCATTAAAAAATTCAATCGTTATTCAATCGCTATTAACACCTGCATCTGCGTAGCATAAAGAATCAGAATCCAAGTTCTCATTTTCATCACCAGAAATGAGGGATAAGAAAAATTTATTTATTTTCTAATAGTGTCTTATCATCAACAAAGAATAATTATTCATATTCTCTAATATGTTTGGATTCATAAAGTTCACTGTACTCTTGATAGGATAACTTGTGTCAAGAATCAAGAATTTGGGTGGAATCTCAACATCAGTAACTTCATCAATCCCACTTAGCTTTTTCATCTTCAAATTTAATTAATTATCCAATCACAAAAAGCTTGTATCCTTATCTGCACAAGAGAACGTAGATGAATGTAATCTCATACTCTTAATCAAAGTAAAAACTTTACAATATGAACACAATTTTGAGGAATTAACCGTATTATATACAAATACAACTATCTCTCAAAGCTCCGAGTAAAGCATCTAGAAAAGGTTACATCTTAGAAAAGGTTATATATATTTATATATACTTTTACCATAAGTAATCACTATATATATTCTATAAGCGAGAATAATTATATCAGAACCCTACCTCAATATAATTATATTCTATGAAAATTAATCTTGAATTTTTTTGTCAATCAATAATATGAATTTTAGTTTTTACTCAATTGTATAAAATTTAATAAAGTCCGGATTTTAGTTTTTACTCAAAATTTTTACTCAAAATTCTTCCATAAAACTCCGTTTGTCCGGATATAATTTTCTAATTTGATTTTATTGATCAAATTTTGTAAATATTGACGTCGATATATATATAAAATAATTTTTGTTTTTTATAAATGTAATATCAGTAATTTTTTTGAAACAATGTTTTGAAATATCGATAACTATAAATATTGATTCTAATGGTAAAAATGTTAGATTGGAGATCGTTAAAAGTCAAATTAGATAATTAAATCTGTTCAGAAAAGTCCATATATATATATATATATATATATATATATATATATATATATATATATATATATATATTATATATATATATATATATATATATATATATATATATATATATATGTTTAACTAATTATTCCACAAAAGTCACACACATGCATACAAAAAAATAGTAAAGGAAAAAATAGTAAAGGAAAGAGTGAAATTTGCATGTAGTGATATAAGATCAACAAAAAAACTCTCATTCATCATGGATGTAATTCTGCATCGAAATTATCGGTGAATAGTGCGCATAAGTTGAAAGGAAAGATTTCTGCTGACTCTGAAGAAGAATGCGTATAAAGCCCAAAAAGTGTTGATTTTAATAAGAGTAATGCTAGGGGTACACCAAAAGGTGTACCCGAAATGTACACCACCCTCTTTTCCTCCACAGATTTTTATTTGATTTTTATTTACTTATTTTTTTTTGAATTTTTTTTGCCTTTTTTAGTGGACAAGGAGGGGGTGGGGGATATTTGGAGTACACCGTGTACCCCTAGCATTTTTCTTTTAATAATTTGCCAACAGAATAATTTCAATAGAAAAAGTGTATGCTGACTTGTAAAAAAATTGTTGAATATACCTGCCCTTCCCCATTGCAATTTTGATTACAATTTTATTGATTATTTAATAAAATAAAATACTCGTATCACCTCTTGTCTTGTAAAAATCTTGACGTAATTTTTTTAATATATAATTTTTAATTTTTATTAATGTATCAATTTATAAATAAAATGATTTCAAAAGTTATGAAATTTTCGTATTTCCAAAATCTAGATGGGGACGGAGGGAGTATAAAGATAGAGATGTGATGATAACAAAAAATAAAAATTAAGGAATCTCACGTTACCTTTTTCGACCTTAATTAGGAAGGTATTTTTAGATTCCTGAATTTACAAACTAGATTCTGTTAGAACAATAAAAAATAATTTTATTATTGTGACTGCACTTAGAAAAATAAAACATTCTAAGTTGCCTACGTACCCCAATGAAGGGATCAAGCCACACGTAGTTCAAACCGGGGTTGGTTAAATTAACCAGATAATCCTTCAAGGCGCGTGATCCTTGGAAACGCTTTCCTAAAAGTTTCTTATCTACCCTATTATAAGCAACAAGGGTTACAAGATAGAACTTTTGGGATACAATGAAGAAGACCAAATTGTTCGGTTGCTCTACGAAACAATTTGCTAATGTACTTTAACGAGACTTGTCTCGAGACAAAGGAGACGAAAAAAATAGAAAAATACACTAATTAATATTTCATCATCATAGAATAAACATAAGAAATAAATACATTATTTATTCATTATTCTAAATAATCAATGAAATAATAATTAATAATAAATCATTTTTCTTACATAAATTTTCTCTCTCTTTTTGCATTGTGACATGGGCCCTATTTATAGAAAATAATGTCCCTTTATAAATGATCATGTCTCTTATGTAAGAGACACACCCATTTAATTAAAAACTTCAAATTTAAATTCAGAATAAATATTCAAGAGTTGTGTCATTTAAAATTAAACATGTCCCTTCAAAGAGTTGTGCCCATTTATTTAAAATTCAATTTTGAATTCCATAGTTTGCAAATTCAGGATAATGTTAATAAGGAATCTGTTGGAGATTTATTTTGAATTCCATAGTTTGCAAATTCAGGATAATGTTAATAAGGAATCTGTTGGAGATTTATTTTGAATTCAAAATTGAATTTTAAATAAATGGGCACAACTCTTTGAAGAGACATGTTTATTCTTAAATGACATAACTCTTGAATATTTATTTTGAATTTAAATTGGAAGTTTTAATTAAATGGGTGTGTCTCTTACATAAGAGACATGATCATTTATAAAGGGATATTATTTTCTATAAATAGGGCCCATGTCACAATGCAAAAAGAGAGAAAATTTATGTAAGAAAAATGATTTATTATTAATTATTATTTCATTGATTATTTAGAATAATGAAGAAATAATGTATTTATTTCTTATGTTTATTCTATGATGATGAAATATTAATTAGTGTATTTTTCTATGTTTTTTCCGTCTCCTTTGTCTCGAGACAAGTCTCGTTAAAGTACATTAGCAAATTGTTTCGTAGAGCAACCGAACAATTTGGTCTTCTTCATTGTATCCCAAAAGTTCTATCTTGTAACCCTTGTTGCTTATAATAGGGTAGATAAGAAACTTTTAGGAAAGCGTTTCCAAGGATCACGCGCCTTGAAGGTTTATCCGGTTAATTTAACCAACCCCGTTTTGAACTACGTGTGGCTTGATCCCTTCATTGGGGTACGTAGGCAACTTAGAATGTTTTATTTTTCTAAGTGCAGTCACAATAATAAAATTATTTTTTATTGTTCCAACAATCTAAAAGTTTCTTATTCTACTAAAAGTTACGGCTGGTTATGTTTTGGATTATACTAATAATTCAATATCTTCTTATACTTGAGTATAAGAATGATATCTTATCGGCATGTGATAGTGAAGGAGAAGATTACGGTTAGAAAGAAATTGGTTTTATCCTTTGTTTAAGGATGATAAAAATCAAATTCTTTTTGTTTGAGAGAAAGTATTTCTCTTTATGAAAAAATAAAGTTGCCTATACATCCATTGGTGAAGGATATTATCATGAAAGATGTAACTTTATTGTATAAAAAGCCAAATTTCGTACAATGTATTAACCAAAGTGGTTAGGTAGTCCTCACGGAGGAGGTATTTTTGTTGGGATTTACAATTGATTAAATGATATATTTTGTATGGTTTAAATATACCCAAGCTTGGTGAATTTCTTGCATTTTATCGCGCGTTTCAAGAAATAAATTTCTTTTGCATATGATGAAGAAATAAGAGATTATTATCTCTGGATCATAATGAAGAAATGATTAGAGTTAGATATACAAAATATATGAGGGATGTGATTAAGCCCATACTTAATTACATGTGAACGAAAGTGCAACTCAACGTCTAGTACAATGCTCGATCTTGAGTTCAATGTTGACAAATAGTTCACGTAATAATTTTTAAACACTAAATGATAAATATTATCCCGGGGTAGTGTTTGATACTGCAATGGAAAATAAGGTTGAATATCTTAATAGATCTTTTGAAAAAGTGTTGCAATTGCAGAACACGATTAAAAGATCTACCTATATGAACATTAAGTGTGGCTGCTTCACCAAGTTAGGGGCTTGACTTGGTTATGTTCACGAATGGATATGGGCACATGGCCTAAACAGAAAGTGTCAAGTTATTATTGTACTTTAAGTAAAATTTGTGTGTGTAATATCTTCAATATTTTAAAGCGGTTACATAGTTCAAAGCTTAGTCTACTATTGTAATCCAAAATGTTGTAAAGTGTATTACACTAAGTGGAAGTTCAATATGCGTTACACTTTCATTTATGCATGAATTTTTGAAATTTGTCTTGTGGGCATATTTATGTATTTTGAATTTGAAATAAATGGAGGAGGATTGTTGGAGATTTATTTTAAATTCAAAATTGAATTTTAAATAAATGGGCACAACTCTTTGTAGAGACATGTTTATTCTTAAATGACATAACTCTTGAATATTTATTTTGAATTTAAATTGGAAGTTTTAATTAAATGGGTGTTTCTTACATAAGAGACATGATCATTTATAAAGGGACATTATTTTCTATAAATAGGGCCCATGTCACAATGCAAAAAGAGAGAAAATTTATGTAAGAAAAATGATTTATTATTAATTATTATTTCATTGATTATTTAGAATAATGAAGAAATAATGTATTTATTTCTTATGTTTATACAATGATGATGAAATATTAGTTAGTGTATTTTTCTATGTTTTTTTCATCTTCTTTGTCTCGAGACAAGTCTCGTTAAAGTACATTAGCAAATTGTTTCGTAGAGCAACCGAACAATTTCGTCTTCTTCATTGTATCCCAAAAGTTCTATCTTGTAACCCTTGTTGCTTATAATAGGACAGATAAGAAACTTTTAGGAAAGCGTTTCCAAGGATCACGCGCCTTGAAGGTTTATCCGGTTAATTTAACCAATCCCGTTTTGAACTACGTGTGGCTTGATCCCCTTCATTAGGGTACGTAGGCAACTTAGAATGTTTTATTTTTCTAAGTGCAGTCACAATAATAAAATTATTTTTTATTGTTCCAACATTTACACACCAGATCAGAGGATTGTATTAATTGCTTTCAGATTAATCGTTCCTTGTTTTTACGTATAGTAGCCGATATTAAACACGAGGTGCCTTGGTTCACCTAACGCTTTGATGCGATCATGTGAGAGGCCGATACAATTTTAATAGCATCTAGTAGTGCACCGGCGCGCTTTGTCAGATGGCGTACGACACGGCTAGTGTTAAGTTTGACGAATACTTGAAGATGTCAGCTCGGAGCATAATTTCCAATGATGATGGACATTTTACTTGAATAATGATTAATGGATAATGACCAATGGTCTTACATTGTGAAATAAAAACATATGATCATATATTGAGAAAATCATTATGTTTTAGTTCTATTAGGTGAATTTCTCTTTCTAAAACTATTATTCGACTTTATCATAAAAGGTATTTACGTAAGTCTACAGCAAGAGACATTGAGTAGTTGCATGCGAGGCATGCTGCTAAACACAGCTTTTTCGGAATGCTTGGGAGCATCGGTTGCATTGCATGGCATAGTTAGTTCTTCCGGGATGATCATCACAAGCCTACTGTTATGCTCGAAGCTGTGGCTTCAAATGACTTGTGGTTTTGGCTTGCTTTTTCTAGTGTTGCAGGCTCGAACAACGACATCAATGTTATTGATCAATCACCGGCTTTTGATGATTGGATTAATGGAACTGCACCCGACTCATCTTTAGAGTTAGAGAGACGCTTTACAAGCGTGGATATTATCTTGCCGATGGAATATATCTAAATTATTCCACAATTGTGAAATCTCTCTCCGAACCAACGACTCTTAAACGCCAGACCCATGAGATGGCAAGAAAAGATATCGAATGAGCCTTTGGGCTGTTGAAGTGTAAGTGGCACATTTTAGATTATCTATCCCAGTTTTATTCTCAAATAAAAATGAGAAATATCATGTACACGTGTATTATTCATCATAATATGACCATAGAGGACAAGAAGTTTGCAATTTATCATTTATTACAACTCGGATGAGGAGGTGCCTACGTACAAAGAAATTGATGAAGAAAAGAAACGAAGAAACTACCAATAAATTCAAAGCCGAAAGATTCACAATGCACTAACGACGGATTTGATTGAACATATTTTTACTCTCAAATAATCAGTAATTTCTTCGTAATGTAATGTCATTATATTTTTCATTTTTTTATTTATGTTGTTATTATTCAAATCTTTATTTTATTGATGTAATTTTTTTAATGCAATTTTTTTATGTAATGAATTATTGTCGTTTAAATTCAATTAAATAATGAAATTTTATTAATTTAATTTTACAAAATGTGTATTCAAAATGTAAAAATTGAAGTTTGAAGCCCCAGTTTGAAGCTCCAGGGCTTCTAACTTATTTTCAGTGAAACTGTGAGGTAAGTTAAAACTGACGTGAGTACATGACAAAGAGATAGAAATTTTGAAACTCTGATTTGAAGCCCAGAGCTTCAAGAGTATTTCCAAGGAGATTTTAACTAAATAAGACTGAAATAAAACTCAATATAGGACTATATGTTTTTATTTTCTTAATGTAAGATAATTGCTGGTCATTATCCACTAGTTATTATTCAAGTAAATATTCACCATCACTACTGGATATTATTCCTCCCACTAGACATTAATAAATAGTATTTAGAAAATATAAAAAGTTTAAATCCTATATTAGAAAATGACTTATGTTTTAGTTTTATTTAGTGCAAATTTCACTATTTACCATGTTCTAAGTCTTAATAATTGTTATGGTTTTAAATACTCCTTATTAGACCTTGACGAAATAATTGAATGTTTAATGAGACATTCATAATTGAATCGACTAAAAAAGTAAGTGAAATTTGCACTAAATAGAACTAAAACATAATGACTTTTCTAATGTAGGACTTAAACATTTTTATTTCCTAGATAGGACTTAATAATGACCTAGTGGAAGAAATAATGTCTAGTAATGATGGACATTTAGTTGAATAATGACTACTTGATAATGACCAAAGGTCCTACATTGGGAAATAAAAACATATGGTCCTATATTGGGAAAGTCATTATGTTTTGGTCCTACTTAGGTAAATTTCTCAAAAAGTAATGTAAGGGAGCTAAAGCTCATTTATGATAAAACCCTTCGTATATAACTTTAGGAAAATGCTAGAGTCACAAAATATAGTTCACAAATTTCACAAACTTCCCTTTTATGGATTTTAAAATAAAACATATTTTATTATTTTAGTGATCTTATTTCTAGGAAAGTGTTAAAAAAATAAATTTGTGAATTTTGTTAACTGTTTAACAAAGCATCACTCATAACTTTAATAGTTACTCCAACTCAAAATTTCTTAAAAGAGAATTTTAACAAGAGAATTGGTGATTAAATCCCAATTCTAACTAATATTCCTTGTGTCCGTAAATGTTTTTTTATTTGCTTTTTCACGGTCTCAAATATTGTACTTTGATCATTGATATCTATATTTATAGATATAGATATATTTTATAAAAATTGATATTTCAAAACATTGTTCACATGATTGTAAAATGTGTCTCATATATGAACTTAATCTTTCTTATAGCAAAATAAAAAAAATTAAAATAAAAATACTCCGTATGACTTTCCTAGCTCCGTTAAAGTAATTTGATTTGATAACTTTCACAAAATATTTCTCCGTATAAGTGTAAACAAATTGATACGGAGTACTTTTTTATAATTATATTTCATATACATAGTAATATGTTTATTAAATTACATGAAGCAAAAAAATGTTTATTAAATTATAGAATAACTTACTTAGTTACTTATATATCCCCCATTATGGTAAGGTATATCTTTGACTCTATATATCAAATAACTTATGTGTATACGTTTACACACTATATATGCTTTGCAGCCCCTTTAATTTGTTTTACAATTTAACTAAATTAAAAATAATGACTGCATTATCAACTTCTTCATCTTCTCTTATAACCTTTGTCTCTATTATTATTCTTGCCTTTTTACCGCCCTCTCTTCCCGCGCCGGCGCCCGCCGATGTCCTTCACGGGATATACGCCGGGTGTTCCATGCGCAAGTTCTCCCCCGGCTCGCCCTTCGAGTCCAACCTCAACTCGCTATTCGCTTCCCTGGTCAACTCGGCCACGAACTCGTCTTACAACAACTTCACCGCAGCGGGGCCCACAGGCCAGGCCACGTACGTGGTCCGCGGCCTGTACCAATGCCGCAGCGATCTGTCCGCGTCCGACTGCGCGGCCTGCGTGTCGGGCACGGTCCCGCAGTTCCCCCATTTCTGCCCCTCCGCGACCGGAGGGGTCCTACAGATGGAGGGGTGCCTGGTGATGTATGGCAATGCGGACTTCATCGGCGTGGAGGACAAGACGGTGGTGTACAGGAGCTGCGGGAGGTCCGACGCAGCGGTGGGGGCCCGCGTCGAGGCCGTGTTGGGGAGCTTGAGGGGCCCCAGTGGGGTCCACGGCGGTGTCGATCAGGCGCTCGGGGTATCGCAGTGCGTTGGGGATCTGAGCTATGACGAGTGCCAGGATTGCTTGGGGGAGGCGATCGGACGGCTGAGATCGGAGTGCAATGGGACCGCCGTGTCCGGTGACATGTTCTTGGGCAAATGTTACGCTAGGTACATGTTGGGCCAATCTCAACAGGGTAAGCATTCACATACTCATTTTCTTATTTACTTCTTAAAATTTTTAATGCAAATTTTTTCAATATTTATATTTGTACCAGTATATTGTTCTCGTAGTCCCTACATATCAAATATTACTAATTTAGTCTCCAATTGTTATATCATTTTTCACGAATGGTCATTTGTTAACGTTTTTGTTAAAAACATGGATAAAATTGTATATTCATACTTCTCTCTCTCTTCAAATAAACTTCCTCCCTCCTCTCGTACTCTTTCCCAAATTCGTCGCTGAGCTTGAAGCTTTAAACCTAAAACTGAAATGATCATTCCTCTCTCAATTATTAGTCTTCCTGATGGAACGTAACGTAATACAAAATTAATAAGCCTTATGGATGGGTTTTATCGGTTAGTCTCAAGAAATTACAAAGAAAATAAACATTAAAACTCATCCATGACGGTTACTGGTTTCGAATTTGGGTTCCACAAGTTAGACAAACAGTTGAGAGAAGAGTGATGATTTCGGTTTTGGATTCAAAGCTTCAAACTCAGTGACGAGTTTGGAAAAGAAGTGCGAGGGGAGGGAGAAAGCTTAATTGATGAGAGAAAGGAGTCTGAATTTACAATTTTATCCACGTTCTTAACGGAAATGTTAACAAAGGATCAATCGTGGAAATGAGTATAACAATTGGGGACTAAATTAGTAATATTTGATATGTATGGATTAAATATGTAAAACGACTTATAACTGGAGACCTTTTATATAATTACTCTAAAGTTTTTAATGCAATATTTTGATTATTTTTATTTATAGAAGTACCCTGGTAAATACAACTACTTCCGTACTAGTGTATTGGTCCAATCTATTTTTTTCGAGTCAACTTGGACAAGTTTTAAGCTTCAATTACTCTCAGTTTGTATGTCATGTTAATATAATAAAATGTAATTTGAAAATTCTGAATAAGATAAATCTAATAAAATCATTTTTATGCTAAAACACATAATGATTTTTATTTAATTGGAGCTCAAAGTTTATTCAGTTTGACTTAAAAAAATTAAAATTGACAAATACACTGGAACGGAGGGAGCATTATATATCTGTGTGTGTCTTTATATATATATATATATATATATATATATATATATATATATATATATATATATATATATATATATATATATATATATATATATATATATGTATATGTATATATATATATATATGTATATGTATATGTATATGTATATGTGTGTATATATATATATATATATATATATATATATATATATATATATATATATATATTGTATGTTTAATTACTTCAGCTACAATTTTCATGCCCTAAACTGTATCTTTTATCAAACACATCTCCAAGTTCCAATTTTTTGTTATATTATATGCCTAAAAAGTTTGACAATTTGAGATGTAGGGTATGTTCGGGAATAACGTTAGAGGCTAGCGTTAACAATTTGAAAAGGCTATATACGACCAGCGTTTAGCATTAACGTTTTCAAAGTTAACTTATATCGTTAAAATTTTATCCAAAACGTTAACGCTAATCGAAAATGTTATTCCCAAACAGGCCCGTAATATAAATAATTACAAATTTTAGGGCATGGAAATTTTATCGGGCGTTATTAGAAATTCAAGACTTATAATTGAGATATTGAGTATGAAATAAATGTATTGTCTCATTAGAAGTGCTAATTACATTTAAGAACTATTTTCGAAATAAATGTTTGTAAGAATGACTTCAGAAAAATATATTTTACATTGACCAAAAATAAAATTAAACTCCGCTATTTTACCAAGACTAAAAATATATTTGACCCGTACTCCGAATCTTATTTTTTTTGTTGAGCTGGTAATATGACCGACCTTTAAAAATACATACTCGGAATTTTATTGCCTAGACTCGGTTTGACATGTTTTAAAGTATACAATGGCATATGGCATTTAATTAATAGCTAAGGGATTGCCCTTCCAAATAAAAATTAATTGCATATGGCATTTAATTAATTTGTATTTTATTTATAGATAGATGAAAGTTTTTAATTAAATTGGAGGTGTGATGCAGAGTCTAATGGTTTGATTGAGAAGGCAAAAGCATTAGCCACGAATCACATGGTCTTGGTAATAATAGCTGCAATATTATTATTGCTGCTGCTCCTCATCTTCTGCTGCATCCTCCAACGCAAATGCAAGAAACGAAAAGGTATGTATGCATGAGATGGATAAAAGCATGCACTTCCTACAAAAGGGCGTTGACTCAAAAATAAAGGGCGTGTGTAATTTGATGTTGACTCTCCAAAAATATCCTTGCATGTGATGGATAGATTAATAATAAAAAAAGTATGATATGATAGATAAAGTAAGATTAGGATTGGTAAAAGTAACTTTTTATTAAAAATGAGAATGGTATTTTGGGACGCATGAAAAAAAAGGAACATTTTATAGGACGGGGAAAGAGTAATAAGTTTTTTCTTCTCAAATTTAATGGATCACTTTGACTTTATAATGATTATATTATTACCAATTTATAAATAAAATAATTCAAAAGACAAGAAATTTTACTTCGTAAGTCCCAATTTTGTAATCAAGTCTAGGACGGAGTGAGTTGTAAGTAGAGATGATATCGTAAATAAAATAAGAGCCCAGTTCCATGGCCACGGAAGCCACTGCCCCCCTACGGAGCTCCGTTCATAAAATTGATGATTCCTACCTCTCCTAACCCCCGGTAATTCCCCCGCCAAGTCTCAACTCAAACTAATCACCCCACCTACGTCAATTGTATCTCGTAAGTATAAAGTCAAAACTTTTGACTTTAAAGTCAATTATATACTTACGAAGTGTAATTGACGTAGGTGGGTGATTTATTTGGGTCGGGACTTGGGCGGGGGGTTTACCGGGGGATTAGGAGGTAGGAATCATTAATTTTATGAACGAAGCTCCATAGGGAGCAGTGACTTCCGTGGCCACTTGAATCCAGTGGTCATGGAACATGGCTTATAATTAGTAGGTGGGGTAAAAAGTAATTTTTGAATAGAATATAATTCTAAGTTCTAACACATACGGCATCTTCTTTTGTAGACCCAAGTCCTGCGCCTCCTCCATCTCCTCCACCCGCTAAGAGGAGTCGTAGCGCTCCACGGAGGTACTCTTATTTTGGTTTCGGTGCCTTTTTCATCTCAAATGCTCCTTTTATATATATATATATATATATATATATATATATATATATATATATATATATATATATATATATATATATATATATATATATATATATATATATATATATATATATATATAATATATATATATATATATATATATATATATATATATATATATATATATATATATATATATATATTATATAATATATATATATATATATATATATATATATATATATATATATATATATATATATATATATATATATATATATATATATATATATATATATATACCCTCCATCTCATAAATGATTATAAATTGTGCAAAATTGAAAAAAAATCAAATTATTTTCAAATCATTTTACTCAAGGATTGATATAAAATTTGAATATTCCTTTAAGAATTAGTATTAAAAAAGTTATTTTTAACTTTAAATACTACAGTTCATAGTAAAAAAAATTATATTTGAAATTTATTTTTAAAAACAAACATAAATATTCCGAATAATACTCTAGAACATATATCCTTTGAAATATTTGCACTAAATAATACTAAAACTTAAGTCGTTTTCCTAAATAGCACTTAAATTGTTTTATTCCCTAAATAGCACTTATTAATGTATATAATTTTCAGTGATGGTGAATATTTGCTTGAATAATGACTAATGCATAATGACTAAAAGTGCTACATTGGGAAGAAAAACACATGTGGTGCTATTAAAAGAAAAAGTTAAACGTGAAATTTTTTCTTTAGGCCAAAGAAAATAAACAATACCCCTTTATTTTTTAATAAACAAAAAGGCGTTAGTCCTTTAAAAAAAGGCGTCCGGAAATATTCGTCAATTCTCATTTGACTTTTCTTGGTCAAAGTTTGTAAATTTTGACTCCGATATATATGGAAAAAATTAAAAATCAAAATATATTGTATTATGATATAAATTTAACACGAGTGTCAATATATTCATATTGAAACGTAGTTTTGTAATATCAAATTTTTAAAAAATATATCTATATATAAATATAAATATTAATGGTCAAAGTGCAATACTGAAGATCGTGAAAAATCAAATGAAAAGAACATTTCTGGACGAAGGGAATAATTTATTTCTTAAAAGAAAAAAACTTCCTTCAATAAACGAAAGAGAGCTCCTTTTTTTATAGATGGGGAGAAGCATTTAATTTAAGGCAACGTTTGAAATTTGCAGGTAAATAAATTGGCCCATGTAGAACATCTCTAACAATGGAATCTTGAGGCTACGTATTCATTGGCTTCTTATGGATGCATTATTCTCTTGATTTTAGGTTCATTTATTTGTTGTAAATGAAAGAAGATTGTGAATGAAAGAGTAGAATATATACTCCGTAGTAGATATATAGATGATGATCATATAGTGATATGTGCATTGTGAAGTGATTCGAATTTTGAACCACTTTATTCATTTATGTTATTATACCACAAGACAATTGCACTAAAAAAAATACAAAAAATTAATTATGTGTTTCAAAATAAATTTCAAAAATTCTTTTTTTAGTGGTCTTGAAAATAAATGTACTTTTCTTTTTTTATTACTATAATGTGACCGAAATTTTTTATCTCTTCCTATTTAGTACTTTTAAATCTATTGTTCCCGCCTCCACACTCCCCACGGTGCAGGGTCAGGTTTGAGGTGTAGGAGGCAGACATCAAGGTTATGTAAGACGAAATTACCAAATTTTTGAATATATAAAACACCAAAATAACAGTCCTATCTTTTAAGACTAAAAAAGAAATATAATGACAATATGATGTAAGAGTGTTGGCAGTGCGATGTAAAATTGTTGACGGTGTAATATGTCAATGTGACCATTCAACCACCGGCGGACCATCAATCAACGTCGGTAATTGACGACGACGATGGATGACAGTGTGGCAATCGGCAAGTGCAGTGTAATAATATAGGGAGTGTGAGAGAATTCCATTCTCTTTTTGGTCCAATAATACTCTCTTGGTTCTAGAATTAAGTTTTCATTTGACATTTCACGGTTTTCAATGCAACACTTTGACTATTAATATCTCTATTTTTATTGAAATATATATTATACAAATAGTATTGATGAGTGTATTCCACCCAGAATCGGTCAAAGGGAGACCTTCAAATAGTTGATCGGTCAAGGTTAAATCTCTGAGATGGGAAGATGGAACGACACTGGGATATATTGGTCAACGATAAAATCTGACGGGTATAGTTCGAATAGTCTACCGGTCAAATTTACTTTACTTTCTCATTCATCCCCAATTTCAATAAACTCATCCCTTGGAAATCACCCGGTATGATTTCTAGGCTTGGGAAGTGTCGACAAGGAAGAATCCAAAGGAAATTGGACTGTAGCGGCCAAATTCAACGAAAAATCATTGAGATACTCAGGCAATCCGTCCAAGACACTACATGACAAGTCACCTTTCTAACTAGATGACAAGCCCACTAGAAAACAGAGGCAATCACCTCGCATCACCCAAGAACGTGCCCTGACGTGGGTATGCGACGCCTTGTCTCCCTCAAAGGAATGGATCCAATTTCTTCTCATTAAAATTCTTGTGTAAAAGCTCTCGTGCATTTTAGTATATTCGAATATCAATTGGGTTATTTTGTGTGTTTTTACCTTTTACCATCTCGAATCCAGAAAACAATACTAGACCCGGTATAGAACTGTTTACACCATCAAGTACCCGAGTATATTTTAAAACTATATGTTTCAAAATATATCTATTTATAACAAACTTATTTAAAAATTTAATGTATTTTTTATATAATATGTAGTCAAAATTTAAAAAAAAATGATTACAAAAATCAAATTCAGAAGTTAATTTTAGTACGGGAGGAGAGGGGGCAAATTATATCGTACAGCCGGCTGTACGGGAAGAACCGTACAACCGGTGGAAATAAGCGAGGATCGATGAAGTTCATGAAGAGGAGAAGAGCGTGACGATCGAAGAAGCCGGCGAAGGAGAGGCGACGACAAAGGGAGGCGCAAAGATTGGGAGCGCGAAAACGATGGAGAATGGCAGGACGAGGGAAGGCGATGGTGGTGGCGGTATAGTAAGGTGGAAACTCTAGATGGTGGGACTGAAGAAGAAGAGATGGGATTGGAACGAATCGAATAGAGGAAGATCTAACGAAAAGGGTAGGGATGAAGAAGTTGATGATGGTACTGAACTTTTTAATTGTGAAAAAATTGAACAATACTTTATTTCAGAATGAGCATTTTCTTATTTGAAAATGAGTATTGTTTTTTTTAAGAATGAACAATACGATATTTATTATAATTATATTAGACAAATGTGTAAAAATGAGTACTTCTTTATTTTAAAATAAGTACTACCTTTGTGGCTTTGTCAAAATGAGTACTATGTATTTCGAAATGAATATTTATATTTATACGAGAATGAGTAAGAAAATGATGTACCATATATCAACTCGAGGAGAGGGCTTCTCCCCATTTTTCATTTTCAAGTCACAAATTTTTTTCTTCTTTGAAACCTTAAGTCCGGATCTATTTCAATAATGTTCTTTGGCATCTCTAAATTGGCGTGAAGTTTGTTTTAAGAGAGGAGCCGGCCTGAACATTCAACATCAACAACCGCGCCTTCATTTCTTCACCTAACACAAATGGCGTTGGAGTGGGTTGTGCTAGGCTACGCCGCCGGGGCGGAGGCGATCATGGTGCTCCTCCTCACCCTCCCGGGTCTTAACCCGATCCGAAAGGGTCTCATCAGCGTGACCCAGAGCTTCCTGAAGCCTCTATCTTCCATCGTCCCCTTCGGCTTGTTCCTGATGATGGACATCTACTACAAGTACGAGACCCGACCCGTCTGTGAATCGCCGGAGGCTTGCTCCCCGTCGGAGCACCTCCGATTCCACAAGTCGATCATCAAGTCTGAGCGGAACGCGCTTCTCATCGCCTCCGCGCTCTTCTTCTACTGGATGCTCTACTCCGTCACCAATCTTCTCGTCCGCATCGATCAACTCCAACAGCGCCTGGAGAAATTGAGGAACCAGGATTGATTGCTTCGGGTCTCGCGGCGGATCGGGTCGATTTGCCCACTTTAGGGTTTCGGATCAGATAAGCCCCTTTTTTTCGTGCGATGTTACTGTTTCTATATCTTCTTGGACTTCTCCTTCTGCTTTTATCTGCTTCTGTGTGTGTTCTTATTTCCCGATTATTTTGAAGTTGGGATTGAATTTGGACATGAATACGTTTGAGTCTTTTCTTTCTTCATTTGGTGCTATTCACAGTATTCTAATTATTCTGTGACTAAATTCATAAGGTTCATGCAATCAAAATTTGAATTTTGGGAGACATGAGAGTTTACCAAAATGAAAGATTTAGCCCTTCTTTGGAAACAACGCTTTCGATTAGCGTTAACGTTTTAGATAAAATTTAATGGTGTAGAGTAATTCTGAAAATGCTAACACTAAGGGTTATCGTCGGATAGTCTTTTCAAAACGTTAACACTAACTTCTAACATTGATGCCAAACTGGTCCTTAAGTGTTGTAAGAATCGATGTGTAAAGAACTGCGTTGTAACTTGTAAGTCCTCTGTAAAATCTATCCTTAAACTTTACACAGAGGAGAGAGCCTTTTTTGCTGAGCTATATACTCCTTGCTCCATTGGAATCAGTCTGCTGGAGGGAGCCATATTCAAGAAATGTTCAAGCAAACAAGGAAAATATTTTGTTTTAGGGAAATGATTTTTGGTCCAGTGATTTCCTGTGTGTAACACCAAAGAATCCAGAAAGCTTTTTTTTCCTTTCACTTATCAAGGAGCAGAGTATAATTCCAATTTCATTGGATTATGGATATCAATATCTAGTTATGAAAACAACTTTACCTGTGTTATAAACAGTTGGCTTTTTGTGTTAGATCCTTGATCCATTTTTTCTTCATTTTCTAGCCATAGCTTGAAAGAAAGTACTAGGCATAAAATTTTACCGAACAATTTTACGGAGTATTATTTATCTTTGTTAGAGTATAAATCATCTCTTTGGCTTCCGATTACGAAGCTTGGCTCTTGCTTCAATTAGTTCTTTGACATCGTATCGAAACTCTCAAAATAGAGGTCATGAGTTTGAGGAGTAAATCACGGTATAATACCTTTCGAGAATAATTGCATTTGAGTTTGCAACCGAAGCGTGATCAGACGTAAATAAAGCCCGGGCGGGCATATTTCCCTTTCGGATGCCCGACCCATCATCTCCTTGGGTCATCGGCAAGCGGGTCATTGGCCCAATCCCCAAACCAATATCTTATTGGGCCGAGCAAATTAACTAAGGTTCACTGGACAAGCAACGGTCAAGGATAGCGACCCCGATTTCTTGGGCTCTAGCTGTATTTACCAAAAGCCCAAGCTGAAATATGGAGCAAAGAACAGTGTAGCAGACTAAGAGGAGGGATTTATTCTTTTCCTCCCCAATGTTTCTTTCGTCAAAAAATTATCTTATCATTTACTATTCACATGGTCTAATTTTATAATGTTAGTCTATTTTTCGTGTTTTGTTTGATAAAATAATGTAATCATATCAACACAAGTTTTCATATGTAATTTTTATTTTTTTAATTCCACACAAGTTTTCATAAAAAATGATTTAAAATAATTTTGATAGCATATCGTAACGCGCAATCAGAAGATATTTTTTGGACGAAAGGAGTAAAATATTAAGCTCCTCTCTTTTAATCATTATTGTCAAAAAATTCTCTCCTAATAAAAGTTTAATCACATTTTTAGTTTTTAATGTTTTACTTAGATTTTATAATGTAAAAATGTAAAGTTAACTGGGAAAAATATAAATAATTTTTTTATCCTATTAGAAGGTTTCATATTTTTTTTCTCTGCTCCAATTTTTTTTATTTCCTCTTTATGGAAATATCCTATAGTCCGTATTTTTTTTTCCTCAATTGCATTGAACATAATCACACAATCTTAATCACTCCTTCCATCTCAAACACTTTCATGTTGAGGATTAAGATGAATGATTGATGTTATTTTTATTTCAATTGTTAAAATAATTTGCATAAAGTTAAAAAAAATCAGCTTTATTTATTTAAAATCTACGTCAAGAATTTTATTCTATCTGTCCAGAAATTTCATTTTGATTTTCTTGGTCAAGTTTTTTTTAACTTTGTTTTTTAAACTTAGACCACAAAAGAGTGAAAAAATATACTCCCTCCGTCCCAGAAAGAATGTCACGTTACTATTCTGCCATCTCGATAACTTTTGTTTGTTTACTCGTTTTGGTTGACCATTTGATAAAATAAAATATTCTTGTCGCATCTTGTTTTGTAGAGCTTTTCATATACTTTTAAATGGTGTAGTTTTTACTTTTTATTACTCTACCAATTTGAAATTAAAGTGATTTTAAAAGAGATGATATTTTACACGTCGTTTGAAGTGTTGCAAATAAATTGGGAAGGAGGGAGTATTGAATTGTCATATAAATTTAATACCAATAGATTTATATTGAAGCATAATTTTGAAATCTTATATTTTTGTGATATATTTTTATATATAAATAGATATTAATGTTCAAAATGTTGTATCAAAGATTGTGAAAAGTCAATTTGGATGAAAATTTATGGACGAATGGAGTACAAAACAAGAAGAGGCAAGATTATAATTTTTTATCCAATAAAAAATGAAAATTAAAAAAAAATGGATTATATTTTACATGTGAATAATGAACTTGAAAAAGGATGAATTTCATCCCAAGGGTTGCTTTAGAATCGGCTAGACTAACTTAGGAGAGATAAATTGAGCTTAAATCATAAATTTGCCAGCGAATAATGAAACTTGCACAAGATGCTTGCAAACAATGAACTTGAAAAAAAAGCCTAAAAACCTCATCCCTAAGGGCTCCTCATAAACGATAAAGAGGCAAGCATGCACCCATACTAGTAAAGATCTTATGTTTACAATAGTTGTCTTTCAACTGTAGTTGTCAAGGATCTAACTCGGATATTACTCCCTTGACATCCCTTATCTTGTCAACTGTACAATACTCAAACATTCCTCTATTTCCTCTCCCCTCTCTCCTTCTTTCTTTTTTCTCCTTATTCTTCTTCTTCTTCTTCTTTGTTCTTTCTTCAACTTCCTCTTCCTCTAGTCCCTCCTCTGATTCTCTTTGGCATGTTGTATGTGGGGGTGTTTAGGGTTGTTTTGACCTAACTAGTTATGTTCTTGCAAGCCGACCCCAATCACCTGGACACTGCTTTGACTTGGTCTTGCCCCTGTGATTTGGCATTTGATTCTGACACACATCCGTTGCGTTGTGACTTCAAGCCTCCAATTTTTGTGAGCTTGCTTTTCGGTTTCTTGTCTCTGGTCCCTGCTATGGGGATTTCATAGGCCAATCCGTGTAGCTTGTGGACTTTAGGCTTGACTCAATTTGTGTATTGTATGCTCCAACCACGGTGGAATTGCTTAGACTTGTGCATGTGTTTTAGACCGTGTACTTTGGGTTGTGTTCTGGATGTTGTGCAGCGGTGTCCCTAGGTTACGGCCTCGACAAATGGTTTTGGCTCTGGGATTTGGTTCATATTATTTGGCTTTGCACATGGTGTTTGAAATTAGCATTTGATTCTGCTTGATCCGTGTTTGCTCGTGTGCTTTGATTGGTCTGCCTCTGGACACTTAACTTTGACAATTTGTATTTTTGTTGTTGTTTGGTTTTGGACATTGTGTTTATGCTTTGGTCACTATATTTTGATTTTGGAGATTATATTTATGTTTGGTCTTGGAATGCATGCAAGGGTGGAGTCAAATGGGAGCAAATGACTGCAATTGCAGTCACTCTACTTTGGGTACCAATGTATACATACATACATACATACACAGCTACCAGTTTGTGCCTAGAGCTCCTAGCTATCACTTTCAATCAGCCCTAACACTCTCCTTATCCATTTTTGGCCAATGATGCCAATTTATAACTTGATCAAAGCTTTGAGAGGATTCCCAATTGATGTATTGATCTGGAAATTCTATTGGGTAATTTACCTAAATAGGACTAAAACGTAATGACTTTCTCAATATGAGACCATATGTTTTTATTTCCCAATGTATGATTACTGGTCATTATCCATTAGTCATTATTCAACTAAATGTCCAGCATCACTTGAACATTATTCTTCTCCCTAGACATTATTAAATCCTATTTAGGGAATAAAAAAGTTTAAATCCTACATTAAAAAATGATTTATGTTTTAGTCTTATTCACTGTAAATTTATGTTATTGCACACCATGTGTTTGACAAAATACCTTTAAAACAAATTTTATTTAAATGCCTCCGGCAATGGCTAGACCAATTGACTTGCCACTTTATTTGTGCTTGAACCCACTGGTGTTGGATCCTGACTCCGCCACTGCATGTGTGCCCATATTTGTTGTTGACTCGGGCTCGTTTATTTTTGCATTCTTTGTACTTAGGTTTCAATAATATTTAGATGTCACCAAAAAAAACTGCAACGTTCATCAACAACAGCAAATAATACACTTAAATGGAGAGTATATTTAGGGATGGGGGAGTATAAAACAGGTGTATTTGTTGATGTAGCTGTATGTCCAGTTGTCCACGATGCCAAATAGACCTGCGTGCAACGGTCTTTTGATCCATTTCCCCTCTTTTTTAAATTGTTTTTCCCCTCCCCAATTATAGACACAGTACCCACCCACCCTCCCCCTCTACGCTCTGTCAATTTACCCGTCCCCTCTCTCTCTCTCTCTCCCTCCCCTTGGACCGATGAATTAGCGATACTGACAAGAAAAAGAAGAAGAAGATCAAAGGAATACTGCATTTTGGAATGCGAATCAATCTTCTACTGCTTCATATTCTTGTTGTTCTCTGTATGTATTACTGACAAATTTACACTCGTCGTCTTCTTCTCATCGTTTTTCCCCTGATCAGAAGAATATATATATATATATATATATATATATATACATATATAAATACAAGAATGAGGTCTTTCTTCTTTTGCTTTGCTGTCTCCGTTTGTCACTTTCTCTCCATTCTCCCGCCCGCCGAGCCGGACCTCGCCTCCGACCGCGCCGCCCTCTTGGCTCTTCGCTCTGCTGTCGGCGGCCGCTCGCTCCTATGGAACCTTTCCGATTCCAGCCCCTGTTCTTGGCCGGGCGTCCAGTGCTCCTCCGGCCGGGATTTCGTCGCCGAGCTCCACCTCCCCGGGATGGGTCTTTCCGGCGCCATTCCTCCCGAGACGATTGGGAACCTCACGCGCCTCCGCACGCTGAGTCTGCGCTACAATGCGCTCTCGGGTCACCTCCCTTCCGGCCTCTTCTCCTCTCTCCGGGATCTCCGGAAACTCTACCTCCAGCACAACTTCTTTTCCGGCGACATTCCCGCGGATATCTTCTCCTTGCCCAACCTCGTCCGCCTCAATCTCGCCCACAACAACTTCTCCGGTTCGATTCCCCCTTCCATCAACAAGCTCACGCGTTTGTCCACTCTGTACCTGGAGGAGAATCACTTCTCCGGCGAGATTCCGGACCTGAATATTCCCGGATTGGCCCAAATCAACGTCTCTAGCAACCAGCTGACCGGGCAGATCCCGGCAAAGCTCTCGGCTCGGCCCAAGACGGCGTTTCAGGGAAACTCTCTCTGCGGAAAACCGCTCGATGCCTGCAAAGGGCAGCCGGAGAAGAGCAAAACGAAGCTCTCCGGCGGGGCAATTGCCGGCATCGTAATTGGCGCCGTGTTCGGGCTGATTTTAATTCTTCTTCTGTTGCTCTGTTTGTGCCGGAAGAGGGGCGAAAGAGAAGTCAGATCCACCGACGCTGTGGGAATCAAGCAGACAGAGATCGAAATTCCACCGGGGGAGAAGGAGACGGCGTCGGGCGGGGTAGCAGCCGCAAAAGAGATCGAGGAGGCATCGAAACCTCCGGCGAAAGGCCGGGGAGGAGCAAAGAACTTGGTGTTCTTTGAGAGGACGGGAGGAGAAGGGAGGGAATACGACATGGATGATCTCCTGAAAGCATCTGCAGAAGTGCTGGGAAAGGGCACATTCGGAACAGCTTACAAAGCGGTTCTGGAGGCGGGGATCACGTTGGTGGTGAAGAGACTGAGGGAGGTGACGGTGCCGGAGAAAGAGTTCCGGGAGAAGATTGAAGGGGTGGGGAAGATGAACCACCCCAATCTGGTGCCCCTCAGGGCCTACCATTACAGCCAAGATGAAAAGCTTCTGGTCTATGATTATGTCCCTATGGGAAGCTTATCTGCACTTTTACATGGTACGAATTCAAACCACTCACTCTTCTTCTTCTTCTTCTTCTTTAACAAACCTAATCTGCATTTGTTTACATCATTTGATTTCCTCTTTAATTAGGTACCAAACTTGTTTTTGTGTCGGTGCTTCTACATTGCTTTGAGCATTTCATTTTTTAATGGGAATCTCTTGAAAAAAGACTCTTTATTTTTAGGCACTTTCTTTTAGTTCTTTTGAGATTTTACTGGGTTTATCGGTTTTGTCGTGCTTGAAATAAATTATCGACGGTTGTCTTCCAAAGAGCGGGGTCAAAGATTGAATCCTATCGGTAAAGTCTATATATTACACGTTGGCCAAATAACACTAGTACCCACCGTGGTTTGAAAATAAGAAATTACACACCAATGCCCCATATGGTTTATAAATGAGCACGAGTGCCCCTTATGATTTAGAAATTAGGCACCAATGCATCCCTCTTCGCCGGAAAATTACTGGAAAATGATCAGAGGGGAGTGTGGTGCAACGTTTTGAAACCACGAGAATTTTAGAAATAAGTTTTAAAAATAGAGAAAATATCGGTGTCAACTTTTCAAATCACAAGAGGCACTGAAACTATTTGGCCATTGCACCTTCATTCATTTTTTTGGCAAAAAGTGCATTTATTTGTGCGATAAATGCATATCTTTTTTTGTTAAAAAGAAGTGAATGAATGTATGATAAATGTATCTTATTGCTGAAAAATTAAATGAATGTTTAATAAATGCACTCGATTAACAACTCTTGGAGCTGTCATTAGCAAAACCAATCAATACAATTGCATTGATGTCCACTTTGAATGTGTAGTAGATATATATTTAAGGATTATACAAGTACAACAAGAAAGGGTGAGGATGACAAGTTATAAACATAGTCTTTTTTTCACTTCAACTGCTTCTTTTTTTTTTTACTTTTGAACTTACCCTCACCAGCCTACATTCAATCTAGACTACACACCCTCAAAAAAAAAAGATAAGCCCCATCCCTCAGGGCCCCCTCAGACCTGATCAAACGGTCACTGAGAAGAGATAAATTGGACTTTAATCGCAGATTGATGGCAAAGAGTAGAGTCTGCATCTAGTACTTGCAGAGGCCCTATGCTTAGCATAACTGCCCTCCAACACAGTTGCTAGAAATCGAACTCGAGTCTTATTCCCTTAGCATCCCTTGCCTTGCCATCTGCGCGACTCCCACCGGCAGACTACACTCTCAAGAAAGCTCTAAGATGGTTTTTAAGGCTCACCAATGCCAAAACTTTGCTCTATACAGTTGTCTCCAATTTAGGCCATAACTCATATACATAGCTTAGCCATTTTTTTTCAACTTTCCCTCTTTAGGGCAAACATAGCCTACTATTTGTACTCATCACATCAACTGTATACTCTTTCAGTTTTTTTTTAAATGACAATTATGACTTTCTTGATAAATTAAAAAAATAAATGAATGGGGGAATAGAAGATGTGTTTGGTACTGATTTTTAAACTCTCACCATCTAACATTTTTTATATAATGTATGGTACAGGCAATAGAGGAGGAAGGACACCATTGAACTGGGAAACTAGGACTTCAATAGCCCTAGGGGCCGCTAAGGGCATCTCCTACATCCATTCCCAAGGCCACTCCATTTCACATGGCAACATTAAGTCATCAAACATCCTCCTCACCAAATCCTACGAGCCCCGCGTTTCCGACTTCGGTCTCGCCCAGCTCATCGGCCCGTCAGCGAGCCCCACGCGGGTCGACGGGTACCGGGCGCCCGAAGTGACCGACCCGCGAAGAGCGTCCCACGCCGCGGACGTGTACGGCTTCGGGGTTCTCTTGTTGGAACTGCTGACGGGCAAGTCGCCGGCGACCCATTCCTCGACGGGAGACGAAGGGGTCGACCTCCCGAGGTGGGTCCAGTCGGTCGTGCGCGAGGAATGGACGTCCGAGGTGTTTGATGTCCAGCTCCTCAGGTACATGAACGGTGGCGAGGAGGAGGATATGGTTCAGCTGTTGCAGCTCGCCGTTAACTGCACGGCGCAGTACCCGGACAAGCGCCCATTAATGACCGAAGTTACCGCCCGGATCGAGGACCTCGTTTCGGGTTCCAGTTCAAAGGACCACACCACTGATGACAACGAAGATCAGATACACAATGATATGTGATTAGTTCAAAAGCTAGCTAGCTTTGTGTTTGCTTTTTTTTTCTTCTCTCAATTTTATTCAATTTCGTGTTCACATTCTTAATTGATTTGGTGGTTGTATACGTGAATGGCTGGCTATAAGCTAATTATTGATTGCTCTGTTTTTCTGAGTAATTAATTTTTCGTTGTGTGAGATGTACGATATATAAATACAACGTTCAGATTTCTTTCGTTGTTTGAATTTTTGGTCCCAACATTGGGGATGGGATGGGCATGCCATATATGCTACACAAAACCGGCCTACTACATGACAACTGTGCCATATATATATATATATATATATATATATATATATATATATATATATATATATATATATATATATATATATATATATATATATATATATATATATATATATATATATATATATATATATATATATATATATATATATATGTTACCTGGACATGTATTCTTCCATCTGTGTGATAAAGAGTTAAGAAATAAAAATGTATGAATATTATTTAGAGTAAAGAGAATGGTATAATCTGTTCTTTTTTAACATAAAAAGTGAGCATTTTATTTTGAGATGGGCTGAACTAAAAAGAAAGTATGGAGAAATTCATTTACGGTAAATGTTAAAGAGTGTCCCGCATCAGATTTTGTAGAGAAAATAAATCGGTATACAAACTGTTGAGTTAAACTGAGTAATCAAATGAATTCAAGTATCTTGTTGCCCAATCTAATGATCCATAGCCCATCCTAAATTCTATCAGGATAAGGATAGGAGCAGAATATTTGTTCAATTTTGATTTTTTCAGTCAACTGCTTTTGATCTTTGATCTATAATTAAATAAAATATAAATAATATTTTGAAAATATTGTACTATATAATAAATCGAATAGAACTATTTTTTTCGATATCTAAATACTCTGGGAAAAAATCAAAATTTGTCAATTTTGACCGAAAAAAGTTAAAAGTGTGACAAATACTTCAGGATTACTTTCTTATACTCCGGCCAAATATAACCATGGCCAAAACAGTATACTCCACTTCGTAATGGTTGTTGTAGTATGCCAGAATACAGAAAAAAAAGAGTATAAATACATCCTCGTAAAAACATACTATTCTTATAGCTAAATTCTTATAGCTGGTACCATTTTGTCTAGTCTCACAGTGTACTACAAAAAAATGTATGTCCGTTAAACATGTTCGCAATATAAAAATAATGCTCTATATTGTTAAACGAATGATAAAATATTGACGAAAACCCTATGGGAAGAACAACGAATGCAAACAATGCGTTTTCTGTGCGATATTATATTGGTTCTTAAATGGAGTGACATTTAAGATGCGTGGAACATCGATCGATACATACAGCGAGGAAAACACAAACAATATAAAACATGTACAATCAAGTGTCACGCATATATAGGAAGATAAAAACATTCCAAACAATATAATTGACTCATATGAGGTTATTTATATGATCATTTACCTGCGTGCCCTCAGAAACAATATTGATCGCCTCATTTCGTCGTTTGGGCATGCTTAATAAGCCAATCAATAACCATATCTATATTTACAGAGTCTCTACAAGAGATCATATAGCAACAGACCTCCCTATCCTTTATTGCATCAAGACCCCTGTGACAGATGAAAACAAAAAAAAAACTATCAAGAATGATTAAAAACCCGAGGAGTGAATAAAAACTAATGCTCAAAATGCTTACAGTTGATCAGTTAGAGACGACTTGGAAAGAGCTTCGGATTTGTCAATTTTGTTCCCAAGCACAAGCAGTGGGATGTTGCTCAGCGAAGGCTTTGATAAGAGATCATGAAGTTCGGTTCGAGATATAGGAACACTGTCGCGATCCGCAGCATCGACCACATAACTGTTGAGTACGTGGTAACAATTTTCATTTTGTTACAAGAACAATAGACCCAGTAAAATCACACAAAATGCAGGGCCAAGAAAATGATTTCACATCACTGTTCATATGGTCACCTAATATCTTTTTTTTATTTTGCATATTTTCATTGATCGTTTGATAAAATATAACAATCAAGCCTCCTCTCGGTTTGTGGAAATTTTGATGTTGTTTTTTAAAATAACTCCAGTCCGGAAATTATTCTGGGACGGAGGGAGTATTGATTAAGAAAAGAAGCAAACATGGTGGTGCAAAATAAGAGGAAATGTATTACATAATGGCAGAGACGCCACGACAATATCGTTCCCACATGGTGCGAAACCTGCGCTGCCCTCCAAGGTCCCAAAGCTTGATAGTGACATTTCCCTTCGTCACTTTGCGCATATTAAATCCAACCTGGTTTTGAAATGAATCCCACTATGAAAACTGGTTCCTAAACTTCAAGATGTGTTACATGAAGTATACTCTACTACCAATTAGGAAAAAAAAGAGAGACACTTACAGTTGGAATCATGTCCTCGCTGTAGCCCCCATTCTTATGGATTGAATGCCCAAAAAAACGGTTAACAAAACTATCAGAGCAATAAGGGCATGTTTGGATCATGGAAAATGCTAGGGAAACAAGGTAACAAGCTATGAAAAGTTGATTTCTTATGTTTGGGTTTAAATGCAAATAAAAACAATTCAAACCCAATATAGTTCCAACACCCTTGGAATCTGGGATCAAGTGTACACAACCTTGCCCTTTTTTTTCGGTTAGGCACTTGATGTATCGTTGCATTTACTATCCAACACTTCATAGAAAGTAAGAAGTAGGGGATATTTTAGAAGCAAAGTAAAATTTAATATGATTTATTCTTTCCCATATAGTATATAAATTTCTTAGTATTTATATACAATAGATATTTTTTAAAAAAATAAAGCATCAACCAGTATAATACAAAGTGATAAATATCTAAATAACTAGGACTAAAACATGCTCCATATACCAAGATAAAAATCTCAAAGTTCTTATACCAAAATCATCCTTATAATGTCAGAAAATGCTAAAATACCAACACGCAATGCCAAATTGCAGGCATTTCACAATGCCAACACTCATATTCAGTGGATAAAAGATAGGAGGTTTTATTTTGTTATAAGAGCAATGTTTTAGTCTTATTTAGTAGGTTTCTTTAATAAAAATTCATATAGTTTTAGCCTTCCTTTAATTTTTTCCCTACATTTTCCACTTGTACCTTTGTACATTCCAGATTCTAAACGGTCCCTTCAACGAAATAATGAGATACCAGAGAAAGATCGAACGTGCTTACAGAAATGGAGTTAACTAGAGACGTCTTCCCCGCATTTTGAAGTCCAACAAGAGATAGTTCCATCTCATGTTTAAAGAACAGGCTGGCATTGAGACAACCATTTTAGAAAACACAGATTATGCGGGCGTTTGTCGGAACACGGTGGCAAACAATCAAATTTAAAGAAATTAAAGAAATCAAAATTAGTTCCATTGTCACACAAGTCTAAAACCACAATCTGAAAAGGGGGAAAAAGAGCTCTCTTTTTTTTATAACTATTACCAGATTGTTTCCGCAAAATTACAGAAGAAAAACAGAAACTTCTTGAATCAACAATATGAAAGAGAAGAGAATCGGGGGAGAAGGGATCACCTGCGAAGCCAATTGAGGAAAGACTCCCAAAATCCCATCACAGAGAAAAATGAGAGCTTTGAATATACGGTGGAATGAATGGACGAAACCCTTCCCTTTTTTCTGGCCTAAGAAGCTTCACCGGCGGCTAAATTTATGAAAACTCGACGGATTCTAAGCTTCGCCGGCTTAACTCTTAAAAGCTTCGCCCGCTTACTTTTAACTAAACGAAGTACGGAGGATTAAAGCTTGTGCAGGGTTTGAAACTACGGAGTAGTATGGAAGAATGTCCTAATTCAATTTTTTTACACAAATAGTTTTATTTTATTTACAAATAAAAGTGCAATAATGATACATGCAAACATTTAAAAAATAGTACATTGTATTATGATACCTTGAGTATAAATTTAATATCAATATATTTCTTATTAAAAGTAGTTTTCAAATATCAAATTTTTATTTTATATATATATGTATGTATGTATGTATGTATCTATGTATCTATGTGTATATATATATATATATATATATATATATATATATATATATATATATATATATATATATATATATATATATATATATATATGATCAAAGTGCAAAATTGGAGACCTTGAAAAGTCATATGAGAAACATTTGCGGACGAAAGGAGTGACATTTTATAATTTTATGAAACTAGATTTTTAAAATAGGTAAGGTGGAATGGATATCAAGATTTATACATAAATATATGGGATAACGAGATGGAACCTGATTCTTTTGTTTGTCCCGATCTTGTTCCATTCAAAATTGGTTTGGGACGAGAATCACGAGACTGAGATTTTTCAAAATGAGATAACCAGATCGGGATTCTTGCCCACCTCCTAGTTTCAAGTTTCAATTTAGCAGTTTAAATACAATCTCAACTCCCTTAGTTGCGGTGGCATGAAACCCACACATAAGACTCATACAAAAGTTTAACCATGTTTGATTTTTAACGGAAGGAGATGCTTTGGCCTTGGATTCACGTGTCAAAAGATCATTGTCGTATAAATACTTGATAGAGCTCTAGCCAATTTGAAATGGACTCTTCAATTTGATAGTAAAGTCTATTTCAAGGAAAAAGGAATCTCATATAATTTTCTTATCTTTATCAAGCACATTGAACAAAGAGTGTACAATCATGAATTTAATTTTTCTGATATGTGAAATCTAGATCCATGTTTTATACTTGGGCAAGAAAAAAAGATTAGAAATCATATTTTATATCCTACAAACAAGAAAAGGGAAGAGGTTGAAGGTGCAAGGCTATGACATAAGTCATTGTTGACTATATACATAACCAGTTGGGTTTTACTATACTAATTTGATAGAAGATATTAATGTAGATGTTATAGAGCATCCACCTGGGAACCTGAAGTGAAAATAAATTGGTATATAAGCTCTTGAGTTGAACTAAATAATCGATTTGATTCAATCTTTTAATATAGTTCAACCCAAGTATCTTATTACTCAATCCAGTAATCTTTACCCCGTTCTAAGTTATATGTATCAGAGCCAGGTTTTTAAAAATTCTACAGTTGGTTGGCCAATCGGCACCGAGCCGCCCGCCACTGCTATTTTAGGCTTTTAGCTCACCTCATTTGTTAAGGTGTCTGTCTAAAAGTTCATTCCTAGCGGCCTATTTTTCTTTAGCCCAATTGTTTGTATGAAAAAACGACATGTGTCCCATTTAACTCGATTGTTTATTTGCAAGTCCATGCTCAACAATTCGTGGCCCTTTAGGTGTTAGCACTTTTGATTCTTTCATTTTTGGGGGGAGAGTCTATTTGCAAGTTGTCAACTGGTTATGTTTAAAATGACTCGGTTGTCCACTTGAGGGGGGTGTAAAAGAGTATCCCACCTGGAAACTTGAAGAGAAAATAAATTGATATATAAGTTCTTGTCTTAAAGTAAGTAATCGATTGGATTCATTCTTTTAATGTAGTTCAACATAGGTGACTTATGGCCCAATTAAGTAATCTTTACCCTGTTCTAAGTTCTACCATGTAGAAAATAATAATGGAAAATAATTCTATTATATATAAAAACACAATCAAAATTGAACCATGTCGTGCCAAAATCTGATGATGCAATTTCAATATGAGATGCAATCCCAGCGGTCTAATTTCATGCAATTTCAGATCTGAACCGTCATTTACGGTTTCCTGACTTTTCTCATTCCTCTTCTATTATGTTCCATTAAGTGACCACAATCAGCGTCCAACCCTCTCCCTTGATTGGCTATCGTCGATGAAATTAATGGTCATTTGAAAATCAACCGATTCAATCGTGGCAGACCCCAATCTCGCATAATTTCCAGAATCTAATTTTTTCTTCCCGTCGCGCAGCTCCCTAGCACTGGAATGGACATGACACAAGGGGGTAACGAGGACAATCAATGACTTTGAAATTTATGCTCTAATGAATTTGAGGTAATCATTGTTATTATTGTGTCTGCAAAAACAATTCCATAGAGTATTTCTTATCATCTTTTTGCCTTTGTTGCATTTGTCTATAACTAATTCACTAAAAAGAAGCATTTTGAACTTTTTGAACTTTTGTATTTGGTCTAAGGTTGTAGTCTTTATAAGTTTTTGTGTTAGCTTCTGTACACTTCTATGGGTTATAATCTTTTCCTTTGAAGATAATTCATTTTATATGAAAAGTATTCCGTGATAGAATCAATTCTTTGATATTTGTTTTCCTTTGCAAATAAATCATTCTATATGAAAAGTATTTCGTGATAGAATCAATTTTCTGATATTTGTTTTATTGGATCTTGAAAGTATGTTTTGACAAAAAGTGTAGCCCCTTTTTTCAATTCTTTTTGAATATATGTTCTCAAGTTTGTATAGAGTTCATGATATGGATGATTCTTTCAGATTTTTGCTCAAACTTAACCTCTCAATTATCTTCAGTTCCATTGACATGATTATTATAGTCGATGCAGTTGATGTATATGTGGCCAAGGGTAGAGTCACTAGTGCCCCTCAAGGGTAACATAAAAAATATGACATTGATTATAAGAGGACGTTCAGCTCGGTTGTCAAGCAACAGACTATACGTCGTTCTCTCTCTCTCTAGCTCTTCATTATTATTTGCCTCTTCATTAGCTAGATGTCAGTAATGCTTTTCTTCAAGGTACATTGGAAGAGGATATTTGTCTGACTTAACCGCCAGGCTACATAAATCCTAACTGACCACACATTGTGTGTAAACTGCGCAAGTCTCTTTATGATCTTAAGCAAGCTCCTCGTGCCTGGTATGTTTTGCCTCCTATTTGCAGGGGCTTGGATTTTGTAGAAATTAATGAGAGAAAATAGTTTGTAAATTGAATTGTTATTGTGAATACAAAGGCCTAACCCTCTTTATATAGGAAGAGAGTAAAGCATATAAGTAAACTTCTATTCCTACTAAAAAAGAAATAAACAAACTAGGAAAGATACTAAATCAATCCCAAAGGGATCCAATTTCCTTCTTCAATTCGGCTTCATTCTTCTGTCGCCAACACCCCCCTCAAGCTGGAGCATGGGAGTTCAACATGCCCAACTTGGACATCAAAAGATTGAACAAAGCGTGAGGAAGTCACTGCCATCGTTGTCCAAAAAGTGTCATCTAGACACTTCAGTTTTTTTCTTCAACGGAGACGCCAAGATTTTCGAATCCGCCGAATAATCAGTCGAGTAAAGGAACACCATTCTTTTCGAACCTTCACCGTAGTCGAACAAACAGGGGGAATGCCATTCTTTTCGAACACCCTGAACGCCGACTTTTTTTATTGCCTGCAAAGGAAAGAGTTGTCTGTCTCTGTAGAACAATCCTTCTCGGACAACTTCTTCAAGATTGATGGTTAGGCGGGATTCCTCGAAAACAATGTCCTTCGTTGAAGGAGTTCATGATATTCTTTAGTGAGGGAGAACAATCAAAGAAAATCAAAAATTTACAATATCCTGCCGGTCGGCATTAAATTGTGTATGCCCACCGACAGGGGACGAAGCGTGTTTGAGGTCTCAAGAATTCAAAACTTGCTCTGATACCATGTAGAAATTAATAAGAGAGAAAATAGTTTGTATATTGAATTGTTCTTGTGAATACAAAGACCTAACCCTCTTTATATAGGAAGAGAGTAAAGCATATAAGTAAACTTGTAACAACCCAACCCGCGTGACCCGAATACGAGGACCAGCGGATCGGGTTGCTACTAGATTGGCACTCAGACACAATAATTTTCAGAACATTTAAAACATTTAATTCAAAAACAACATTTATAAATATTCATCGGAGTAAGTAAAACGGTGCGGAAGCCTTTAAGTATTTAATCAAAATACAACTTTGGGTTCTTGCCCTTAAAAACATAATCAATTTAAACTTAAGTATTAAATCAGATAACTCCTCCAGCTAGCATCCATCCATCTCTTCGCCCTCGCTGCCTCCAAGACCGTCTCATTATTCATCGTTCCTGTTACCTACGTGTAACAAATAGGAAAAAGGGCTACACGCTCAGCATTGAAGCTGAGTGGAATCTACCTAACGTTCAACTACGCACATAGACGAACCCACTAGCTCATAATTCCATACAATATCATGCACACAAGTTTAACAGTATAATATCACATACCAATCATTAAATAAATTCACCAGTCACAAATCATTACCTTATTTCCTCTTTATTCATTGCTCATAACATAATTACAAGGCTAAGACCATACTTCCTTATTTACAACCTTATGTTCGGACTTAGAGTCACTACCTACGGCCATGACTCAAGTCTACTTTATTTAATACCTTATGACACAACACAACTTGATGACCAACGAAGGAGTTCTCCGCTGGGTGGGTGGTACCCCTGTCCCCTTCGGAACGACAGTTCTTGGATCCCGTACGTACGTTTTAACCCGCAGCCGCCAGATATCAGATCCGCAGGGCTGATCCTATCTATTGACATTTATGCTTATAATCTTACTAAGGCAGTCCTAGAGTTCCCCTAGGTAGCATAATCATTTATTTACAACATCTCTATAATTCAAGCTTATTCCAACAACAATCTCACTTCCTTATTTACTTCCATAACCCAACAGGATTATATTTAATCATAACAATAAATATATCATTAATCAGACAATAAATCATACAACTCAATTAGCGGCCTAGTGTCAGGTGTAACACCTTCCACTTACCGTCATGCAAATCACACAAATTCGAAGTAAGAAAACGTACATGGTCATCCTTGTTCAATCAACTCCAACAATAACATATAATATAATTAAATCATAATTCAATTGTAACAAATAAACCACGTAATCAATCATACGAAACTACGAACGTGAATTTCAAATCTATATACATAATCTAGCGTTAGATGTGCAAGTTCTGACCTCGATTAATTGACGAATTAAAATAAATCAACGGAGTAAATCAGCAATGGGGATGACAGTGAAGTAGCAACCGTGACTCTCTGCGTTTTCCACCGATGCAGCAGCCAATCGCAGCGGCGGCGAGAGGGCGGCAGCGGCGGTTCTGTGTCTCTGTTTTCCGGCGACAGAGCTACCGCAGCTCTTCCTCGGCTTCGGCTCTGTTCTGCGTTCCTCTCTTTTCCGCCGCACACAGGTACTCCGTAATTGTTTTGGTTTCTTTTCCTCCATTGTGTGCGTGCGTGTGTTTATATAAGGGGAGGGAAGGGTTTTGGTGTACGGGTAGTATTAGGAAACATAATTTAATATTATTATTATTATTATAAAATCTTTATATTTAATTATTGAACTGTAACATCTATTTTACTTACCACGCTTTACACGTAAGTCCAAATTAAACAAACTATATACCGTTGGTCACCATTTTTCGAGATCTATTCGAAAACCCAATTTTCATTTAAAACGGATAACTTTACAAATAATTCATATTTTAGAGTAAATAAATATTATACTTATTTTTATTAAAATCGCGGCTAACTACTAAGCCGGTTTTTGGGTCGTTACAAAACTTCTATTCCTACCATATTTCTATTCCTACTAAAACAAGAAATAAACAAACTAGGAAAGATACTAAATCGAATCCCAAAGGGATTCAGTTTCCTTCTTCAATTCGGCTTCCTTCTTCTGTCGCTAACAGATTTTGCTGATGTCGGCATGATACCTGTCTATTCACCCTGCACTACTCCCGTGGCACAATCATTGTTCTATTATATATTGATGACATTATTATTATTATTACAGGGAGCTCTTCCTCTCATTTTCTAATGTTACTCAGATTATGCACAGGGATTTTCAGCTAAAAGATCTGGGACCACTTGATTTTTTCCTTGGCATTGAGGTTCGTAGAACCAAAGATACTATTTTGCTTCATGAGACGAAGTATATTTTTGATCTTCAACGAGCTGGCTTGATTGACTGTAAACCAACTATCACTCTTATGGCTCAATGGACGACTCCAGAATCCTCTCCTCTCTTTTCAGATACTAAGCTCTTTCGTAACATTGTGGATGGTCTGCACTATTTGGCAGTTACTCGTCCTGATATCTAGTATGTTGTAAATCGTGTCTCTCAGACCATGCATAACCCCTCTTAGAAGAATTACTTGGCATTAAAACATATATTTTGCTATTTAAAGGGTACTCAATCACAAGGTCTTCTTTTGAAAAAAGGCTTTCTTGATCTTGTTGTCCATTTAGACTTTGACCGGGCAAATGACAAGGATGATTGTCGCTCTACCACTGGCTTCCTTCTTATGTTTGGGCCAGATCTTATCTCTTGGTATACAAAGAAACAGACTCGTGTCTTACGGTCCTCTAGTAAGGCTAAGTATCGCGGTGGTCGTGGGGGTGGAAGAGGTAATGTGGCTACGGTATATCATGGATACACTTTGTATTCCTCTTTCAAGACTTAGAATTTACTGCGATAATGAGTTCATGATCTGCGTCACGAAGAATCCGGTTATACATGACCGTACGAAGCATGTTGGCTCTTATTGTCACTTTGTCCGAGATGAGGTAGTGGCTGGCACAATGGCCACTCATCATGTTCCGTCTTCTGAACAGCTCGCTGGCATCCTGACGAAACCGCTTCCGCCTACTCCATTCCATTACTTATGTTCCAAGCTGCCCCTCGTATCCGTTGATCAGCCTGCGAGGGATAATAGGAATTAAATCCTAATATTATTTTATCTCCTTATTCTAGTATTTTAATATTTCACTTCTTACCTTATTTAGGGTTCTATATCATTTACTAAAAATATCTCTTGAGAACCCTTTATTCAATGAGATCAATATTTTATCAAATTGTATCATATACATTGATATACAAATAAAAAGTGAGACTTTATTTAAAATATGGGTGTTGTTATTGGTGCTCCAATTTTTACTAATGGCGCTCTACTCATCTAATTATTGTTAGATATAGACATTTATGTCCCTTCTAGTTAGAGTTAGAAGTATTCCACTCTTTCTAAAAAAATTCTTGTTTTATTTCTTATGCATCTCATAAAATACTTTTAGTTCATTTAAAATATCTAAAGTACTCCAAAAATAACTCCTCACGTAATAAATAAAAAATATGATGCATTTTAGATATTATAGATTTGTATAGAAGTAAAATAGAAGTATTTGTTGCTTCTTGAAATCGAGTGGAAAACCCAAATGCTGTAGCGGGTCCAACTGAATTTGTTTTAACTATTTATAATTATGGAAAATGAATAAATTTATTTTCAAACAAGTATACAAATAAGTAAAATATATAAAATAATTTTAATGTTGAAATCATAAAGTAATATAATTAATATATTTCAAATGTTTTACCTTTATATTTTATTTAAATTGTCAAAGAACTAAATCAGTCAAAAGCTCAAGATTGTGGTTGCGATCTAGAAAAGTTTTTTTAAATATTTTAACACGTCCCCTCATGTGCAAATATAGTCTTTTTTTAGCCTTGCATATGAAACTTTATATTTTTTTAAGTGGGTGGTGATTAGTTTCGAAATTGCACCCTCTTGATTATCAAGACTCTGGTATCATGCAAGGAACCAATTCAACCAAAAGCTTAAACTAGTAGTTGTGACAATGTAAAGATTTTTTTATTCTAACATAAATAATCATTTTTTATTTTAAACCATAGTCTTTTTGGCACTAGACATAAATAAATTTTTTTACTACGAACGTCCTTTTAATTTATCAGAATATATTTCAGATAATATGAGATCTAAAAAATTATTACAAGAAAATCTAAAAAATTATTACAAGAAAATTGAGGATATCCCATGATAATATTGTGAGGCAGAAATGTAGAATAGATAACGTACGTACCTAGAATAATAAGGATAAGGAACATAAGACGTCCTATATACTCCAATTGGGAAGAGCATAAATGTCCATGTATGAAAAAAACACAAAGGTGGAGCGCCACTAACAAATAGTGGAGAGCCAATATCAACAACCTTAAAATATATATCACGTTTTTCAAATAATTATTGAAAAAACACATAAATAAAATTATCGGGTGGCTTAAAGAGTATTCCCTAAATAAGAATGAATTAAAAAAGTGAAATTTGCGGTGAATAGGACTAAAACATAATTCATTTTCTAATATAGGACTTAAACTTTTTTATTCCTTAAATAAAACTTAATAATGACCATTGAGAAGAATAATGTCCAAGTGATGCTACATTGGAAAATAAGAACATATGATCCTATAAAAGAAAGTCATTATATTTTAGCGTTATTTAGATAAATTACTACTTAAAAAATGAGGGAAGGGTAATAAACTCCCAATCGGCTAAAAATTGAAACCGTCAGCCCGTTCAAGGAACGGTCTAGATTTGGTTGAAGGAGTTTTTGACCAATTTATATACTGCGCAAATTGAAAAAACCCTGCAAAAATTGGCCCCGATAAAATCCACAGTAGGAGAGATAGAGAGAGACGGAGGCAGAGATGGAGACGAGGCAATGAAGGAAATCTACAATTTGCGTTCCAGGGTGGTTTCCACCGCTTGACACACTAAATGTTCCCCGTAATTTTACTTCTCTTTCCTGATTTTTTGTTGTTGTTTTTTGATCGCTTCTCATCGTCTTGGACATTGATTAGCTCAGTTTGGTTACGGGGAAGAAAACATTTCCCTTTGACTATTAAATCTTCTTCATAAGAAAGTAGACATTTACTTCCTGATCCTTGTCATTTTATGTTAGGGTTTCCGAAATTCAAAAGGAGGAGACAGCTAAAGGCAAAAAACCTGGCAATGACGAGTATGTGCAAGCAGTTGTATTTATTAGCTACTCAATAATAATATGATATCTGCTAATTGATTTTTTTTTTGCTGGTACAATATCTATCTGTCTGTTTATTTTATGCTGTAAGAGGATGTTAAATTTGGAGGTTGTATGGATGGTTCTTTTATTGATGCATTCTCCCAAATATAAATAAATGCAACAAATTAGCTTTAGTCATAAGCAAGGTGGAGTGAGCCTGTCTAAAGAACTGTATTGTTTAGTTTTTTTTCCACACTTAAATGAGTTATGAAAGAAATCGTTCACTTCCTGATCCGTGTTATGTTATGTTGTGTTAGAGTTTCCAAACAATCCAAAGCTCAAGAGGTGGAGACAGCTATAGGCAAAAAACCTGAAGATGAGTATGTGCAAGCAGTTCTCTTTATTAGTTATTCAATAATAACATGCTGCGTGCTTTCATGTGGGTTTTAGATATGTGTGTTTGGGTTTCTCCTGTTTGCTAGTCAAGTGTCTGTTTATTTTATGCTTTAAAAGGATAGTTCTTTTATTGTTGCACTCTCAACACTAATATAAATAAAAGGAACGGATAAGATTTAGTCATTCAAGTGATTGGTCTAACAGCATACATAGGCACTCACAGAACATTTAAAAAGAGTTGACAGAGCAACCCATCTTAAGTTCACATGGGGCCTAATTTTTCCTTGTTCCTAATTTCTAGAGTGACTCCAAGTTCTCCCGAACTTGATTGTCGTGGACCTCCTCCTATGACGGGTCGACGTCTTAGGGCCTTTCTGTATAAAAAGCAGCGCGAAAAACTTGAACTTTCAACAAAAGCCTTGTATTGGTACAATAGGGACTGCCAACGGCGTGGGGTTTGTTCCTTTCTCTCTCATTCTAACCCTGTTTCTGGGAATGGTTACGTTGTATGTGTATTTGATTTGCTGTTGATCTTTACTTTCTTTCCAGCTTCCCACATACAAGCTTGTGGAGACATTGGGATTGGAAGGTTGCGTTCTTAAACGTGGCCTTACGCGCCATTTCAACTTCAACGCCCGACCGAAAGATGATCCTTGTGCTCCTCTAGAGCTCTTTTTTGGTGAAAGGGTGGTCAGTTGGGAGGGATTGTTGGAAACGCGTTGCTACAAGATGGGGACCAAGTCTCCTGAACCTGGTATTAATAATATGCGTTTGTTGACTGGTCTTTTTTCATGATCCCTCTTGCTCTGATTAATCACAGTATTTACTCGCCATTTTTCAACAGCTTGTGGTTATTTATCGTCCCTGAACTTCACATTTGTCGTAATTGTGTGTGTGTTATTGTAGCTGATGTTGGACGTAAAGCATGCAAACTTTGCCGGGAGATTTGTCACCCAAGGGGCGAGAAATATTATGGGTCCGTTGTTGGTTGACCACCTACTGTGAGCCGCCAGCCCCCTCTGTCAAGATACCTTTCTAAAGAGACTCTTGATGTGGTCTGGAGTGCGCATGGCCCAAGCGTAATATCTAAAACTTCTCGACTGGGCTGGGCTCACAATCAAAGAAAAAGCATGAGGAACTGTGGGCTTGGGTGAATTTTCGTGCAACTCTAACCAATTAAAAATGAGGAAAATTTACCTCAATAGTACTAAAAAATAGTGATTTTTTTATGTAGTATCATATGTTTTTATTTTTCAATATAGTACAACTATTCAATATCCACTGGTCATTGTTCAAGTAAATGTCCATTGTCAATGGACATTGTTCAAATAAAATTGGAAGGGAGGGAGTAGAAAGTTGAGGGTAAAAATATCTGATTAAAAATATCTAACTTAGAACTCCACCCAAACCATAATGAGAAATCAGAAAACCACCCCTAAACATCTATACGGATCGGAATAATGAATCCAAATCTATAATGAAATTTTGTGTTTGGAATCCACAAAATATAATAAATCTATATAATATCAATATGTACAGAAGACGTGGAATCAAGAGAAGCCCGGGAGAGGGGACAAGTGGACAACTGGAACATTTCAAAAGCCAAGCATCTATGCATCCGCCGTGGAACACATGGGAGCACTCCGGCATAACCTTAACCGTCTCCGAGTCCTCAAACATCCCCAGACATATCGAACACTCGTTCCTCCCCGCCATCTCCAACGACCCGTACCTCGCTTTCAGGAGGTTCTACACCGCTCCCATCTTTATTCCCTTCCGCCGCGGTATTAGGAGGAGGAGGAGACTCACCCCGTCGAGTATTAACACTCTAGCTTACCGTCATGCATCAAATAAGATTCTTGATTTTATCAAAACATCATATTTAACTTGAAAATGATAGTATCACTGATTTATAGTTGAAAAGTACCAAAATATGAGTATGATTTTTTACAACATTAAAATTTAAATTTTTCAGTCCTGAATAGCCTGTGACGGCCGGCCGTTACCATGAGACGGTCAACCGTTACCGCCATCCTACTATTGGACATGCGACTGTCGACCGTAATGTATAACAGTGGACCATTCTGCGACTTGTTCAAAACTTTGCACAGTACTTCATCTTCAACTTCGGTTTAAACTTCCAAAATTCCATTTTAAGCTACCAAACTTTAATTTAACTACATAAAAAAGTTATCTAACATGCATATATCATTTTTAACCCATTAATTCAATGTTTTATCAATAGTTTGAAGGTCTATGATTCTTGATTCATCAAAAACACATTTTAAGCTTTCCTAACACAGAACTCAGTCAAATGACCGTTTATGAGCGTAAAAGCGATCTATATGAACATTTCAATCACTACATACATACATACATACATACATTTATATATATATATATATATATATATATATATATATATATATATATATATATATATATATATATATATATAATATATATATATATATATATATATATATATATAATATATATATATATATATATATATATATATATATATATATATATATATATATATATATATATATATATATATATATATATATATATATAGGGGCTCGATCACATCGAGCTTAAATGAAAAAACGGCGGCTGGCGGTTTGCTCTTCTCACTCCAAGGGACTCAATGGAACTAATATGGACGAATTTGGTTGAGAAATAAGACGGGTGAATGTGGTCTTATATAGCAAGAGAGAAGAAGGGAGAGGTGTGTAGAGCTCGGTGATTCCTTCTGCTATTTTGGTGATCAATTTAGCGGAGGCTTGTGGAGGATCCGGCTGATATTATACGATGTCCTCCACTTATGTTAATTATTTTATCTCTTTCAGGAATCTTAAATCACAAAATAGTTTAGGAATCTTAAATCACAAATTATTTTATCTCAATCGAGGTACATTTTTGAACAAAATTAAATGTTTAAGAATCTTAAATCACAAAATAGTTTTGAAAAAAGAGTACCATCTATATTTTTGATAAACATTTATCAAACATTTGTACTCCCTCCATCCCAAAAAGTCAGTTACGTTTCGAAAAATTTGCGTCCCTTAAAGTCCTTTACATTTTTATTAAAAAACCACGTTTACCACTTAATTTTTTATACCCTACCTATCACATGATACCTTTTTCCTAATAATCTACCCATCACATCCTACTTTTACTCATCACATCAAGGATATTTTTGGAAAGTCAACACCAAAATATCCCTCCTTATTTTACCAATTTAGTCAAAATGTACCAATCTTTTTGGGACGGAGGGAGTATTAATTAATGTTACAAGAGTAGTCGTTGAAAAATTATAAAAAGTCATTAACACAATTATAGTATCATGATATACAGTCGAGTAGAGGTTTATGTACTACGAATTAATTTGGTACCATGCGATACAGAATCATGCTTAAAGTTAAAAAAATCACATGTACTTGACCTGTGCATAATGAAAGCTTGAAAATTTATTTTCGAAAATTCTAAAAAATAGAATCGTGACATTAATTTAGATAGGGATGAGTAATTCGAGTATCTTCAATGAACTAAGGAATGTAAACAATTTCAAAGCGGCGCAACTATTTTGGTTTAGGGTTGAGTGAAGGATTTTAGTCAAAAATGTGTGCAAACAGTTAAGTTTGGGCTGACAAATTTGCAAATTACTACCAACTACGTACGAACGACAATATTTGATTGCATTAAACTTATTACTACCTTCGTCCGGATTATTTGTCAGTTTTAATTTTTCTCGATCAATTGTTGTTAATCTTTGACCTTTAATAAAATAAAATATATATTATATAAGCATTAATTAGACAAAATAATATTTCCAAAATTTTTTATATAACAATCTAATAAAACTATTTTAGTATCAATGTCTAATATCATTTTTCTTTAATTTGAAGTCAATATTTTCTAATTTTGACCGAAAAAGTTAAAAGTAGACAAATACTCAGGGACGGATGGAGCATTAAACAACACATTATCAACCACCAAATTGGGCTAGCTCATTTAATTCTTGGCACCTGGAAATGAATGGAATGAAATTTAGTATATATGAAGTTTAATTACTTAGTCCATGGAAGATGACATGTTTATGTGTGTGTGTGTGTGTGTGTGTGTGTGTGTGTGTGTGTGTGTATATATATATATATTGGAGTGAGAGTAGACCGGCAATGGGTTTGACAAAATTGGACACATGAGATTTTTGGGGGTTTCAAATGTGTCTATGTCACGCCATGATAAAGAAACTCCGTATTTTTTCCCCGCCCCAAGCATTACTTTTCACAAACCTTCAATTCTTGTTTGTTTGTAGGGACAATAAATTTGATAAATTGCTAGCATTTTATTTTCAGAATTTGATTTTTTAAATTTCAAATAACAAGGAGATGTATGTAAAATTCTAATTGAGGTTTGCTCCATGTGAATAATTAGCTTGTCACTACAAGAAATCCCTATCATTTTAGTGTGGATTTTAAGCTCTCATTTTGATTTTTATGAAATTAAAGATAATGTGAAATTGTGTACGTAGTTGAAAGTTATGTAAAAAAGAAATATATGAACATACCACAGGGTTAATTTCTCAACAAAATGTAAATTTTAGTGTAGGACGTTCAAAAAAAGTAAAACCTAAATATGAGATGTCTGAAGAAATATCTAGTCTCACATCGAAATATCGAAAACAAGCGAATAGTTTTTCGAGATCTCGGATTAAACTAATTAACTTTCTTGCATTAGAACAAGTTTTGCTCAACTTCATTTGTATAGTTGTTCGTCAAAAAGTCTACAACTAGTTATCCGTGAAGCATGCCTACATGCATGCCATACCCCTTAGAAAGTTTTTAGGGAGGTGGGAATAGTTTTTTAACACTAAGTACTCTATTATAATATTGTGCTCTGTATTTATTTATGCAATATAATCTTAACCTATTAAACTATTAAAGTATATAGTGTTAGTGCTCCCAGTACGATTCGAACGCGTGATCTCCCATTAAAGAGAAACATAATGTGATGTTGTTGAACCACTAAGTCTTTGGAAGCAATATTTTTTATTTTTTATAAATTGTGAGATAAAACTAGTAGCACAATGGGAATGCACACTTTGAATACTTTCAAAGATTAATTAATGCGGAGAATTTAGTTAAATGCATGGAATCATGTATGGCGCGTTTAATAGAAATATAGCGATGTTTTCAGCTAATCAACAATCTGATGACACATCACGCATACCATACTGCAGATTTATTTTTCTCACACATTAATTTTTTGCATGGTCTAGTAATTAATTAATTTGTTGAAAAAATATTCTTGATATGCTTGTTTAGCGGGGAGTTATTCATGAAGAAATGAGTGAATTATATAATTGATGATTTTTTAAAACCACATGTTTTCATATGTATTTAGTCATCTATTATCAAATATATATTTTGTTCCTCCAAACTTTTCAAAGTTCTTCCCCTTTCTTTCGACTCCTTCAAGCTTTTTGAATTTTTTTTATTTCTTCCAAAAGGGATTTAAAAATTATTTACATCTTCTTAAAAAATGGATTTTTAAATATTATATTAAAAAATGAAATAATTTGGTTATTAGAAAATGCTAAGGTAGAAATAGTAAGTGATGGTACCATATTTATCATTCACCAATTTGTTATAATAATATAATTAATCATTATATCATAACCCAACATTAATTTTCGTTTTTCCATTAATAATTTTATTGCATACAATATCATATTTATGTTTCACTAATTTTATTATGTAACATAATTTTTTATTATATCATAAAAGATAAAGAATGAATGGATGTTATAAAATAATAAATTCTTTATTTGTCCTGAAGTTTTTGTGTGTATTATGTAAATATTTGGCTAATCTAATCACATTCTGTTTGGACGAGAATAAATTTAAACATAAATTTATCGTTATTAAAAGTTTACTTTTTATAATTTGCATATAAAAAGTTAAAATTTATATCGAGGAGATATTGTAAATTAACTTAACTTATCACCTATTTGTGCTTAACTATTTTTTCCTTTATGAAAATTCATGACAACAAACTATTCTTTCGGCCCACGGGGTCAAACTTTGTTTAGTTTGTTTTTCAGTTTAAATTTGTTACTATAAATTTTAAAAACTTTTTTAAAACAAATTTTTAATAACAATTTGAGAAAATAACATAATTTATAGATCTTTTGATTTAGTATAATTCAGAATATAAGGGGCATCACTATATTATTTTAATAAAAAGTATTCAAACACCAACACTCATGTGAAACTTTTAAGATTATTAATTGAAATCCGGCCAAAAATAATGTAAATGATAAATTTGAATTAATAAGTTTTTTGGAAAGGTAATTATCATTTTAGAAAAAAGAATAAAAGGAAGAATTCAAAAAGGTAATTATCATTGAAAATGGAAGAATTAAAAAAAGAAGTAAATAAACATTTTTTTAAAATCCATACTTCGTATTTTTTCCTTTAATATTTTTGACAAGCTAAGTAAAGTTTCTTTATTTCCTCTCCTCCCACGTCACATATTACTTTTCAAAAAGTGACACCTCAGTTCTGCCACATGTCGCGGCTCAGCTCTGCCAAATATCGTGTCCTGTAGCACGGAGTATGCTTTTATATATAATATATAAAGAAAAGGATAACACATGATTTAGTCTTCAAAGGTCAAAATTTAATGGGTGAACTGGCTAACTAAGACTAAAACATGTTTCATATACAAAAATACGACCTTAATATTTAATTTTATGTCAAATTAAAACAGAATATATAATGTCAAAGACTATCAATATATAATGTCAAAAAATATATTGTGAAACACATATATAATGTCAAGTTGTGGCATTGCAGAGGTAGTGTAAGCGGATGTTCATCGGATCAGATGTGCCATCACCAAATCCATATCTGTTTATTTGTATCAGATATCGAATTTAGATATGAATTTTGATGGATGCTAAAAATGGACTTATGCATCTACACATATATTTTAGATATAAAGATGTATTATACTTTGATATGTTAATAGAAAAACAAAACATAAAAATAAAAATTTGGGAAAACCTATATATAACGACCGGATATACGAATAAATTGTTACTCAAACGAATTTATATACGGAGCGAATTATAAACGGATCGGATTTATGATTACCAAATCTATATCCGTTTACTAATCGGATGTTCTTAGTCCGATACGAATAATAATCATTTTAAACCAATGCGAATATTTTCTATGTAAGCAGATATAGATGCGGATAGTAGATGAATTTTTTGTAGTCCACTTATAGCCCTATGCACAGTACTTATGCTTCTATGAAGCGGATATCAAATTTGATATGAAATATAATTTTAATGCTTTTCGTCCTATTTAGGTAAACCTTTTAAATTTAATACCTTGAGTGAATTATTCTTGATGATGACTAAATTGAATTGAAGTTGCAATTTTTAAAAGCCAAATTGAATCTAAAAGAAAATAAGAAAAAGTTGCATGAATCCCCAAGAATATGCCGATTTCACGTTAATATTTCAAAATTCAATAATTGATATCACTCTTTAAAAAAAGATGTAGTTTTACATTATTAATCAACACTGCCAACTCAACTGCATGCATGACATTTTAAATGACGACTATTTAATTAATAAGTAGGAGTTGGCAACTAATAAAAAATAAACAAAATACATGTAATGTGTTATAACTAGCACCCCTTCCCTCGGTTTTTAAAAGAAATAACTAAAAATTTGATTAAACTAAAATTGGAAATGCATATATATATATATATATATATATATATATATATATATATATATATATATATATATATATATATATATATATATATTAAACAGATAAATTACAAATGTTGTTTCAAAAAAATAAGAAAATTTTGAAGTTGATATTTCAGACTTAAAATTATATGCATTTGATAGGTTTAATTTTGAAGAAAGAAATCCAACGGCATATTTTATGAAGGATTTGAACTACGAATTTAAAGTTATGACCATTATGAAGTATAAAAAGTAGAAAAATAAATTAAAAGTTAACTGGTTGGACAATTATTTGAAAAAATAAATGGATAAAATGATGGATAAAAATTACTTTTCAAAGAAGCTACGGTGTTAATAATGGTGTTATATATAATTCATTCGTATCATTCTTTTTTTTCAAATTATTTTCCACCTAGTTTGACCTTATTTCTCACTTTTTATACCACTAAAATACTTTCAACTTTGGATTCGTAACTCGATTTTTAACATAAAATGCACCGTTGGATTTTTTTCAACAATAACGTTATTTTCGTGTCATAACTACTCATAAGATATATCGTTAGATTTCTCATTAATCCAATTGTTCCTTGACATAGTTAAACTGAATAAAATCAGATCTTTCCATAAGATGTATAGTTGAATTTCTCATGTACAAAACGAACTGATGAGAAATCTATGTACTCTCTCCGTCCCAAAAAGATATTCATGTTTTTGTTTTTGCGCATCCTACAAGACACTTCTTGCCTCATATATATAATGTTCGAAATTCACTCCATTCTCCTTTATTGCGGGCAGAAACTGTTTTGAAAGTATTCCAGACAGTCAACACGTGGTAGAATTATTTTTATGTCATGCACAAAAAATGAAACATAACATTTTTTTTAGCGAGGGAGTAGTAAGTATGATGTATCATAGATTCAAAGATGACGCACTCATAACATACTCATTAGAAAAAACAAAACAAAATAAAAACCAGTAATGCCGTGTTTACTTTTAGGCATGGTGGAGGTGGGACCAGGGAGAGGCCGAGTGCACGGGGGAGATCCAGGGCTGCTCATATAGAGTATATGATTAAGCTATTTGTACACTTAAAATTTGTACTTTATTTTGTATTCCAAAGACATGCACTGACATTTCGTGCTAGTGTGATGATTTACATTGGTAAAACATGTCAGCGTAAATTTTTTTAACTGAACTAACATTTTTTGCCCGTGTGAACCGTTTAAATGTCGGTACATTTCTTTAGGGTATAAAAGGATACATTATCAGTGTACCCCTAGCATACATATACATATATATGCAGCCTAGCTAACCTTCACTCTCCATTTAACCCCAAGCTCACAGTCATCTCTAAGCCATTCTCTCTGTCTATCCATACATATATTTATATAACAAAATCTAGATAAAAAGAAAAAAAATAAAACTTTTGGGAGATTGAGATGGGAAGGCAACCATGCTGTGACAAGACAGGGTTGAAGAAAGGGCCATGGACTGCCGAAGAGGACAAGAAGCTCATGATCTTCATCCTCAACAATGGCCAATGCTGCTGGAGGGCTGTCCCTAAACTTGCAGGTCACTTTTATTAACCCGGCACGAAAGATTTTTATATTCTAACAGTCTGCCAGAATAAAGGCTAGGTCGTCGGTGTAGGTGCATTATTTTCATTCGGATGGCGTGTCGTTTATTAAGTGAAAATTTCAGGGCTGTTGCGGTGTGGGAAGAGCTGCAGGTTGAGATGGATAAATTACCTAAGACCAGACTTGAAGAGGGGCCTGCTCTCAGAGTCTGAGGAAAAGATGGTCATTGATCTCCATGCTCAGCTTGGAAACAAGTTCTGTATTTAATTTTCTCCCACTTTTTTTTTCTTGTTTTTTTTTTGTGTGTGTGAAGTTGCTCTAAATATAGATTTAAAAAAAAAAAAAGAAAACAGAAAAAACTTTGGAGGAGTACTTGATTTCTTCAACTTGGAGTGGCAGACAACTTTCTAAATTCAACTCAATTTTGGCAACCCATGATTTGAATTTTCTGCACCAAATTCCTCTTTTTTGTTTTCACTTTAAGGTTGCCCCTTACAACTACCCCAACTCACAGACAAATTCTTTGACAAAAATCCAATCAATCAGAGGGATTTCAGTCTCTGTCCACCCACCACCCACTCAATTTCCTAGCCATACCATGTTGTGGAAATGCAGTGAGTGAGTGAGAAAATTAAATGATTTGTGTGAAATGAATTGCAGATGGTCAAAGATAGCCTCTCATTTGCCAGGGAGAACAGACAATGAAATCAAGAACCTCTGGAACACCCACATCAAGAAAAAGCTCAGGAAAATGGGGGTTGATCCCATCACCCACAAGCCACTCGTCCCTCCCAGGGACGATGACGAAAAAGAAAAAGAAAAGGAAAAAGAAAATCAGAAAACAGAACCACCCGGAAACCGGTCAAACGACGGGTCAACCATCCAGAACTCGATTGCTTCGACCCCATCGTCCTCCGCGTCCTACGACGGGTTCATCTCATCTGACCTTAATAACAACCGCACCAGCAGGGTAAACGATGTCTTCGATGACATGGACTTGTTGCCCACCCTGGGCTGGGAATGTGACAGCATCATCTTCAACAACATGGGATTCTGGGAAGAAGATGACTTCCTCAACACTACTACTTTGGATTCACTGTTCAACAACAACAATGACACAAATAACCCTTTGATCATAACAGATGAAGAATCATGGAAGCTTGAGCAACTCTTGTAGGGTGGTGATGATGATGATCATGGAGGCAATTATAAAGCTCTGTTGGGGGTTCTCTGTTCTTGTGTGTTTGGCTGATCAGATATATTTAACTAGAATAGAATTTTTTCTCTTTTGTTAATAGTTTGATCTATAGCTGGTAAATATTTTACACCGCATGTGAATTTTCTCAGGTACCGTTGAAATTCACTCAAATTTCAGGCGTACCAACGAAATTCACAGGTGATAATAAAGGTGAAAAGGAAACGTTCTTTTCTACTATTTCTTGTGTTGTTTTTTTTTATTATTAATATATTATCCAGTGTATACATTTCATGTGTGCATGTATTATATTACACCATATAAATGGAATTATTGAAGTTCTAAAATGAGTTTTAGCATTCAATTTTTTAGCAACTCCATTGGAGTTGCTTTACAATCCTTTATTAACATACAGTTGTACTTTCACGATTGGAGGTTGGAGATAATCTAATAGTGTGGCTTCTCGGAGTGTATCCGTTTCAATATATTCGTCAAGTTTGATTTTTTCGAATCAATATAGACGAACTTTAAATATCAATTAGTCTTAATTTGTGTTGCATATCAATACAATAAATTAATTTTTTTAGAGTTCTCAACAAGATAAATCTATTAAAATAAGATTTATACAAAAATACATTACCATTTTAATTTAATTAAGGTCCAAAGTTCATCGAAAAAGTCAAACTAGACGAATACACTAAGACGGAGATAGTACTTCCTTTTCTCTTTAATAGATTACATATTACGTAAAACAAAAAAAATCAAATTTTTAATTCATTTTATTTAAAAATTGACATAAAAATTACATATTTAAAAACTAGATCAAAAAAATTATGAAATAAAAAGTTACAAGAATATTACTCCCTTCATCACCCTAAGATAACCTCATTTTGACTTTTCATGATTTTTAAAAGAGTTGGAAACAATTAAAAGTTTATCAAAATATCTTTAATAAAAATGAGTGATAAAAAAGTAAAAATTTATTAAAATATTCTTATAAAAATATCCTTTTTATTACGTTCATAAAAAGGCAATAGAAAGATCTATGAGTATAGATAAAAAAGACTAATGAAAAAATCTATAAGGCGCGGAGAAAACATATTTTATCAAATAATCAATAGAAAAACACAAATAAACAAATGTTATCGTAATGATAGAATAATAAACATTAAACAATGTGATCAATTGTGTGACAAAGGTGTACTTTGTACTCGAGACCTCTGATTCCACTTCACAAAAAATTAAAAATTTATTGAAGTAAAAAAATTATCTTTCTATCGCAAGCTAAGATATGTATATTTTACATAAAACAAAATGAAATTTCAGGGTTTTTAAATTCATTTTATTTAAAAATTATTTAAAAAGATTAAAAAAAACTTCGTAAAGTAGATACATATCCAAGAGATTTTCAAAAGGCGACAAAGATTTTGTTCTTTTTTTACATTTCATAATGCATTCACAAACTAAACTACCAATGTTCATGCTTCAATCACAGAAGAATTTTGAACTTGCCTAAAAAAGAAAGCAAATTGAATCTGCAGTTAATCCAGTTCTAGCTTCACTTGAGTGTGATCCGCCACATCGTCCAACTCCATCTTTACTTTAGTGTCATCTGCAACGTCGTACCGAGCAAGAACCGACGGGAGCTCTACTGGAACGAATTTGCCACCATTATACCCATCAATGAGCATCTTCCCTATTTTGGACCTCCATTCTGAACTATCTTTCTCCCGTTGCCTTCTGTCATGAACCACTCTGTCACAATAGTTGAGCATAGAGCCCAATCCAGTGTTTGGGGTCCAGCCATATCCCACCAGCACTCTCGCTTCTCCTTCCGTAACGTCCTCCCCTACCTGTACATTTTTTTAAAATATAGCTTAGTCTAGAAATATGTTGGGTATAATTAAGAAGGGTATTTTTGTTCGTTCAAGAAAGTTAAAACAAATTTAGGACTTAATATGGTATTCAGCTATATGCAGCAACTGGGAGAAGCTTTGTGCATCGTAAGAGGGGTATTTCTGTATGTTGAATAAAGTTAGACACGATATACGAGTCAAAAATTATGAAAACCGGACGTAATTTAGTCTCACTGAACGAAAATACACTTCTTAATAAGTGCCATGTCTGAGAATTATATTTGGTCCAATCTGCATAGTAGTTGACCATATTGAGTTCAAAAAGGTCAAGACGACTAATAGTATATAGTTGAGCGACTAAATCAAGCATCAAATGTTTTTAAAAAAGGAAGTATCCAAAGTGGTGTAGAAGTAGGGGATGATTACCAAGAGTGCTCTGTTTTCCAGTAATGAGACCCTGCTACAGCTAGTGAGCTTCATAGCCGTTATCAATCGCTTGATCTGCCAATTTATCGGTATGGATTCCACCAGTTCAAAGAAATATGTTGCATAGCCGTATTCAGGGCGTTCAAGAACAATCCTGAAACAGGCAAATATGAGCATACACAGACGTTATAAGCTCAACAGCTCATTCATTTCATCTCACCTATTGTGTCTTTCAAAGACGAATATAAATGACTGGAGATCTCGACACCAGCCCCACTCAACGGGCCACTTTCTGAGTTTTAAATACCGCGCCTGGAAGGAGAATAAGAAAAGAATATGAACCAATTTATTTTGATAACACCAAGGTATAAATCATTTGAAATGTAAGGAAGATGACCAAACATAAACATTTGGCATCAAAGTACAAGGCAGTTCCTTCCACCTGTTCCACAAGTGAAAATAGGCATGCCAGACAATAACAAGCCTTCTCTCCCTTTGAGTTGTGCATTGAATGAATTTTGAGCATTGAATGTCGCTGCGAAAAAAGCTGTATCGGAAGTTGAAAGAGGCAATTATGTTAGATGCTTCATCATGATCATCACCTTAATCCAAACTACTTTAGGGGCTGGTGGCATGAAGTTTATAGTCATTTAATTATCTAAAATTGCCACTAATGTCAGATGTATACATTGTGAAGCTATACCAAAATCTACATATACTTACTATAAGTTGTAAAATTACAAAAGTTGACTATGTGAACAAATGAACATACACTGGAAATCAGAGTCTAGAAACATAAATGGACCATGGATTGTGCAATTCAGAAACGTTATAATATGGTGTACTGATGGTAGCATATTGTATTTATATTTGATTATATTGTGCTACTTGAAATTTTCAAAATACTGTTTTCATATGCTAGATATATTGAACGGTTTATGGACTTATATATGGAGCCAGTCAGGCTGCCGGGAGTACCAACAGCCATTACAACAGTCAGTTAAACAACAGTAGCCAACCACATGATTTTGGCATCTACAGATTTGTATATGCCATGACATCAATCGGCTAAAAAAGTCTTCATATTTTTCCGTGAAAGAACTTCCAACATTCCTTTTTGGGTTGTCCACAAATTATCTTCTCGTTTCCTTTTTTGGCAATAAAAAAGGCTTAAAAGACTATTCTACCCTCATTCCCTTTTTCTACTGTGTACTTCGTATCTACCATTTGCTCTTTCTCCACCATCTTTATCCTCTGTCTTCTTTTCCTCTTTCACCACTCCACCATTTTTTCTTCTTCTTCCTCCACCACTCCACCTTCTTTTCTTCTTCTTCTTCCTCCTCCTTCACCACACCACCAATTTTTCTTCTTCTTCCTCCACCACTCCACCTTCTTCTTTTCTTCTTCTTCCTCCACCACTCCACCTTCTTCTTTTCTTCTTCTTCCTCCTTCACCACTCCATCTTCTTTTCTTCTTCTTCCTCCTTCACCACTCCACCATCTTCTTTTCTTCTTCTTCCTCCTTCACCACTCCACCATCTTCTTTTCTTCATCCTCCCATTAATTTCTCCCTCTTCAAAATTTCTTCGTTGTCAGATCTCTCAAATCCTTTGTAGCCACCTTTTTCTCTTTGTTTCCTCTTCGATCTATATATGCATAGATCTGTTCTCTTTGGGAGTTCTTTTGATTTTGAGTTATTATACACCATATGTATTCTTGGGGGCTCGATTTAGACAATTGTATTTCTAGATTCATTAAGTGAACATCGAGTTAGATCTGACAACGATGATGATGATGATGATGATGATGAAGCCGATGATGTGAAATCTTCAGCAGATCGGAGAACATCAAGTAAGATCTGCTTTGAAATCGATGATGATGATGATGAAGCCAATTGCGTCACACACCTACGATCTTCGATGTCACTGTTACATCTCTGAACACCATGTTCTGTCTTCATCTTGTATCTATTTTCCTAATTATCATCTTCATTTCATTTCCTCATTGAGTGGATGGGTGACAGTACAAACAAAAGAGGGGCAGTGTAGAGAGTGGTATATTAGGAAAGTCAACCGAAATTTTAACTTTTTTTAATATCCGTGCCCAATCAAACCGGGAAGTTCTTTTGTGGATGGAGGGAGTATCAAATTACATAGACAAATGAACAGTCCTATGACAACTCATGGAGTATTACGGATTCCAAAATAAAGATTGCATATGAGATTTCGATAGGCTAGGAGAAAGCCTGCAATAATAACAAGCAAGATACATTATATGTGAATATAGAATTGTATAATATTTTTATAGACTTGGAAAAAACTTCGAACAATTTATAAATACCACTTTTAAGATAAAATATTTTTTAAGAAACTACCAACTATAGTAAATTTTCTTTTTCCATAGAAAAGAAACTACGTAGCACCTAATAAATACCACCTGAAACTACTTTTCTGGTAGGTTCTAAAAATTTTAACCATTCTAGCTACGATACTCTTTTAAGAAATTTTATGAAGTACTTCATTCCAAAATAACACAAAAGTCAAAACTTTACACTATTCGCACTCATTCGACCATTTTTTGTGATTTCTACGTAAGCAAAACATAGTCTTGTGGGAGCTTGTTAGATTCATCTTGATAAAAACTTTCATAACAAAAACTAAAATATACGGAGTGATTGAAGATATCAATTATTTAGTCCATGCACTGAAAATGTGAAAAGGCAAGTTTTGCAAATATTTTGGAATGGAGAAGCTATCTGTAGAGATATTCACTGTTCTGATTTTCCTTCATTTTTACCATTACAAGTTTGTTTAGTGTTAGTTAGCTTGTTAGGCTGTTACACAGCTATTTTACAGCTGTCTCTATCATTCTTTTACATATATTAGCCTAGCCATGTATTTTCTCTTTTTCTGATACTGCTCTCTTCATGGTATCGAAGCATGCTTCCGCATCTGAAAATCCTTACAGATTAGTCGTTTGATCTTCTGAATCTTCTTAGGACTCTGCTTCTATCATCTATAATGGGCTAATGGCGAAATCCAACAATGAAAAATGACGGAATGTTGATCCTGATCCTTACAGGCTCACCGGACAAGATAATCCCGGTTTAGCCCTAACCACGGCGAAATTCACCGGGAGCAATTTGTTTGCTTGGAAGAAGACGATCATTATAGCTCTGGTTGCAAAATCAAAGCTTGATTCATCGATGGCACTTGTGCTAAACCTGGAGCCATGGACGCTAATTTTCAGCACTAGATCAAAACCGATTACATGGTGACATGTTGGATACTCAATTCTGTGTCCTTTGAATTATCTGATTCTTTCTTGTATGTGAATTCGGCTGTGGAATTGTGGTCAGAATTGGGAGAAAGATATGAACATACTAATGCTACTTTGATCTACCAAACACAAAAGGAGCTAAATGAAATACATCAAGGTAGCTTGACTGTATCTGACCTCCTCTTCACTCTTAGAGTTCAAACCAATTATTCCACAGCTCATCCCTTTCTCTTTTAATACCCTCACATCTCCACCCATTGGTTTCACCAATTTCTTGGATAATGTATTAACTGTCTGTACACCTACCACTTATGCTCAACCATAAGGCTATTGGTTCTAAAGTCAAACATAATCCTGATTGTTCCATTGACAAATTAAAGGCAAGGTTGGTAATTAAGGGTTACAACCAAAAACTTGGGAAGGGTCCTTAATGAGCATATGGCTATAGAAAAGAATGCAAAAGTGGGCTTCAATTGATGATCTCATTAGATTTTCTATTGGTTTGTGTAACTAAGCCCATTGAATTGGGATTAAGGCATGTACTCAAACACAGGAAAATCAAGAGCATGGCTTCTGGAAGTCAAACATACCCTAAAATTAAAATAAAGACCACTAAAATATTATGTGATCATAACGCTTCTCTAGAAGGAAAAAAAAGGTTTATATTTTCTCCCTCAAACCAGATTTAAAAACCCATAACAAAGTGTGGAGCCTTAGAAGGCTAAAGATTTAAAGAGCAATTGTGATAGAGCAATAGTTATCAAGGCGACGACTAGGTGTCTGGGTGGTTTTATGGACTCGCCTAATAGACACCTAGCCTGAAAACACCTAAGGCGTTCAGACGCTCGCCTTAGCCTCGCCTCTCACCTAGTCTCGCCTGAAAATACCTAAGGCGATGAGGAACTCTATTTTTTAAAAAGTAAGACGTGTCTGAATTGTTTATATATATATATATATATATATATATATATATATATATATATATATATATATATATATATATATATATATATATATATATATATATATATATATAGGTATTGACTCCAGTGAGATGACACCTTACGGTGCGATGACATGCTTCGGTCAGATGACGCAAAGCTCACCACACTACACTACAAAGCTCATCAATGGACAAGGCAAAGCTCACCTGGAAATAAAGCAAAGCTCACCACTTTGAACCCCAAAACTCACCTTTTTTTAATTTTGAAAATTAAAAAATTAATTAAAAATAAAATAGCAACACCGGTCCACCCACACCAACTGCAAAACTCACCAAAATGTATGGCAAAGCTCACCATTTTTTTTCACTTTGAATTTTTTTTTTTGAACAAATAAAAGGAAGAGGTGCTGATTTTGACTTTGACCCATGTTGACCACCGAATTTGACCGTTGACTACCGCCTTGACCACCCCTGCCGCCGGCCGCCGATCTCTTCCGCTGACCGCCTCCGGTCGCCAATCAATGGTGGTCCAAGTAACCCTTTGATTTTTTTTTTTAATTTTTCAACCTAAAAATTTAGGGAGCTTCATGTTTATGTTCGGTGAGCTTTGCATTGAAGAATGGTGAGCTTTTTGGTTAGGGTTTGTGAGCATTGAAACTTAAAAATTTTAAAAATTCAAAATGTGAAAAAATCATGGTGAGCTTCGCAGTTGTCCTTGGTGAGCTTCGCAGTGATCAGTGGTGAGTTTTGTGTCAAACTGTAGCATGTCATCTTACCATAAGATATTATCTAAATGGAGTCAATCCTTATATAAATATATAAATATAAATATATATATATATAGACACACGCACACACACATACATATATGTGTGTGTACATATAATATTGCCATAATGCACTCGCCTAATGGACACCTAGGCAACTAGAAGGTACTCTGGCACCTAGCCTCGCCTAGCCATCGTAACAACTATGGATAGAGCATATGATATTAAATGATTGTGGTGTAATAGAAGACTAGGGCTTGAGCCATCATGAACGCATAAGCATCACAAAGAAGTAGAAAAAATATATATAATGGGGGACGGCCTCGAAATTATATATTGGATCATGTAGCCAGTCCAATGGTTTCACATTAATCCTACGTTGTTGGTCAGTTGGTGTTATCATTGTATTAACAAAAACAAAAGGATGGTGCAAACCTTTGATACAATCTCTTCAAGCTCAGAGAAGCTATCTTCCGTGGACAGATCATCAAGGGACTCATTGCTTTCAGGTTCTCCATATAGTTTGATTTCATCAGCCGATGCACCTTTTTCAAGCAGTACCTGGCCAGAAAAATGAAGTTCATTGAAATGACTATATCACCAACAACTCTAAAAAGTGCAATGGTACCTTAAGGAGTCCAGGAGCATCTTCCTCCAGTGCTTGTTCAATTGAATCACTAAAAGTTGTATGAGAGGAACAAATGATTAAACCTCAAAATTTTCCACTCATAGATGGGGAAAATGAAAAGATTAAAAGAAATACTCCTCCATCCCTAAAAAACTTCCCCGGTAAAACTTTATCATCCTAATTTGCAAATTTTGGTTACTCATTTGATACAAACTATTATAGTCATGTCACCTCTTATTTGGTGAAACTTTTGATGTAATTTTTAAATTTTTAAATTTTACTTTTGAAATTATTTGCCAATTATTAAATATACAAAATGAAAAATAAATCCAGTCAAACATCGTAAACAATTATGGGAAGTTTTTTGAGGGATGGAAGGAGTTACAGTTTTCATAGAATATCATACATCACAAAAAGAAATTCATTGCAGCACAAAAAACTTACGTAGTGGTTTTTCTCCGCTTTCGTGAGAGGTAAATTTTTTTCGTTTTAGCAGCTGCAGATGCAATGGGTGTGTAATCAATCTTAGAGGGCACTGTTTTGCTGAAAGAAGCCGATATTTCATTACCTCCTGATGAAGTAATTACATTTTGTGAAGATAGTTTCAACCGCTCTCTGAGCGGCATGTGGTCAAGTTCATCTATGATAGAATCACAAGGGACTTCCTTTTTTAATGGAAGGAAGAATTTATATAGTGGAATCCCTGTAGCATGTTTATTTATAGTTGAATCAAAATGGACTTCTCTTTTCATTGGAAGGGAGAAATTGCATGATGGATCATGTGCAGCATGCTTTCCTGTGGTGTCGAACTCAATCCTCTCTAGGGGTTCAACCTTGACATTAACCATAGCGGGAATAGTGTTACTACTGTGAGAAGGAAGATCCAATTCATGAAGTGATTCCTGCTCTGGTCGAGTTTGATCATACTTTGACAAATCAGATGTCTTATAGTGACCTCCAGCGATATGAAAGTCCCTATCATCTCCCTTTCCTATTCCATTACCATGCATGAAACAATCTTCAACTAAGCTAGAAAGTGTCGGTAAGGTTCCCTGCATAATACAACAAGAACCCTTGTTCAGGTTTAAGTTCTTGAAACGTGATATACGAAATGCATAAACACCATGAAACGTGAACAGAACCAACTGAATTCCACCAGGCATTTTTTACCGTAGATCATATTGTACTGCCAAGGATGCAGTAAATGACCAAACATCTCCCCAAGCCCCATATTTACATTCTAATTGGACTGACCTTGAAACAAAGAACTGTAAAAATAATAATATTCCAGTGTTCAATCATATTTAAAAGTGAAACTTACTTAGAACAATCTAGTACATAGATGGGAGGTAAATGACCACCTCCCCATGTTCATAACCTAGTTGTCCTGAAGTGCATTCAGGCACTGTTTTAATGCACTTGAGAATCAACAACTCCCATTATATAAAACAACATTGTTCTGAAGTGTATTAATTTTTTGTAGTTATGTGTTCACCATGATTCTCACGGCACCAAGGCGGGGCGGGCGGCAGTGTGCCACCAAGATGCCTAGTCAACGAGGGAACAATTTAAAAATGAGAATTGTAGTACATTAGCAACCATAATATAAATATATCACATAATAAATAGTATTCCATCTGTTCCTTAATTATTTTCTTTTAATAAAGTTAAAGTTGTGTGGTTGTGGTTTGCGTAGAGGGAAAAGAAATAATATGAACCACACAATTTTTTCCATAAAAGGAAAGTGGAAGAAAATTTTGGGATAACCCAAATATAGAAGTATAAAATTAAGGGACAGAGTAATTCAGAAATTTCAAAGGTTAGTATCTGTTTGGTACAAAATACTCTGTATATTACAAAGTGAAAAATATGAAAACTTGATACTCATGTCCATTAAAAAAATCAAACAAAAGCCAAGTCCCGGTACTTAATCAATCAAGTGAGAAAAAAAACTTAAGATGAAGGCTAAAATGACCAGCGTAGTTATTTTAAATAAGGCAGGGTCGTCAAACGGCGACGGCAAAGGCAGGGGTGGAGCGACTCAGATGTACAAATCCTATCGTCTCTCTGTGTCATCATATTTAAAAAAAAAGTCTGACAACTAGTCCCCCTGCCCTAAAAGCAACTGACAGAACACCAAGGTGACATCGTACTACACCTGGAAAAATCTAGCACGTCGAGGTTCCTTGGCGAAAACCAACAGGATGCCTAGGTGACCCCGTGACAACAATGCCATTCACAGAAACAAAAGAATAAAAAATGCCATATTTAGTAATTGCCCGCAACAACAGGAAAAAACATCGAAAGGTGTCATGAACCCAAACACATCCCACAAAATCCCAATAATATCTATCAATCCCTAGTCATAAGGATTGGCCAAATAAATATTAAATACTACATGTCTCCCAAAAAAATGTAATCTTTCACCAAGATTTAATTTTTAGTTTTAGTAAGCTACAACTCTTATAAATCATCAATCGTACTCATATTTTTTAAGTTCATTCGTTTGTTTATCTTGATTAATCATATTGAATGTGTTTAAGGCACTCTTTAGTAAAATACAATAACCTTGCAGAAGAATAGCTTCTAAAACCTTACAGGAATTTTCGCAGATAGTAATACTTCAGTTACTAAAGAAGGTGAAATGAAATAAATTTAACATGTTTGTTAAAAGGAAAGACTTTTTGAAAGCTCATATTCTATAATCAATTTTTTAAAATAAATTTGCATCAACATGTGACAGTTGATTGGGAGAAATGCAAATACTCCAAACCCCAATGGCCAAAAGCTTCACCAATAGAGAAGGAGATACGGCCCGATCATAACACTCCATGTTCTATAATCAAAAAATGTAAGTATCTACCGACAATTTTGAATTTTGTGAAAGATAAGCTCGAGTTCCTCCAACTACCTATTTTCCTCTCATGAAAACTTTACACCCCTCTCTATTCTTCATTTGTTTTAATGTAGACGAAATCCAGCATTGTGGTCATGATCCACAATCTCCATGCTGATTTAACAACGTCGAGCTTCTGATGAGATATTACTGTAGCAAAATCACAACTCATCGTTGTCTCCTGATACTTTCTAAGAATCTAAGCAAATAGAAACCCCCTATGGTGATGGAAATTACAGGATTCAATCTCGTGATTCTTTATTTAAAAAAGGGGGAGTTGTGAGTTGTGACATGAATGGGGCTATGCATTTTTGCAATAGATTTAAATGTTAACCATTTTTTAATAATTCTTTAATACTAAAATTTAATTCAACTTCAACACGGTTGGGATTAAGGTGATGATGAGAAAAAAACTCCTGCATTCTAATAACGAATATCCTAATATCCATTCTAAACTCTCAAATGTTTGATATGTTGGGCTTGAGCTAGCAACCATTTGGGAGTGTGCTCTTCTCTCTGCCGAGCTAAGGTTGGCTGAGGACTGACATATAACTTATTTAAAACCAAAACATGCAGTCACTAATAACTTAGTTATTTTGAAACCAAGGGCTAGTGTCATAATATGACATTAGGGGGGTTAGGGGGTAGGAACAACCTTGGGGTCGAATGGAACACCATAAGAGCTTCAAATTGGGCTAGAGTCACATTATGATTGGTGTCAAAATAACCCAACCGTAGTAATAATTAGCACTAAATCAAGCTATAAAAACATTTTTTGTTGACAGGAAGATGATTCAATATTTGTAGAAGTAGATATCTCATTGCACAAGTCTTGCAATGTGTGGCAAAATCTTTCAAAAATGGTTAACAAATGGGAAATATACATATAACTATAAGAGAGAAATGACCTCCACAGTTTTCCTTTCCAATGAGGGTGATTTCCTGAAAATTAATATTATAAATAAAAAGTAATCAGATAAAACAATTTAAATTTTGTAATATAAGCTCCACAGATATTAAATATATCCAGCATGTATAAAACAATACAAAGAGCTAAACTGAAAATGGCACCTTGAAAGCAGCATTCTTTTTCGTTCTTTCAGAATGACAAAATCAAGATCATCCAAATAGACATTAGGAATCTCATTCTTTATCTTCACTGTTTCCATATATGAACCAGATGAAAACTGTGTGCTGTTTTTCAATGGATTGGCATTAGAATCATTAGTTTTTATGGGATGTTGTGGTGAAAATGTTTGTGGAAGTAAAGTGTCGTTGGCTGCATCAACTTTTCCAAACATAATATCATCAGCAGTCAACTGGCACATGCACTCATCTCCTTCAGCACGAGGCATATCTTCTTTCCTTTCACCTAATACGTCAATGTCAATACAATAATATGAGTACCATTATAACATTAGTATTTCATATCCCACCTTATTTGATATGATTATTTATTCCTTGGATGGCTTCTGCTATTATCCAACACAGTTAGGCTGTTGTATGATAATTTATAGTTTTACACACAATGTCAAATGAAGGGAAGCAAGAAAACAGAAAATGTCATTTTGTAATGTTCATGAATATGAAAGGCATAAAAACTTTTACCTGTGTCATTTTGTTGCACTTTGAAACAGTCAATCTTTTCCTCCTGAACAGTTTACATAAAATGCAAACAATCAAGCTATTTTATGAACTTAAGCAGATAAATGCATCATAAATGCAAGACTCAAGACATAAGTCAATAATAAATTGTTTGTTTTTTATCAACAAAGTATAGGGGATCAAACCGAAGCTTAAACTTACCCATGATATCGTCTAATCTAAATCATCAATAAGTCCAATGATGTAGATTAATTCTGAAAATGCTAACGCTAAAAGTTACCATCAGATAACATTTTTAAAATGCTAACATAAAACTCAAACGGTGATGTCAAACGAGGCCTTATTCTAGTTTGTCATTAATAAATAATAAATATATTGCCTTCCATAAGTTTTGAACAAAAACTTATTTTCTTGTGATTTGTTTAATTGGCTTATATAAATACATGACAACCTACTTGTCAAAAATTAATGCACATAGACAAGCCACATGTCAAATCCTTAGAGTTAGGATTCAAGAGTACCAAATTTATACTCCGTATATAAAGAAAAAGATTTTTTATCAAGTTGTTAAGGTAAGCCTCCACTTAAGATTTCATGAGTGCAACTTCTTGTCCTTTTTTACAGTAAAAAAATTCCATTATTGGTTCAAGAGATGAATATTAAAGTCCGGGGTATACAGCAAGAAATTAAACTGAGTTCCCGCTCTACGAGCAAACAATCAAGCTATTCAATGAACTAATTATATATATATATATAGGTTAGTTTATGTAATGAACATAAAACATGAGGACAAGTCAATCATAACTATGACAATGAATAATAGGTTTGTGCAGGTTTGTGCCCCAAAATTGCATCCCCGTGTTTTTCCTTGGCATACGACTCCATAAGTTAGCAAACAAGCCCTTGTGTGTAGTGAGTGTGAATGGAAAAAATGGGGTGGAGGCAATCAAATGATCAATTTGGCTTTAAAATGGCCAATTGAAAAACAAATATGCCAATGACAGAAGAAAAAAAAAGTTATCTGGCTACTATAAAATGGAACTCATGATATACCTGTGAGTAGCATTGGCTGTTGTAACTTTTCACAAAAACATTAGCTGGAGGTCTGCACAAACCACACTCAAATAAGAACCAAACTCTTCGAAAATAGGAGTGCCAAAATCAAGGCAAAGCCTTGCTTCATGCAAGCAGTGGAGCAGGCTTGCAGAATACAGTAGGAAACAAATTTATAGGGAATTCAAAAACTCACTCGGAAATGACGGCCATTCCCAATTCGGAGTTGGGAAAGCGATTGCTAGCCAAGAGCAATTTTATACGCTGTTTTAATGGAAGGCGCTCGTGTTCCTCCGACCACAGCGCGTCCTCGGATTCACTCTCCCGTTTGGAAGATGCGTCAGCCGGAGCGGAAATTCGGCCCATTTCTCGGCCACGATTCTCCAAACTAGTACTGATGGACACGGCGGCCGGCTCCTCAACTACTACGAAAACGAAAACTAACCTAAGTTACTCGACTCGGGTTGCATAGGCAACACCGGAGGAGCAATCAGAGGCTATCGGGGTCTCGCCAGAATGCAAGCGCGGCGCGGCGCTGGAAGAGCTCCGCCGCTGAGATTACGGGGGGAGAGAGAGAGAGGGAGTCTGGCTAATTTGTACTCCTGCTACTTGGCGCAAATATTGAGGAGCCAAAAGAGGAGAGAGAATTCAGTTCGTCCTATCGTTGGAGTGGGGCAGAGTGGGATCAGGACTCACACAGGTCGGCTTCAAAGCAATGATTTTGAACCTGGAAGGGACCAATCGAAAAATATCGAATTGGATGGGTCTAATGCGCCAAACGGACCCTATATCTTCTTTTACCTCCTCAATTAATTTTGGAGAGGTATATACACATGTCTTGTATTTCTTTAAAATACCTAAATTTTGGAAAACATATACTCCCTCAGTCTCAGTGTATTTGTCCAGTTTGACTTTTTCGAGTCAAACTGAACAAACTTTAAGTTTCAATTAAATAAAAACTGTAATGTATTTTAACATAAAAATGACTTTATTGAATTTATCGTATTGAGAACTTTCAAAATTACATTTCATTATGGTAATATACAATATAAATTGAGAGTAATTGGAGTTCAAAGTTTGTCCAGTTTGACTTGAAAAAGTCAAACTGGACAAATACACTGGGACGGAGGTAGTATTTAACTTCTCCATTTACTTTCTTTTATTGGAATCAAAAATTTTTAAATAGGTTTACCTACTTTTTGAGAAGGTAAATGAGCAAAATATCTTTTCAAAACCTATATAAATTTAATATAAGTATTTATTTTTAGCTAAAAGAGATGAATAATTTTTAAAAAATTAAAAAGGATTCTAACAATTGAAAATTTAAAAATAAGCAAATACAACATTAAATTATAAAATGCTACATTAATAAAGGAACAAATTTAACATGCTTAAAAATAAAATTGCAAAAACTAAAAAAATAAAAGAAGTGCTTGGAAAATAAAGACTTAAAAACAAATGCTATAGAGTTTCCCTAATTATCATGATATGGATCGTCGCCATCATGTCGTGGTGGTATTTTAGCTCCGTCTTTGACATCGTTGACGTATCCATTGCCATGAGCTTAATTTTTATTCATTATGTCCAACGCCGGATTTTCAGGTGGAGTGACATATTAGGAGTTGTTGTCTTGGCCTTTCCCTTCGCCTTCTTTGCCGCCTTTGACGTGGTCAGGCAGCTCTGACCGCTAGGTTCGTCGCCTGATCCATGAGGGAAGTCGTCCCCCGTAGCATTGAGATCAATGGAATGTATGCCCTCACTCGTCGAGTACGAATCAGTCTCGAAGAGTTTGGATCGCTTCGGTCTCCGCCCCGATACTGAATTTAGGGTTCCTTTTGTAGAAGTTCTAGATTTTTGAGAACTTGAAAACCCTCTTCTCTGCTTCATAAAAAAGGTTCAACGCCTTTGACATAATGTCTTCGGTGCAGGATCCATTGGGCCACGTCTTGCTATAAGCCACCGAACTTCTGGACTTCCACGTGCACACAGATCTAGGATTTTCGAAGCATCTCTCCACTACGTACGGGTGTACCATCAACCCTCCCAGAATTGTACTTCACCACAACACACTCCATTACATTTTGGATTTCTGGTAGTTGGCGATGATGGCGTCCTCCGACACGTGGACGTAGTATTTTGCCAATGTCAGACTTTCCACCTGAGTATACTTCTTCGAACCATCAGTCTTTTTAGCCTTCCCTTTGCTAATACCCTCACTGATGGGCTCCAACTCAGAAACATCGTATTCGGTCATATTAACAGCTGACAATCGATAGAGGATATTGTTGGAGACCAAGAATGGGGCAAAGTAGTCGCTGGGAAAAGAACCAAAGTTTGAAAATCGAATGACGGGATTGAGTTTGAATTATCAAAGTTGAAGTTGTTGCCCTTGGAATTCATTTTGAATAATGAGAAAATGGAGAGATAAGATGAATTGAGTGAGATGAGAGTGAATTGAGAGAGATGAGGAATGAGAGTGATGAATTGAGGTTGAAGATGTGTTGAATTTATTCAGTTGAAAAATAAAAAAAAGATAGGAGCGGCGTGGCAAACCGTCACAATAGAATATTGATCATCAAAAAGTGCCACAATTGGACACCAATGCAACGCGAGACTTGTGACTTGCAATGCGGCTAGAGTTCAAGCACTTCTCCTGCAATGGGCAACCGACACGATGGAAAAATCCTCCCATTGAAAATGCTCCAAGAGTTTGATAGTCTGTAATTTTTAAAAATATGTTCCATATTGTTAATATTCAAACAGTCTTGTACGGTTTTGAGTTTTTGTTTCAACTCATTTGGTATCATGTTGTTCGAAAATAGAATAATATCATGTCATACAGATTTCAACTATATTATAAAAATTACATGCTTTCAAGAGATTTTTTTATTCATAAAAAAAGTCAATGTAATTAACAAAAATTAGTGCGCCCATTTTTTTTTATACATTTTTACTTAACAAGTATATTGTTTAGTTACAAATTTTGACAAAACATAATTATATTTTAATTTTCCAACAAATAAAAAATTATTTGAGTTCTACTCTGAGGTAATAAGATAATAAAAAAACTTAAATGTAAGAATGTTAAAGCCAATTAAATAAATATGACTTAGATTTACTACGGAGTAAAAAATAACATATGAAATATGTATTTAATTTATTAAATTAACATTTTAGTGGTACCGGTTCGGTTTGATTTTTTAATTTTTTTAAGAAAACTGTCAAGTACCATTTTGAAAACGTTTTAGTTCGATTCGAGTTAAAATTTACCCATCCCATTTGAAAACTCATTTTTTATTTAGTACAATGTCATTCCGGTTGGGAACAATGTTGGGTTGGTGTTTTTTTCTCACCCGTAATTGCCAAAGGAATGGAGGCCGAGTCGCGAGTTTTCTTGTGTTCTTCGATGTCAATTTAGATTAGTTTTGGTTTTTCTGAATTTTTAAGGAGTCGGCCTGGACCGGTTGGGATCTAATTCCTAATTAGGGCTCATCCTGAACACCACTTTGGAGGGTGTGCTCGGCGGTCAGGATCCTCTTTTTCTGTCCAGTATAAACTTGGTGGGCATAGTTAAAGGCCTCACGAACCCCAAGGTCACATTAGCATGAAATGATTAAGAGACCCCAAGTGAAATACATGGTTGTCTTGGGGATAAGCGGGTATTCCGAAAGAGAAAGTCACTCCAGGGTCCCAATGGCTTCCTTGGGAGTTCTCCATCTTCGTTTGTGGAAACTACTGGTGTAACACCCTAATCCATCTAGGTTTGCAACCCCTTTCGGACTAAAGTATTAATTTGGAACTCGTAAAAATTTAAAACATTTCAACATCTTTATTCATCATAAAATAATATTCAATACATAGTTGTACTAAAATACGGAGTGTTTAACCATAATGCGGAAGCAATTTAAACCATGTCTCATAACAACATAATTTATTCATTTTATTCATAAATCCACCACGACTGTCTTGCCCCTTCCGCTGTCACGTTTGTTCCGATCACTCATTCTGCCTACCTGCGTGTAGCAAATAAAACACACTACACGCTCAGCGGTGAAGCTGAGTAAGCATATCTAAAGCGTCGAACATCCATATAAATTGAATCTCAATTCATAAGCAACCATTTGATATCATTCACACAATATATAATTCATTCATGATATTCTCAATATTTTATTCCAAGTCATTTCGATATTCAATATCTCAACATCCAACAATATCCTTAAACTATGCTTAGTCTACAGCCAATCTTTTTTATGTTTACCAACTCTTAAACTAGCCTTCAGTTAAGGTACAAATCCAGAAAACCAAATAGTAGAATACTAACTTGCGGGTTGGGTAGTAACCCAAACGAGTGCCTCTAGTTTGGTTTGTACATCCTGTACGTACTTTTTTACACAAGGCCACCGAATATACATATTTATACCCGCAAGGCCCATTCTAATCGGAGGTCTATCTTAAAGAAATTCTAGATTGCCTTAACAATACAACTCATTTTTCATCAATCCATTTATTTTGATTCTAGTTCAATACTTCATAATCATCATTTTATTCAGAATAATCATCATCATTAATCCATAATAATCATGCATCATAATCATCAATTAGCATAACATTCAAAGCAATAGCAATTAGCGGTCTAGCTTCGAGTGTTAACACCCTAGCTTACTGTCATGCATCACGTAAAGTCTTTTTAATTGTCAAAACATCATTTTTATTTCCAGAATTCATATTCATATTGATCATAATTGATTGGTGTCAAAAATAGGATTTAACGGTTCAAAAATTGGATTTTCTAGAAAATTTTCGGATCATACGGCACCCTTCACGGTACCTCGGTACCGTGCCGGCAGTAGGGGGTACAGCTGGTCATCAGGTACCGCCAGAGAGTCTTTAGTCGGCGGTAGCCTTCCTACCATCCTTGTAACACCCCAAAACATACCCTAGAATTATTAATGAATAATTATTCGATTAATCAAATTTACTTTGATTAAAATAAATTCTTGTTGGGCTTTTGCGCCAAAGTAAAAGATGTTCTGATATCCAATATCACAATTTTGATAAATCTCATAAAGATAAATCCAATATGTTGACTATTTGTGTAACCTTGATTGGACCTGAGTACAGACCCAAAATCAAGAATAAATGAATAATGTGTTTATGATGTAAACTTTGAAATGGTTTATTAAAATAAATCATGAGAATAAATAATATGAATTAAATGTGAGAACCCTTTTTGTGAGTAAAGGTCAAACAAACCAATTTCGAATCTGTCAAAGTCAAACACCCAAAAATTGGATGTTAGAAAAAGTATTATAAATAAATATAAAAATTATATCGTTGGATAAAGTTTGAATGTGTGATCGCAATGGTGCAAACGGAATTCAATTTGGAAAAAGTTGGAACAAAAAGTGTACCCCGACTAGGATCAAATTAGTCCCAATCAGGGAGTAACGTGCTGAATCTCTTTATCGCCAAATGAAGATCGTGAATTAGAAATCCTACGTAGCAGCAACTCATCTTCCCATGTCTTTTTCTTCTTCATCTTTCTATATAAGAAACTTCATTCTTCTCATTTCTTCACCAATCTCCTTAGAATTAGTACCATTTTGTTCTTGGTGAAGTAGAGAGTTCATTCTTGCTGTCAAATTGGTGTGAAGTCGCCGGAGCTGAGAATAATCCTCGCCGGAAGTTCCGCCAGAAAATTTACAAAACCTCAATTAAGCTTCGAGGTAAGCCCGTAGATATATCTAATGACTAGGATGTTCATATAGGTCATTTCTACGTTCATAAATGGTCATTTGGTTGAGTTTTGTGTTTGACATGTTTGAAGAACTAAGAATCATAAACCTTGAATTTGATGTTAAAAATATGATTTAATGATTCCAAAATGATCTATGAACCTTGGAGAACATCTTTATATAGTTTAATTGAAGTTCGGTGACTAAAAACAAGTTTTTCGAAAAATGGACTGAAGGTTGAAGACGAATGAACAGTAGCTGAAACCCACTGGATCGATCATAAGGCTTGGACCGATCCTCTAGGAGGAGTTTTTTATATCATGGATCGATCTAGAGGGCTGGATTGATCCCCCGAAATTCTAATCCGAAAATTTGTCTGAAAATGCCATTTTTGAGCTCTAAAATCCTATTTTTGATACCAATTGATTATGATCATTATAAAAATGATTTTTCACAATAAAAATGATGTTTTTAACAAATTAAAACATTATGTGATTCAAGATGGTAAGTTCGGGTGTTAACACTTGAGACTAGGTCACTATTTGTTATTAAACGTTATGTTGAATAATCATTATGATGAAAAATTATTATGGATAATTATGAAAGATAAACCTACTGATTAGAATGATTATTGATGATTAAATCATGATTAAAAATGAATATAATGGTGATCATGAAAACGGTGTATATTGTTAAGGATATCTAGAAGAACTCTAGGATATACTCACTTGTATATTGATGATGATTATTAAGGATATCTAGAAGAACACTAAGATATACCTCCTTGACCAATTCATAATTCGTGGTTAAAACGTACGTACGGGATCAGAAACGGATATCACCCACCCGACAGATCACTGTTCGGTTTGGTACGTAATCCACATGACTCTTAGGGTGGATTATCGATTCTTGTGTTCTGCATTAAACTATTTATAGTTTAATGGCATGGTTAGAAATATTGCCTTAGACTAGGAATAGCTAAGAGCTGATTATAAAATGATTTGGCCTTAGATTAAGAATAATTTAAGAGCACTGTTGAGATATTGAATATTTTATATATCATGAAATGACTTGGAATAAATATTGACAATATCATGAATGTTTGAATCATATACTGTGTGCATGATGTCAAATGGATGATTATGAATTGAGATTCAATTTATATGGATGTTCGACGCTTTAGATATTCTTACTCAGCTTCACCACTGAGCGTGTAGTGTGTTTTATTTGCTACACGCAGGTAGACAAAATGAATGATTGGCATATTCGTGGAAGCAGAAGAGGCGAGACAGTCGTGGTGGATTTATTGACAAAATAAATAATTATGTTTGTTATGAGACATGTTTAAAAGTCGTTTCCGCATTATTATTAAACACTCCGTATTTTCTACAGTTATGTATGGAATTTTATCTATGATGAATAAAGTTATTTGAAATGTTTTAAATTATACGATTACCAAGTTAATACTTTAGTCCGAAAGGGGCTGCAGACCTGGACGAATTAGGGTGTTATAGTCCTGGCGATAGATGGGTACCGTTTGGACGGTACCTAGCTACCGTGCCAGCGGTAGGGGTTACCGTGCACTGTTCATCGTCTTCTTTCTCGGGTCCATTTTCGGGAATTTCATTTTTAGTCACCAAACTTCTATTAAACTATATAGAAATGTTCTCCAATGTTCATAGATCATTTTGGTAACATTACTTCGTAGTTTTAGCAACAATTTCAAGGTTTATGATTCTTGGTTCTTCAAACATGTCAAACATAAACCTCAGCCAAATGACCATTTAAGAACGTAGAAACGACTTATATGAACATTCTAGTCATTAGATATATATATGGGCTTACCTTAATGCTAAACGATGATTCCGGCGAAAAGACGGTGAAACTTTCAGTGACAAGAGCTCTCAACTCCGGCGACCTCTCACCAAACTGACAGCACCAGGTGTTCTTCTCTCTCAGAGCAGCACAATAAGAGGAAGAATTGAAGGATTTGGTGAAGAATAGAGGAAGTTATGTATCCTTATATAGGAGTGAATGGAGGAAGAAGCCAAGCTGGGTTATTTCCGATTCTTGTTCCAGCAGCTGAGTGGAGTGAGCGGCGCTTTTCTGGGATTTTATACATTATCCCTGATTGGGACTAATTTTGGTCCCAATTGGGATACACTTTTTGGTCCAACTTTCTCCGAATTAAAATCCGATTGAACCGTTGTGGTCAGACAGTCAAACTATACACAACAATATAATTTTCGTTATTTATTGACAAACTTTATAATTCACTCGTTTTTGGGTTCTCCTCAGTAATTAAGTAATTATTAATTAATTAATTCTGATAGACCTATTTTCGGGGCATTACAACCGGAGTAGCCTGTTTCAAGATAGCAAATATTTCGATTGTTTCCCCTTTGTTTTGATAGCTCCTCTGGCTACCTGCTTATGGTTACTAAGGGATGCAAAGGAGCCTTTTCAATGGTCTCCATTTGCTCAGTTTCAGCGTAGAGGGGAGAACGACGAGAGACTTCCTCTTCATCATAGGAGACAGTCCCTCACCATTTCCTCAGGGACTTTTCCCTCCAAGGGAGTCTTCGAGATCCCAGTTTTGCACATCTTCTCGAGACTCAAGAGGGGGGGTGAGAAGGAGTTTTTCTCTTCAAATGTTTTCTAGTTCTACTGGTATGTTTGTAGCCTGGAACAAAAAATTCTGAGAGGTCCTCAGGGATGACTAGGGTGATGGAATGAGCGGTTGCTGTATTTGAAGAAGAAAGTTTTGGCTTCATCTGAAGAAGAAATCGTCATCGTATCAGATGAAGGTGACGATATTGTGACGAGATGTGTTTAAAATGAAGATGAAGAATATAGAATATATTGAAGGAGGGAGGTGTTTAAGGCTCCGTTTCATTCAACTTGTTTTTTCTTATTCTTATTAAAATCATATTAGATCAGATCAGACCAGATCAAATCCTATTAAGAAATATTATTATTATTATTATTATTATTATTATTATTATTATTATTATTATTATTATTATTATTATTATTATTGTAACACCTTGGCCCCCACTCTGGTCGTAAGCGTCCGCTCATAGAATTGTAGACTGGCCCCACAAACCAACACAAGTCTTTCCCGCGCACTTTGTCCCCACTCGTGCGCGCCCAAGGAATTTCCTAAGGGGTCACCCATCCTAGAATTGCTCCAGGTCAAACACGCTTAACTTTGGAGTTTCTAGGTGATGAGTTCTCGAAAAGAATATGCACCTTGTTGGTAAGAGTAGTACTATCAATCATTTTTATCTCTTCTCATTCACATTTTAATATGGGTATTACAATTATTATTAGTATTATTATTATTATTATTATTACTATTATTATTATTATTCTTGTTGTTGTTGTTGTTGTTGTCGTTGTTGTTGTTGTTGTTATTATTATTATTATTATTCTTAATAATGAAAAAGAATAAACTTTAGAAACAAGTTAGATAGAAAACTGAAAAAGTAATCTTTAATAATCCTTAATTATTAGACGTCGGAAAAATTATTTTTTAAAATACATTGAAAATGTCAATCTAATTCTACTTTTAAAATACATTTTTACTGTTACCTGTAATTTGAGTTTTTAAACTTTTGATCTTTTATAAGGATGATATATGTTAATAAAAATATTATTTCTTCTATATATTGATTATCTAAATTTAATTACTTTTTAATGTATGTATAAATTAAATATTTATTCTAATGTATATATGAAGTAATTGTTAAAATATTAAATTAATATTCTAATTTCACAAAAAAATCATAAAATAAAAATATTATTACATTATAATATGAATGGTTATTCTAATATATGAATTAACTAATTTTATTTTATTAAAAAATAAGCATAAAATAAAAAATATTGATTATATTATACGTAGTAATATGAATTATCATTACAATTTTCAAACGTTATTATAAAGTCAAATCAAATTATTGATTTGAAATTTAAATGAAATCATTATAAATCAGATCAGACCAGGTCAAATCAGATCAAATCCAATCAGATTAGACCAGACATAATCAAATTCAATCAGATCAGATCAGATCTAATCAGATTAAATGAGAACAGAACTACAAAAAATCAGATCAGATCAGAAAAAATAAGTTGAACGAAACGGAGCCTAAATAAGGATTTTCGAACTTTTTTACTATTAAATGGAATACAAAATAATGTCATATTAACCTACGGAAGAATTCAAATCAATTCTACGGAATAATTACATATTAACATGGTCATGTCACCGTCTTTACCAACTTCAAAATTTAAATTTTAATATTGAAATTCTATAACTTTTCAAATAATATTTAAAAAATGAAATTATGAGATTTCAAATTTAGAATTAAAACATAAGATTTCAAATCAATTCTACGGAATAATTCTCAAACATTATCTAAGAGAAATAAAGAAATGTAAATGGCGTGTAAAGTCGGTGGGCGTTACGCAGTTGGCAAGACAAAGTGTGCCAAGGAGGTAAAACCTGAGTTCGATTCATAGCAACTGCGTTGGGAAGCAATTATGCTAAGCATAAGGTCTATACAAATACCAAGTGCATACCTTACTCTTTACCAACAATCTGCGATTAAAGTTTAATTTACTTTTTGTGAGTCCAGGCACTATAAGAGATTAGGGATCATCCTTTGTAAATGGCGTGTAAAGGGAGGATGGAATAAAAATCCAGTAATCTGTGTAGTGTGTAATTGGTCTGAATGAGATTTTGTGTCCCACTGCCAGCGCCAGGCAATTCAACCTCTCTCTCTCCATTGCACTTTTCCTTCATTTTCTTCGTCTTCTTCGTTTCAGCTCCATCAGTTTTTGTTTATACCTGTAAAATCATTGCAATATTGAGGGAGAGAAAAGATCGATTTGTGTAATGTCAGTGGCGTGTGGAGTGGAGTGCGTGTTTGTGCTGGGGTGCTTCCGGTGGGCCTGGAAGCGCTGCACCTATACCGGAAACGACGACAGCGCCGCCTGGCCGGACGCCACGCGCGAGGAATTCGACCCCGTCCCTCGCGTCTGCCGTATCATCCTCGCCGTTTACGAGGAGGACCTCCGCAAGCCCAAGTTTCCTCCCCCCGGCGGCTACCGCCTCAACCCCGACTGGGTGATCAAGCGCGTCACCTACGAGGAGACTCTCGGCAACGCGCCGCCGTACCTGATCTACCTCGACCGCGACCACGGCGAGATCGTCCTCGCCATCCGCGGCCTCAATTTGGCCAGGGAGAGCGATTACAAGGTCCTCCTCAACAACAGCCTCGGCAAGCAGATGTTCGACGGCGGCTACGTCCACCACGGCCTCCTGACGTCGGCCAAGTGGTTGTTGAACAGAGAATCCGAGACTCTGAGGAAGCTCTGGGAGGAGAACGGGAGGCGCTTCAAGATGGTTTTCGCCGGCCATTCATTGGGATCCGGCGTCGCGTCCCTGCTCACGGTCATCCTTGTCAACCACCGACAAGAGTTCGGCGGAATCCCGAGGGATCTGATCGCGTGCTACGCGGTGGCTCCAGCTCGGTGTATGTCTCTCAACCTCGCCGTCAAGTACGCCGACGTCATCCACTCCGTCGTCCTACAGGTGACATCGATTTCTTCCAGCAAAAACCAGTAAATCAATTAACATAATCGCAATTAGATTCGATCCTCCCATTACCCATTCCTCTTTTAATCTCTGCTTGTTTAGGACGATTTCTTGCCAAGAACAGCCACCCCATTGGAAGATATATTCAAATCCATATTCTGGTGAGATAGTTAATCTTCTTCTCGAGTCAATCTACATTCTCTTTTTAAACCTATCTTCTTTCTTCTGATATCAAACCAGACATTAATGCTTTAAACAGCTTGCCATGCCTGTTATTTCTAGTGTGCTTGAGGGACACATTCATCCCTGAAGATAGAAAGCTAAGAGATCCCAGAAGACTATACGCACCAGGTCGAATGTATCACATTGTAGAAAGAAAATTCTGCAGGTAGATATATATAAATATGCATACCCGTTACATTTATTTAACAGTAACATGTATTAAAAGGCTCTTTCTAGATCTCGTGTGCATTCATGTGAGAGATCTTGCATGCATTTGGGACATTTTTGATTCGATGTTTTTGGATTCTTTTATACTAACATTGTGCGTACATTGTTACACGCACAGATGTGGGAGGTTTCCTCCACAGGTAAGAACTGCGATCCCAGTTGATGGGAGATTTGAGCACATCGTGTTGTCATGCCATGCCACATCTGATCACGGAATTATTTGGATTTCGAGAGAATCTGAGATGGCATTAGAAGTAAGACAATGTACACACCATGTCTTCCAATTTCCCTTGCAGGGCATGTTATATTTTGGGGTTAAGTGAAGTGACATGCTTTTCTTTTGTAGAGACTGAAGGCGGTTAGTGCTGAGACCGTCGTCACGACTCCCCCTCAGGTACAGAAAATGGAGAGATTGCAGACCATTAAAAAGGAACACAAAGATGCACTGGAAAGAGCGGTCAGTTTGAATATACCTCACGCTGCTTCAGCGACCGAAGAAGAAGAACAAGGGGAAGAATCTTCAGGGAATCACAACAAACAATCCTCGGAAGGGACGGCAATGATTAGTATATCTGCAGATGCATCATCTTCTTCTGAGGAGGAGGAAGGCGTCAAGGGGGGTGGAAAGGAGGGGGGAGATGACTCAAAAACCAGGGCCAGGACTAACTGGGATGAACTGGTTGAAAAGCTTTTCAAGAAAGACGACAATGGGAAGATGCAATTGAAAAGAGATGTTGTCTACTGAGGTAATTGTGAGAGCAATATTCCTTAGTATCCCACCCCTTACTATTTCTTCTCCGATTCAGAACTGTGAGTTTTTGAGTGCGTGTCTTGTCCAAACTTCAGCTTATTTGTGTGTGGATGAGAGTAACTATTGTGAATTGAAACTATTCTTAAGTAACACTTAAGAAAAATATGTGCGTTTGTGTATTAAACTTTTGCTTTGGTATGCGCTTATTTCAAAACCAACCAAAGTCATATGATGCTACACAATCTCAACAGTATAATAAACCTCAGATTTCATATTGTCTGAAACTTCAAACCATTCAATTAAAGACGATTTGATAGGCAAAAAAGATTCGAAGAGAAAGCTGGAAAGAAAACATTCACGCTACATAGTTTTATCAAACTAATAATGAATGCACTACTAATTGAAACACAGGATCGAAATAAGAAATTTGCTGGTCATGGAGGATTGACTCTTCTTGGCCTTTGGAGTGTGTCAGATTATTCCGTCTGCATGGCTTCGGCATGGTAACTGTCTAACTCCTTGTCAAGTTGATCCGCTGACTTGTCAACCCCCTTCTTCCTGCCGGAAAATCCACCACGTCCCCGACCACGGCCACGCTGACCTCTTTGGCTGAGCGAATAAGAGCATTAATGTCAAAATTCCATTCCTCTGCCTGTTTAAGGAAACTTGGCAATGGGTTGCACAGACGTTGAGAAGAAGAAACTTACCCAGAACCCCAATTAGCGGGAGGAGCACCACCATTTCTGGGCCGAGCCAATCCCTGTGCCCCACTGCAAATATGAACATGGTATTAATTGTAAGTCGAAATGGAAGAAAACATCAAACTAACCAATAAAATTAACAAGGTGCCCACATACTTCATGACCACTGTCCGTCTCCCGTTAGCCCTTCCAACATTCACCCGAGCTAACACAGGGACTTGTGAGTTTGTGCCAACTATTTCAATATTCATGGGCTTGCCATCCAACTGCACGTTGTTATATTTCTTTAGTGCTTGAAAAGCATCACTCCTCCTAGCAAAAACCACCTCAGCTGAACCCTGTTTGAATGCAAACAAACCAAAGCTTCAGATAAAAAATGCATCATCAAGAAAGAATCCACTTCATGACCTCATGGGCTTCCAATTCAACATTATATCAATATAATATATATCCTCAGAAATATTGTATTGACTACATTCAAAGAAGCGCGCTATATAGATGTATGTAAATACATTGGGAACCATTCTGTACAAACTTGGTAGGTAAAAAAATTAAAATGAAAATGCAGTTACAACAATAGCATATTTTAGCAAAGGCACACCCCTCGAGAGTCAAGATAATATAGAAAGCATGCAGTTCCACAATTGCAAAGGGAAAAATAATGTAAAAAAGGCATTAGGATATCTATGTAATGAGATTAGACACTTACACTTTGGCAGCCATTCTTGTCAAAGTGGATTGCATATCTAATCAATTCTCCGATCTCAGAGAAGAGTTCCTGCAGTCAATGTTTTGCCATCAAGTCATCTTAGAATTAATTATTCCAAATGGGAGTGTATCTAAAAATACACAACGCGTGCTGTACCCTTATATCTTCATTGGTCACTCCACTGTCCAAGTTAGAAACATATAACTTGGTCCCAGTTTCTAACCCAGATGATAACCCAGCAGCTCTGAGGCTGTCTTCAAATAAACCATTCTGCCATGGCAGATTCTTCACTCTGCGGAAAGACTGAAGACGCAAGCAAAACCCAAAATGATGTCCACAGTAGTTGGTGAGTACAATCAGCATACTAAGAAAGAGCAATCTAAATTCACTGTTCTTCTAGAACATATCAGATGTCATCAAATTTTCATCACAGTAGGAGTGGTTTATAATCAAATCAATATAGAAGACTTTTACCAAAGATAAATCAACTACTGTAAAACAAGTGTAGATGGGAGTTGAAGAATTGACCCACTGCACCATTTCACATCAACTGATGCTTATGCAAAAAAAGCAACACCTCCAGTTCTGATGTTCAGCGAAGGAAATCCACCTTTGCGAAACGCCATGAACTGGGATAATAACTGAAAATCACGACCCCGGAGAAATTCCGCCCATAGCAACAGGATCCATCGTACACTTGCTACTGAATAATGATGTTTAGAGATCACTTAGAAATACAACTCTCTAGGTGTTAGGTTTTGTTTAATTGGTGAAAGTTCTTAAAGTTTCTTATATGAAGCTCCTCAGTGTTAAGGTACTACAAGAAGAGATTCCTCTGATAAAGCAGAGCCATCGTCTCCCCCGCTCATATCAAAACTTTGCATATGAACGCCACATGACAAACCAAACATGAAGAGGGTGGCCTCAAATAGCATGGAACAATTTTGCACAAGAGCTTTTATTAGATGATGATCCAAATTAGGCACCTCCTTGGACCCAATATTGTCACAGAACTTCTCATGGTGGAATTTCTAAAGCAAACTAGAGAGAAGGAACCTTCAATTGTTTAAAGAGCATATCAGAATGATTTAAGGAATTCATAAGACATCTTTCAGGCTTGCCTTGGCAATGGCGTGAGCGGACGGCCTGGAATTCACCCCAAGAGGCCCTCCACCACGAGGAGCCCCAGCAGGTCTTGCACCTCTAAAGGATCCACCTGCCCTTCTACCACGTTGGGGCTTGCCTCGGCCCCTACCTCTCTCATTTTTACGTCTGCTCTTTATCATATCATCAAGTGTCATATCCAAAGAAGCCATTGGGCAGAAAGATTGCAACAAAAACTCTTTTTACGAACAATAGATCTGTCAATGAACAGGGAGAAGAGGGCATTGTTAGCATAAATTAGGTTATATAAGACCAGTATTCGTACCATACATCAACTCAGAGAAGAAGCTAACTTTAACACTTCTTATCAATCAACACAGGCAAACATGAGATCAAGACTCAAAACAGATAATTAAAAGTTTATGCAAGAGATGGAAAAAAGCATAAACGAGATCTAGGAAAATATCAAGAACATCGTTGACCGGCAAAAAAAAAAGCAAATAAAAATCCACGAAGTAAACAAATAACCAGATGCTTCAATTTCTTCAAAACAAACACGGATTTAGAAATTAGCTGCTACTTTTCACATCAAAACCGCATACTTGAACAAAATTAACCACAGATTCAATCAAGCCTAAACAATCAAACCTGATCTGAATAGCTAAACAAACGACTAATCACGCAAGACGAAACTACTAGGGTGAAAATTAAATAAGAACATAAAACTTACCAGAAACAACGGCAAACAAACAAATCTCTCTGATTGTCGGGCGGAATATTAAGAATGGGAAGGCGATCTGTGATTGCTGAGCGTAATATGAAGATGAGAGAGGCGATCTGTGACTGACGAACGGTATATCAAGATGAGAGGGGAGATCTGCGATTGAAGAACGGAAAATCGATAGGCGAACAGGGGAAAGATGGCGGATGGATAGTTTGATTTTGATAGGGAGAGACTCAGAGGAGATATGTGGGGAGAGAATAATGGGGAGAGTGGAAGCGATTAGGGCTATATAACGGAGGGCAGAGGCGGTGTTGAATGTGTTCATGGAGGAAGGTGACCAATTGGGCTGCCGAAATCAACGGGGACGCGTTTCTGATTTTGGGCTGGACCGGATTGTAGTTTCTGGCTGTTGGCAATAGCTTTTTAATCACAAGCTAATCAATATACATGTTGAAAATTAATAAAATGTCCTCTTTGATTAATAAAATTAATCAAACTGATGTCTGATCTTCAAAATTGGTTATTGACAACTAAATTGAGAATAATTATCAAGATTTAAAGAGGCTAAAAGTATAGAAAATATTGTTCGAAAATGACATACTGCATAACTCATATGTGATATATGACTTTAGATGAATCTATATTTACAGTTGATAACCGTGGAATTAACACTCTCAAATTTGGAAAAGAGGAACGATTGGTGCAACATTTTTAAAAATTCTAGAGATATTGGTACAATTTTTAAAGTTCAAAGCAATCCGCGTAATTTTTAGAAAGTACAAGGTTAAATTGCGTAAAAAAAACTCAAAAAATACATAAAAATGTCAATACTCCCTCCGTCCTAGAAAGAATGTCACGGTTACTATTCTAGCCTCTCGATAACTTTTGTTTGTTTACTCGTTTTGGTTGACCATTTGATAAAATAAAATATTTTTGTCACATCTTGTTTTATAGAACTTTTCATATACTTTGAATGATGCAATTTTTACTTTTTATTAATTTACCAATTTGAAAATATAATGATTTTAAAAGAAATGATATTTTGCACGTCGTTCGAAATGTTGCAAATAATTTGGGACGGAGAGAGTATTTTATATATGGAAATTAGGACAAAAATAGCACAACTCAACTTGCTAAAATAGTTTTTTTACGTCTTAAATTAATCTTCTTGTTTGTTTTTGTGTAGTTTAAGAAAAAATGAAATTGTTTAATTGAGATTTATGGAGATGAGAGAGAATCAATCTATAGACCTCTTATTCCATTATTTTTAAATAATGACAAAATTATTTTTGGACAACTCAAAAATAGAAAAGATTAATTTGAGACGCAGGGAATATTTAGCAACCTCATTATCGCATAAGGTCAAATAACTCCAGTGCTCCCAGTAACTTGGAAAATTAGCACTAATATCATCTTTGTTTTTGAAACTTATTTCTAAAGTCTCTGTGGTTTCAAAACGTTACACCCACACCCCCTTTGATCATTCTCCGTTTCAGAAATTTTTTATTTCCTTGTTTCGTTTTCCTAGAAAAGTTTTTTAAATCTCTTTTAAATTTTTATAATGTTTCAAAAAATTCAAAATTCTTTGTGTTTGAAATAAAAAAATAACACATACTCTATCTATCTCAAATTAAATATTTTAACTTTTTTTTCTACACTAAATTTTTTTGGTAAGTTCAAAAAGAAAATCAAGAGTAAAAAAAGTATAAAAATATGAAAAAACGAAATGAAAAAAAAATTGAAACATCCAAAAAATAGTCTTATACAAAAAGGAATTTTCAGAGTGTCTAAAAAGTCCTTAAAATTGGGATGTCCAAAAAAGATATTCATTTTTTTGTTTTATTTTATTTCTTATTTAATTCCTTATTTTTTGAAGTTCTCAAAAAAGAAAATGTTACTTTTTTATTTTAGAAAACAAAAAATAAAAAGTGTTAATTTGAGACGTATAGATATGTTTTTTAAAACAAAAATAGTTTTAAATTTTAAGAAAAGTATTAAAAAATTTAAAAAAATTTAAAAACCTTAATTAATAAAAGAAACATATAAAAAAGGGGAGAGGAGGACAAAAAATAAAAGAAAATAAAAAATGAACACTAGTGCCCCATGTAGTTTGGAAAGTAGACACTAATGTCCCTTTTTGATCCAAAAAATGATAGATGGGGTATGAGTGCAATATTTTGAAACCATACGGACTTTTAAAAAAAATTTGAAAGCCCCATTTGGAAAGTAGGCACTAATGTCCCATGTGGTGCATATTTTTCAAACCACATGGTGTACGGGCTATTTGGCATATCCCATAATTATCTTTTTTGTTTTCTATTTGGATTGTCTCATTTTTTTCTATTTCTTGGAAAGAAAACAAATATTTGGTCTATATTAATTAACTTTCATCCACAGAAATCACTATAACTTACATTTCACTTTATTAAAAATTAAAAATTATGCCAAGTTAAATATTAAAATAATCTTGGGACTAATGGAGAAAATCAATATGCACATAAAGGCTCCCATACTGTATTATCCATTGAAGTGTCTTCCACTCTTCCATAATTCATAATTTACACTATGTTCAATGAGCATAGGAGATATAAATTTTGATATCAAAATTTCTTTTTGGATATTTGGTGAAGCATAAAAAATTTTGAATTTATATGTCAAGATTTTGTATTATGTTCAAACTGAGAGTTTTGATATCTTAATTTGGGAGATATGAATATGGAGTTTTAATTTCTCTCCGAGCTCTCAATCACCTATCGCCCGCTATAATTGTCATTGTCACCCACCCCTGTTGTCGATCTACCTCTAAGAGATTCATGATTTCAAATCTTCCAAACACCTATATTTGAGGCATATATACCCTATATCATTTCTTTCAAATTTAAAACTCAAATCATATCATATTTTCAAAACTCAACAAATTAAACGAGCCCTCAAATTCATATTGGATTGACCTTAGCCACCTCGACCAAGACATTGTTTTTAAATTTGTAACAAACAAAAATGCATCACAAGTTCACAACAAAACAATGTACTCGCTAATCATTGTGCTTGTGCTTGGTTTTAATTTGTCCAAGCTAAGAAACAAAGCTATCATCAATAATCAGTTTTACCCTTCTGTCATCTTTTCTTGCCAAAAACAAAAACTAAAGTTTGGACTTCATCCCCTGAAATTCCTCAATGCTCGCACGGAGAGTAAACTCGCCATTGTCGGGAATCAAAGTCAAATATTACCCCCTTTGCCTCCTTTTGACACGCTGAGCTACGCCACAGAGCGCGAGCTTTTCTTGCCAAACACCGTCAAAATAGCTCACCCACTCAAGAAGCTGAATTTTCTAGAATGGAACAGTACCAATACCAGCAATCCTATCCGTTGAAATGACTGAAATGTTTGAATCCACTAAATTTACTTAAAGGAAAAAGGAAACGAAAATGGGCATCAAATTTTACTCCATAGTAGATTACAGAAGACAGAATGTCACCATCATTTCATTAAAGACAGGGATGATCAAACATTAGGACACACATAACATTCTCCTACAATTAAAGGGGCACATTAGCCTACAATGCTTAGTCTAAGACACACAAACATACAAACAATTCTACAATTAATTCAAGTACTACATGCTGGTAATTATAACCAAGGGAGAACGCATCAAATGACCTTCAAAGTTCAGCTCATTTCAACCCCATTGTCCTGTGGCAGCGGTGGGGGCTTCACCTTCCTTGGCCTGCCCCTCGGCCTACCCGTTTTGGAAGGGATGGGAGGAGGAGCAAGAGGTTTAGGCTTCTTGGGGGCTGGTGGGGCATTGGGGTCTTTCCTTGGGCGGCCTCTGCCCCGCTTGGGAGGGACACCCGGGCCTGCCTTTATGTAATTGTTCTTCAAGAAGATGAGCTCGCCGCTCTGCTTCATTCTGTCCAGGTGGTAAACCAGCAGCTTTGAGTCCCCACCACTCATTTCTCCATACTTTGTTTCTATGTATTTTGCTATTGCTGTCTTGTTTGACCCTTCTTCTTGCTTCAATGCATCCAGAGCTTCAATTATAGCCTGAAACAAACACAAAAGAGTAACAAACCAAACCAAACCAAAAATCTACATGAAATCTTAGAAAGATTTTCTTGTTTACAAATCATGACAATTAGACAACATTTTCTAAAACCGACTCTGCAATAACTGATTATTCCTTATATTTTTAGACAATTTCAGTATATATTAAAAAAGATTACCAATTTAACATTACTCTAGAATCAAAACTTACAAAAAAAAACCAAAAAACATAAAAGTGATTATCTCATCTGTTTTTTTTGGCACAAGTGAAATCGACAATCCACTGGATCAAAGACATCTGCATTTCATCAAGGTCTGAGTTTCTTGGGTAAATTCGAAATTGGGATGTGGTGGACGAAATAGGGTTTGGCAAAATATCCAAAAGGATTGCATCTTTAGCATGGAAACAAGAAATCTGGGAAAAAAACAAGCGATAGCAATGGTGTATCTGTGAAATATGAGAGAGAATGTAACAGAGAAAGATAAAATCCAGCTAAATGGGGACGAGAAGACATGAAAACACAAGAATTCGCCTGTTTATAAAATAAATACCTGAGGGTAGTCAAAGTTGGAAGGAGGCTTATTGATCGGCTCAGACGCCATGGACAAGAAATCGTAGCTCATAGAGAGAGAGAGAGAGAGAGAGAGAGAGAGAGAGAGAGAGAGACAGAACGCTCAGAGAGGAAGACGAAGACGAAGGCTTTTGTGGAGTCCCCACACGATATAGCAGTGTCAGCTGGAAGAAGAAGAAAAAAGACTGGGTAGAATGAACGGCGGAGATTGGTTTGGAGGGTTGTAAGCGACGGCTGTGGAGCGATGGCTGTTGGGAACACGAGGATCGATGACGTGTGGAGGGGGACGAATTGGGCTCTGATAACGAGGCAGGCTGCAATAGGACATTTCAGACCGATGATAAGGATGTGGAGATGGATTCTAGTGAAATGATGATAAGAGTCAAAGTAGGCCATTTTGGCTGAAACGGATCTTTTGTCAACGGCCCATTTTTCAATTGGATATTTCCAAATTTCAAATGAAAAGTTGATATGAATATTCCAAACACATTTGTAATTCTAAGTTGGTACTCCGAAATTGAATAATTTATATCTACGGACAGCGTTTATCGTTAGCGTTTTCAAAGTAATCTGCACCATTAAAATTTTAAATAAAACGCTAACGATAATCTCTAACGCTATTTCCAAACAGGCTCTATATCAGTCTCAAATATATTTCTTATATTTTTCAAAATAAAATAAAAAATTGGGACATGCAAATAAAGAATAGGAAATGAAATACAATAAAAGAAAAAATTAATAGAAAAAGAAATGAAAAACGGAATAAAATAAAAAGTATTATAGATAAGAGAAAATGTCATCATCTAAAAAAAGAAACTTTTAATGTTCTAAAAAATCATTTACGTTGTAAGGAACATTGAAAAAAATAAAGTTAATTGGAAGGACATATTTGTCATAATAAAATCGACTGTTCACATGGTAGCTCCCTATGGTTTGAAAATGGAGCACTAATGCCCCCCTTTATGGAATCTCCAACGCACCAATGGAGCGTAAGATTTACGCAGTACAAAAAATCTATTGGAAGGGTATAGATGCAGCTTTTAGAAATCATAGGGATTTTAGGAGTAAGTATTGAAAATAGGAAGGATTTCGATGCCTATTTTTCAAATCATAGAGGAGTTTAGCACTATTAGGCCTTTGGCATTCATATGAGATTTCACCGATCGTCATTGCTCCCAAATATAGGGTTCATGTGATTTTTCTTTCCACTGTATCTGTATGTTTGTGATTTAATTTGAGTCTTATTTGGGGTATTTAATTTGGGTCTTATTTGGTGTATTTGATAAAGCAGAGTTCGGCCTTTTTTAATTTAAGGGAAAAATGCATCGTTTACCCCTGAACTTTTTGGAAATTGCTTGGTTCCCTGGATATTAAAAAGTGAACCATTTACTCTCAAATTTTTCAAAAATTGTGCGATTTATCCCTGAACATTAAAAAAGGCATCAAATAACTCTGAACAATTTAAACGTTGCACCTTTGGTCCTAAAATGCTAGTTAGGGAGTGTGTTGCTCCCGCGCACGGGAATTGCAAGTATGATTCATCTGGTCCTTGTGAATTCTCCAAGGTACGCTTTTTCAAAATTATCGTCTTTATTTTAGTGTTTAAGGTAAACTGTAATTTTCGATGAGTTCGGGATATTTGGTATACTTTTTAATGTTCAGGGGTTAACTGTGTAATTTCTTAAGAATTTAGGGGTATTTGGTGTATTTTTTAATGTTCAAGGATAAATCGTGCAATTTCTAAAGAATTTGGGGATAAATAGTACACTTTTCTCAACGTTAAATCTGTGTGTCTCAATCTACCTCCGTTCTTGCCTGTGGACGTAGCCAACACGACGTTGGTGAACCACGTTAAATCTGTCTGTCTTTATATTTTCTGTTTATTTCAATTACTCTATTCTGTAATAACAGTCTCTAATAGGACTTCGAAGCAGCGAATCCTACTCGCGAGTCTAGAGGTTGGTTCATGAATTCAAGTTCATCTACTTATAATCACTCTAATGATGCTTACATTTGGTACTGATGCAATATACATGCATTAGACATTAAAATAGATTTATTAATAAGAGTTGTACATCTACTCCCTCCGTCCCTAAATATTTGCCGCACTTGTATTCCCGAGACAAAATATCAAGTTTTTTCAATTCCTTTTATTTACATATTGGTATAGAAATTAAAAATAAAATTTAAATATCAAAAAACTACATGAAAAGTTATTCGAAATAAGAGGTGTCAAAAATATTTATTTTATCAAATAACCAATGAAAACGTAGAAATTAAGAAAAGTTCCTGCGACTACTGAAAAGGCAAACGTTGCAAATATTTTGGGACGAAGGGAGTATTAATTAGGTGTTAATTTTTTAAAAGCTATTAGGTGTTTTAATCTATGTTAGGCTTACCACTAATAGCTAATATTTGAATGGGTAATTTACCTAAATATGACTAAAACATAATGACTTTTCTAATATAGGACCATATGTTTTTATTTTCCAATATATGACCTTTGGTCATTATCAAGTAGTCATTATTCAACTAAATGTCCATCATTACTGGGCATTATTCCTTCCACTAGGTCATTATTAAGTCCTATTTAGGGAATAAAAAAGTTTAAGTCATATATTTAGAAAGTCATTATGTTTTAGTCCTATTTAGTGCAAATTTCACTATTTAAATGTCTACTTGTACATTGTACTATACTCCGTATTATACTATGAAATCACACTAATAACGCATGATATGACATAAGGTGATCGTTTTGAATATTATAAATTTGTTAGGCTGAATTATAACAAAAGTGAATCAATGATGGAATGTGTTTTTGCTTCAGAGCAGTCATTGGTAAAATATTGTTTAAAATCCATTTGGTATACGGAATTGATGGAATTGGAATTGAAATTCTATAAGATTCAATTCCATAGAATTGAATACACCAAATTCAATTCATTTGTTGCACTATCAATTACAAAATGACATAATTTTTATGCTATCAAACACTGAAATTAGAATTGCTTTTTCAATTGCAATTTCATAGTTTGAATTCCGTGTACCAAACGGAGCCTTAATGTTTCTTAACACTTAATTGTTTTACAGTTTACTAAACTGTCTTTTTATTTTTCTTTTGAAAACAATAATTTCCATGAAGGAAAAATGTTTTTCCCAATGCCGCAAAGATGAGTAGGAAAAAAGTGTTCTGCATTTGTTTCCCAGCTCCCCCCTCTAGTTTTCAAAACAGTTGTCCCATTGGTTTTGAACTAGTTATGTTTTATGTTGGTCTTACTTGTGACTCATTGGCTTAAATTGTTTTCACTAAGATTTGGTGCAAAAGAGAGAAAGTGTCACGAAGCTTTTACTTATTTGTGAGAATCCAAGTTTAACTAAATAAACAAGGTTTAACTAACTAAATTGAACGCGAGTCATTGTGGAAATAGAATGTAAAGAGGTTGCAGAGCCATTCACAGTCTCTACTTTGGATTGATTTTATTTTAATTCTATTATTATTATTATTGATTGTAAGCATTTTCAAGCACTTTGTGGTTGAAATCTTAATAAAGTTACTTTTACATCTAGCTCTTTAAATGAGGCGGCACACTTGTTGGCGCGCGCTACTCATTCTGTTGAGAGTAGAGCTGGCAAATCGGTCGGTCAGGTCGGGTTCGGGTTCGGTCACTTCAAGTTCGGGTCAATTCGGGTTCGGGTTGAGAACTGTATGTTCATGACCCAGTATCGTCGGGTTCGGGTCGACCCAACGGGTTATAACTTTGATTTTTAAAATTTTTAAATTCACATTACAACTTACATTTTCTATTAAATAAATTTAAAATATCAAAAAAATGTATTAAATCTATAAAATTGATTTATTTTAAACTCTGAAGTAATTTTTTAGATATATAAATCAATATAAAGAATTTAAAAATGCTTAAGTTTTGGAAAAAAGTAAGATAATTATGCAATATCATTAAAATTTTCTCTGCAAATATAAATTTGTACACTAAAAATGAGTAGTAAAGTGTATGATTTTGGAAAATTCTTACTTTAGCGGGTCGGTCAGGTCGGGTTCGGGTTCGGTCAGGTTTGACCCATTTTTAGCGGGTCATTTCGGGTTCGGTCAACTTCGGGTTCGGTCATCAAAACCATTGTTCAAAACCCAGCGTTTTCAGGTCAGGTTTCGGGTCAAAAACAGGTCGGGTCATTTTTTGCCAGGTCTAGTTGAGAGTGTAGGAGAATGGATGGGCTCACCCCCCCCAACTTTATTTCCATGGTTATTTAATAATCTCTCCTTCCTACAAAACCTTTTTCCTTTCTTTTTTACCCGTCCAAAAAACCTATTTTTAAAAAAAAGTCACTTTTACCCCTATTAATTTTTAGCCTACCTATTACATCCCACTTTTTCACGTATATTTTAGAATAAATTTCATAAATGGTCCCCAATTATATGTAGTTTTCCATATATAGTCCCTAATTATAAGATATTTCATAAACAGTTCTTAATTTTTGTAAACAATTTCACAAATAGTCTTTTTCACCAAATATGACAAAATGTTATGAGTAAATTTTTAAAATGATCCTTTCTAATAAGGTTTTTTCCCAAAGTAATCTTCAATAAGCTAAAATTACTAACGTGGTCTTTTAAAATTGAGATGTGTTTCGTAAATAGTCCTTTTTAAAAAATGCTTATTAGGTGATAGTTAAATAGAAGATATTTTGATGCTCTTCATTACTTAAACTATGATTAAGTCCCACTATTTAACTGTAATTAAATAAAGAACATCAAAATACCATCTATTTAACTATCATTTAATACATATTTTTTATAAAGGGTTATTTAGGAAACACGTCTCAATTTTAAAGGACTACATTAGTAATTTTTGCTTATTGAGAATTACTTTAGAAAAAAATTTTATTAGAAAGAACCATTTTGAGAATTTACTCAAAATATTTTGTCATATTTGGTTAAAAGACTATCTGTGGAATAATTTTCAAAATTGAGGACTGTTTATGGAATATCTTATAATTAAGGACTAAATATAGAAAACTACATATAATTGGTAACTATTTATGGAAATTACTCCATATTTTACTCATCACATCCAAAGAATATTTTTCGAAAGTCAGCACTAAAATACACTACCTTTAAATTTTTTAAAAGTCAAAATTAGAATTATTTTGTGGGACGGAGGAAGTCCTTCAAAAAAACTAAATTGAATGGATAAGAAGAAAAAGTCTATAAAATATCTTTAATGCTTGAGTGAGTTTGTAGTATCTTATCATCATTAGTCATATTTTGATATGTTGAAACATCTAATACATCAAAATTGAAGGAAAATGGCAACAAGCTGCGCCGCTAGTATTTTTTGAATAACAAAAGCAAGTCTTTAAAATCAATTGATTGTTTTTTTATAAACTCTTTTTAGTCTTTTTGATCTTTACACAGTCTTTCTCTTCTTGTTTGAGTCTCTGATTGTGTACTTCTCGTTTGGTCCGCCTGTCTTCCCACACTCCAACCTATATACGAGTAGTTAATGAAGACTAAATTTCATAATTGGTCTCCAATTATAGATCGTTTTACATATTTAATCCCTATATATTATATATCAATGATTTAGTCCTCAATTATTATATTGTTTTTCACGAATGGTTCTTTGTTAACATTTGCCCAAAGAACATAGATAAAATTGTATATTCACACTTCTCTCCTTCCTCTATTAAGCTTCCTCCCTCCTTATCAAATCTATCACTGAGTTTGAAGCTCTAAATCTAAACCAAAACGATTACTCTTCTCTCAATAGTTCATCTTCCTCATGTAACCCACAATCAAAACCAATAACCTTCAGGATTGCAAAAAAAAAAAATCTTAAAACTCATCGATGAAGGTGACTGGCTTCGGTTTTGGGTTCCACCAGGAAGACGAAGAATTGAGAAAGGAGTGACGATTTCGGTTTTGAGTTCAAACCTTCAAACTCAGTGACGGGTTTGATAAAGGAGTGTGATGGGAGGGAGGAAGATTAATTGAGAAGTGTGGATTTACAATTTTTTCAACGTTCTTAACAGAAATGTTAACAAAGTACCATTCGTGGAAAACAATATAATAATTGAGGACTAAATTATTAATATTTGATATGTAGGAATTAAATATATAAAACGAACTATAATTGGGGACCTTTTATAGAATTTACTCTAAAATAAATTTGATATTTATTTAATACAGAATGAATATATTACTCCCTCCGTTTGGAAAAAGCCTTCCCACTTTGACTATAAGGCATAATAAGGAAGTGTAAAATTATAGTTGACTTCCAATTTTGCCCTTGATGTGATGGGTAAAAGTAAGATGTGATGGATTTATTATTAGAGAAAAAGTATGATGTGATAGGTAGGGTATGAAAAAGTAAGGATAAAAGTGATTTTTAAATAGAAAGGAAAAATGTTTTGTTAAAAATGAAAAAAATGAAAGAGGAAGTATTTTTTAGAACAGAGGGATTAGAAATTATAATAAGGCGGGGTATCTATTACTCCATACAAAAGAGTATATGAAGCTACAATTTTTAGGGTTTCCATATTCAAGTATATCTTTAGAAATACTACCGTCCTAAAATGATTTACCTCTTTACTATTATGGTCTCTGGATAACTTTTGTTTGTTTGCATATTTCATAAAATAAAATATTCTTGTCACCTCTTGTTTTGTAAAACTTTTGGTGTACTCCGTAGTTTATAAATATGTAAGTTTTCAATACCAATTTATGAAGAAAATCATTTTAAAAGTCATGAGATTTTATACATTGATCTATAGAGGCAATTCATTTTGGGACGAAAGAAGTACTTTAAATTTAGAAACTTTCAGTTCAATTTATGATACTCCGTAGTAATTATCGCTTGATGAAGGTAGGTTCCTAAGCCTCTGTTTGGTTGGGGCGGAGGGAAGGGGAGGCAGAGGAGGGATGGGTTCCATTTACCTTGTTTGGTTGGGGAAAGACAAGAAAAGGTTACATATTACTTTGTTTAGAAATCATTCTAAATAAGACTAAAACATAGAAAAAGTATCAAAATAGGACTTTCATGTTTTTATTCCTGAAATAGGAGTTCGTACTGTGGTAATGTGGCATTGTACACGTGCACATTACTATACTTTTTGGTAATGTACATGACCATGTTTGATTATGTAAATGTATTTCAACTCCTATTTCAGGAATAAAAACATGGAAGTCCTATTTTGATATATTTTTAATGTTTTACTTCTTTAGTCTTTTTCCTTATTTTGTTTGGTTGGAGGGAGGGAAGGGAAAGGAACAAAATGAATTTGACTTATCTTATCTATAACTTCATGCAAAAATAATTTGAGTATTATTGTGTAATATAAAAACTAAATAAAAACTTATTCTTCAATATGAATTGACAAAACATAAAATCATATTCATTGTAAAAAGTGAATTGTCACCAAATGATCTATCCCTGCTCTAATATCAATAACATTCAAAACTTTATGACGAAAATATAAACCAAAACATATAACATGCTCTAAGAGTCGTTCTACTAATTTTAGACCTGGCAAAAAATGACCTGATCTGTTTTTTACCCGAAACTCGACCTGAAACTATAGGTTTTGAACAAAGGTTTTGATGACCGAACCCGAAATGACCCGCTAAAATAGGTTAAACCTGACCGAACCCAAACCCGACCTGACCGACCCGCTAAAGTAAGAATTTTTCAAAATCATACACTTTACCACTCGTTTTTTATGTATAAATTCATATTTTTAGATAAAATTTTAATGATATTGCATAATTATCTTACTTTTTTCAAAACTTAAGCATTTTTTAAATTCTTTATATTAATTTATATATCTAAAAATTATTTTAGAATTTAAAATAAAATAATCTAATAGATTTAATACTTTTTTGACATTTTAAAATTATTAAATAGAAAATGTAAGTGTTAATGTAAATTTAAAAATTTTAAAAACCAAAGTCATAATCCGTTGGGCCGATCCGAACCCAATGACACTGGGTCATTAAAATACAGTTCTCAATTCGAACCCGAAATAATCCAAACTCGAAGTGACCAAACCTAAACCCAAACCCAAACCCAACCTGATTTGCCAACTCTAGACTAATTCTATTTGATTATTTTGGCATGCACCCTCTCTCTTGCCATTCAAAGTGTATTCTTTTTGGATAAGTTCCATTAGCATGTACACGTGCCAAAACAAAAATAAGAAAAATTATTACTCTTTGACGCAATTCACCGCATGAGAAGAAAGTATTAATTTTTCATGTCCATCTAACAAAGTGAAAAATTCAAAACATTCAATTACTAAAAACAGAAATCCAATTTCACATATATGCAAGCATACATAGGTAAACAAGCTTATGTTCACATTCATTATCAAGTTACTATAGGCAAATCACAACTAGATGTAAATCGAAATAACCCAATCTCAAATACTATTTCAAATATACATTTCCATGAACAAAAAAACTAAAATTCTAAACTAGTCATATCATGAAAATAAACAAAGGACAACAATGAAATTGGAATATAGATTCAGAAATTGAAAGATTTGTGCAAAAGGAAAAAATGAAAGCTTCCAAATATTTAAGTAAAAAATTATCTTAAATAATCACACTTTTTCACAGTTTTTTCAATAATCTCACTTTTCACTGTCACCGAAAATAATCTCATATTTTCGCATGTGTGCGAGTTTTGGGCCGGCGTTAAAAAACTAACGGTCACTTAACGGAATTTTTAGAAAATGCCTATTTTTGCAAAAAATGATATGTGGGATTATTTTAGGTAAATTTACTTTTTTCTTTTTTTAATTTTAAGATTTATGTTTTTAAAAATATAACAGTACACTCTTTTTAGAGATTTGTGTAAATTTTTTGAAAAATATAACGATTTACAAATTTTGTTTTATGTTCTAGGGGAAATATAATATTCGACTATCGTAAAATAGATTAGAGTATTGCTCGAGAAAGAACTTGCAATACAAAAAAATTGTAGTGAGTTATAAAATTAATTAGTACCATTTTGGAGAAAAAAATGTTGTGCCATTTTCACAACTTTTAAATTATTATTTTGGGGAAAACATTTGTACTGAATTATCAAAAAATCACAAGTTGGGTAGTTCCATATTAGAAAAAATAATACGGGCAATAGAAGATTTCAAAGAAAAAGATTATTGTGTTATTTTTACAAATGTTGTAATGTTGTTTTGCAAAAAAACATCGATATAGAATTATCAAAAAAACATTCACAAGTTTTGTAGTACCGCTTTTTAAAAAAATAAAAATAGTACAGTATAAAAAAATTAATTTGAAGTGTCGCTCAAGAAAAATAATTGCACCATACAAAAAAATGTAGTGAGTTATGAAGTAAATAAATTAGCTCCATTGTGCAGAATAATTTATTGTTCAATTATTACTAGATTATCGATTATTGAAAAAAATAATTACTTGCACCCTAAAAAAACTTAAATTTGGTGGACTATTATTCATAAAAACATTTTTGAAAAATAGATTTAAGTTTAATGTTGGATATTAAAAAATGAAAATAGAGAATTTATCTAAAATGATCACACCTTTCATTTATTTGTGAAAAACAAGCATTTTCCAAAAATTTTGTCAAGTGGTCGTTAGCTTTTTTACGACGACCCAAAACTTGCACACATGCAGAAATGTGAGATTACATCTGGTGGCAGTGAAAAGTGAAATTATTTTTAAAAGAGCGCAAAAAGGTGAGATTATTTGAGACAATTTTCTCAATGTATAAAGAAGATTTGAAATAATAAAGGCAAAAAATGTGAAGGTGGTGCAAAGTTTGAAAAGGAAAAAAAGTTGTTCTTCCATAGTTTTAATGTCCACATGTGAAATATAGTCATTCTCACACTTTTCATAAGTTGACACGCGAATATTTAGAAATTTGGAGGAAGTTTAAATTTGGATTACCTGGAGATTGATCCTTCTGAGAGGGAACGAAAATGGAGATAGAGATGAGGAAAGAGGCGACAATATTGAAGGACCTGTTGAGTTGTGAAGAGTCACAGAGAGTAGAAGACGCTCTTTTGTCGATAAAAGGAAAGCTTTATGGGGAATGGAAATAGGGGGTGGGAGGGTCCATTTCTTTCGTGATAACATATCTAACAAAAACATGATGAGCTGGAGAAAGAGATCTAAAGACAACGCAGTGTCATTAGTTTCATTTTGGAGCCAGAATCATTTCACGTTTTAATATGCATGTATGTGTACTAAAACGTAAAATAAATCATTTCACGTTTTAATATGCATGTATGTGTACTAAAACGTAAAAATGATTGTAGCTTCTAAACAAAATTAATGAGTGTTTCTTGTTCTTGAGATACCTATTTTCCCTCCCCTCCCCTTCTCTCCCCTAACCAACAAACACTCTAAGTCACATTTAGAGCATGTTCTTTATGACTGGAAAAAAAGATTTAGATGTTGGAAGAAACTAGAAGAAATTGGAAGGAACTTGAAGAACTGGAAGAAACTAAAAAAACTAGAATGAACTGGAAATTTTTCAAAAAATTGGATAACTTTAAAAAAATTATGTTTGTGTATTTTATATTATTCTCATTCTAATTCTTGTTGTTATAAATTATTATTATTATTATTATTATGATCATCATCATCATAATCATCATCATCATCACCACGTTATCTTAATTAATGATAGCCTTTAAGATAAAAAAAATTATTTTTATTTTTCATACACAAAAAACTACTTTTGTTAAAAAAGTAAGTATAATATAAAGTTAGCTTCTAACATTGTTTACTATATTTAGCTATATTTTTAACCATTTAGTAAAACAAAAAATTTAACAAAGTTAAAAACAACATGCGTTCGACCCCATACGTTGCACGGGTTAAACACTAGTATCTCCTCAAAAGTGACACTTGTGAGATTTAGGAAAAGGCAATATGAAATGCACTAGGGGGTCGCGGCATGACTATATATTTTTTTGGTACCCGAAGGCATTTTTAAATCTAAGGATGAACGAGAACTAGCAGCTTGGGAATCCAACAACTCTATCATACGCAATTAGATTTTTAATAGCATGGATGAATCTATTCAGCCAAGTATCGCCTCTCACTTCATTGCTTCAGTGCAATGGTCAGATCTGAAAAAGAGGTACAATACCTCTAATGGTCTTTGTATTTATCAATTAAAAACAGAGTTGAATGCACTACGACAAAAGGGATGAACCGTAGTTGCGTACTACAATCAATTCATAACTATGTAGAATCAGTTGCATGGAACCGACGATCCAGCAGTCGGCAAAACTCCTTTACATACACTGTGGTCGTACAAACCAAAATGTTGATGTTTGTTACGAAACAATTGGGTTTCTGACACATTATACTCGTCTTGCAGCCACTAGAGGTCCGTCGGCTAGAGGAGGACCCAACGAAGGAGTTGGCGGTCATGGGCTGAACACAACATGTAGTGGAGGTGTACGCGACAGCCCTGCCAGAACTCCACCCGTTGGCGATCAAATGGCCAATCTCATGTCTTTGCTCGAATCATCCAATGCTGCTCAATACAATGGTACGACTTTGAATTCTCATCATTAGTTGATCGGTGCTGGGGCATCTCACCACATAACAGGTGATTTTGTCACAAATGTTTGACATTGAAGCCATACCATCTTGTAAAATAAATCTACCAAATGGTTTTAGCATTGAGGCAACCCAACATGGGAAAGTTCGATTTTCTCTTACTCTTCTACTCGCTGAAGTACTTTATGTGCCTAATTTGCATTGCCATTTGATCTCTGTTGGGAGACTCCTACATCATAATACTTATCATGTACTTTTTACTGATCAAAGTTGTGTAATATAGGACCTTTTGTCACAGAGGGAGATTGGACGGGGTGAACTGTGAAATGGAGTCTTCTTCTTCTGGCTCCAGGCCACTGCGGATACCACCACTGTCGACCCTCTTCTTCTCCATCAGCATTTAGGTCATCCGTCTCTACAAGTTACTTCTTTATTTAATAAAATCAATTTTGTTGTTTAGAAACTACAAATTTGTGATATTTGTTTTCTATCTAAACAAACTTGTTCATCATTTCTCGTTAGTCATAATAAAACTGATGCAATTTTTTACTTAATTCATTGCGATTTGTGGGGTCCTTATTCTCCTTGTTTATTATCGAGCGCACATTATTTCCTTACTATTGTTAATGATCACTCACATGTTTCAGTTTATCTCATACTCCCTCCGTCCCCCTGTATTTGTCCACTTTTATTTTTGCACATCATCCAATGCACTTCTTTAATCCATTTTATCTTGTAATTTGTATATTAAAAAAATTATAAAAATTATATATTAATAATCTATATGTTAAGACAAATCAAACAAGATCACACATGAACAGTTCCAAAAGTCAAAAGTGGACAAATACAGGGTGACGAAGGGAGTAAAAGATAAAAGTTAGGTTATCTCTTGTATCAAAAATTTCTTTGTCACGATTCAAACACAGTACTTGAAAACCATTAAAGTGGTACGATCTAATAATGGGACAAAGTTTTTAAATACTCTTGTTCGCAGATATTATGCTTCCATTAGGATATATATTCAAACTTTTTGTGTAGGCACCCCGCAACAGAATGGACGGGTAGAACTTAAGCACAGACACATCCTAAACATTGCTTGTGCTCTTATGTTCCAAGCATCTCTTCCCTTGGAATTTTGGGGGGGAATGAATTAATACTTTTGTTTATCTTATGAATAGAACTCCAACGTAACTCTTTGATGGGAAATCCCCTCTCCAAGTTCTCACAAATAAAACACCTGATTTGAGTCATCTGCATGTTTTTAGATGCCTATGTTTTGTTCGTCATGTTTCCAAACCACCAAACAAATTCTCATCCAGAAGTGTCAGATGTATATTTGTTGGCTATCCGTACGGTACAAAAGGGTGGAGAGTCTACGACCTTGAAACACATTGTTTTTTTTGTACCCAACACATTTCGTTTGACGAATCCTAATTCCATTTTAAAATTCCTTCAAATCCACATCACCCGCCCCTTAATTACCTTTCCCAATCCAGTTTTCTAACATCGTTCATCACCAACGACGACCAACTGGTTGCTGGCGACGCATCACTCACCCTTCCCGTGCCACCCATCATCCAACCCCCTTCACCACCATCAAAAACCCGATTGCTACACCGCCATCGATACCACCCGTACCACCCCTAGCCCCTTGCTCTCTTCATTCTCTTTCTTGCTTCAACGATTTCATCTCCTATTCTGCCCAATCTGCTACTCTATTTTTGCCTTCTCTTGCCTAGTCTTCATCTTCAGGTACAAGGTATCCTATTACTAACTTTGTTTTTACTAAAAACTTTTGTGACAGATATAAGGGGTTTCTTGGATCCGTTGATACTCAAAGTGTACCCAAAAATTTCCAGGAGGTTGTGCAACATGCCTCATGGCAGGAGGCTATGACACAAGAAATTTTTGCTTTGGAACATAATAATACTCGAGAAATTATTGATCTGCCTCCTCATAGATCAGCATTGGGGTGCTTGTGGGTGTTTTGTACTAAATACAAATCTGATGGTACAAAGAAACGTAACAAAGCCCGATTGGTCGTACTGGGAAATCATTAATAATGGGGCACCGACTATACTAAAACATTTGCTCATGTCGCCAAATTAGTGATCGTGCGTGTCCTTTTATCTATGGTCGTGGCATGCAAATGGGATGTTCATCGAGTTGATATTAATAATGCCTTTTTACATGGTGATATGTGAGATGAGGTATATATGAAACTTCCTCTAGGCTCTTTTCGTCAATATGGGCTTCGTCAAGCTCATGTTGACCATACACTCTTTGTCATTCGCCAAGGGGCAGATATGTTGGTCATTTTGGTATATGTATATGACATCCTTGTTGAAGGGAATAATGGTTCTTTATGTAGATTGTTTACACAATACCTTGATGATTGCTTTAATCTCAAGGATCTTGGACCTGTTTCATATTTTTTGGGTATTGAATGTGCTCGATCTAAGGGTGGAATGGTGTTAAATAAAAGAAAATATGCCTTGGGTATAATTGAGGAAGCTAGCCTTATTGGTTGCAAACCCATCCAACCGGGTCACAATCTTGTTTTGTCCACTACTGCCGAGATTCGTGATCCAGCTAAGCATCACTGCATTTTTGGGCATTTGTTATACCTCACTCTGGCTCGTCCAGAAATTTGTTTTTCATTTCATGTGTTATCTCAGCTTGCAACTCTGGCGTGTTCTACGTTATCTTAAAGGACACCTTAGTCAAGGTAATCTTCTCCGAAGTGGGAGCAATTCAGCTCTCACCGCTTACTCTAATTCTTATTGGGCCAATTATCCTATCACACGAAAATCTATTACCGGGTACTTAATCCTTCTAGGAGAATTGATAATTTTGTGGTGTTCAAAGAAACAAACAAATGTGTCTCGTTTATCGGCTGAAGCAGAATATCGTTATATGGCTAATGCGTGTGCTGAACTTTGGTGGATCCGCGGATTACTTGTTGCCCTGTCTGTGCCGTGCGTCGCCACTCCAAAACTATTCTTTGACAATAAGTCTGTTTTATTCATTGCTGCCAATTGTTAGTCGGTGTTAGTCGTTGTGTCCACGCCTTAGGGGGGGGTGAATAAGGCGTTTGAAAACTTTTCAGAGTTTAATAAAAATGGTGTTGGCAAATGCGGAAGCAATATATAAAACGCAGAAATAAAAGCGTAAAGTAAAATGCACACCGATTTTATACTGGTTCGGGATCTCCCTACTCTAGTACCTTAAGGCTCCTCCTTATGGATTTCCGAATCCACTAAGTCCCGGTCTCTTGAACTCTGTCAAAGCACCGCACTAGTTTTGGAAAACAACCCTTGCCAATAGGATTCACTCTGAGATTTCACCACGGCTATCTTGAACCGTTTACAACAAAGATTTAACAGCTATCTTCTACCGTTCCTCCTAGGATTTCAAAGGCTATCCTTGAACCTTTACCCAAGGATTTATACGACTATCCTTAACCGTTACAACGTGAGAATTTAACGGCTATTCTCGACCGTAAGAGGGTGTGTTTGAAGAACACAAACAATGATTCTACACAACGGCAATAATATAAAAATGAAAAACAAAAATTAGCCGGTGTAGAAGGAAATTATACCCTCTCAAAAATACAATATAAACTTATGAATATGAGAGTATATAACTAGAAACACAAGCTCAAAGTGTGTGTATAAAAATCAGAAATTTAAGGCTCACGAAATAGCCAAACTATTGAAAATAATTAATGAAAGAATGAGTACACTTAGAATATAAAGGGAGGATGTTTGGAGCTTTGTTTCTTGAAGAAATATAAAAGATTAGGCTTGTATTTATAGTGGAATATGTTAATTAGCCGTTAGGAGGTGATTATGGTTGATTTAATTCAAAATCATAAATCAGGAACAGTAACCCAACAGTCACGGTAGGCTAGTACCGTCCTCACGGTAGCATGGTACCGTGCTTACGGTAGGGGGTACCGTGAGTGGCGGTACCTCGGTACCTTGTGCCACTAAAAATCCATTCGGATCTGGCGGTACCTGGTGTCTAACGGTACTGGGGTACCGTGTTGGCGGTATACCCTACCGTGTTGGCGGTAAATGGTACCGCTTGGGGTACCTTGCCACTGTCCCGCGTTTTCCAAAATTTCTTTAATCCTTCATGTTTGAGCTTAAAACCTTTTAGATATTTGAAAATGTTTTTACGATGGTTTTAAACATATTTTGTGAGTGCTTTTGAGCTTGTGAATATAGGTATATAAAGTCATATCCTTACATTGGTTTCTACCTATATTCTACGCTAGTTTAGTGTTTCGACTTGATTCTTGAGTACCGAATCTTAATATATTCTTGTTTTACCTGAAACACTTAAACAAACGTTAAGCTCTTATATTGTTTGTTAACATCAAAACACGAGCCTTAGCAAACCAAGGCTAACACCAATCTGGTATTTCATGAGCGTTTGAGCAAACACATCAATATCGATTGCCACATTGTTCGTGAATGTTATCATGACATACGTTCCCACTCATCTCTAAATTGTAGATATTTTTACAAAGGGACTCCCCGGTCCACTTTTCCGATTTCTGCTATCTAAGTTGGGTATTCTCGATCTTCATGTTCTAACTTGAGGGGGAGTATTAAAATATATTTTTGTGAATATTCTGTATTATTAAGTTTCCTTGTAGAATTGTATTTACTGAAGTGTTTTGGAAACTCTTCTTGTATTTATACGTGGTGATTCTATCAATGAGAGTAAGTCATTCAATTCTAAAAATCTACACTAACACTAATAAAAAATGTTGTTCCCAAACAAGAGCATTATGCATATTTACCTTTAAAAAGCAGGCTAAAATGAGAAGAACATCAAGACGAAAATTAAGTGAGAAAACTATACTTGGACAAAGGAGGTACGCTATAAAAATAAGAGTAAATTCCATAATTGGTCTTTTATAATAGGGGGTTTCCCTATTTAGTCCTCTATTATCAAATATTAATCCAATGGTCCTTCTTTTATGAGTATCTTTCCACAAATAGTCCTTTTTTTATCTTCTATCATGTTGGTGTTAATTTGAGGGCTAAAAGTGTAATTTCGCAATGATAATATACCTTTTTTGTCATACACAATTCCAAAGGCTGTTTCATTTCCATTGTTTGTGAATTACAGTCGCTTTCTACTACAACCATAGTCTACAAATGTGGTCTTTCGTCGGAATCTTAGCCCACAATCATAGTCATTATTTTTGTGTTATTCGCTTAACAAATATCAGAACAGGTCACTAGACATAATGTTGATGTCAAATTATACTTTTAGTCTTTAAATTAATACCAACATGGCAGAAGATCAGAAAAAGGACCATTTGTGGGAAAACATCCTTAAAAAGAACTACGAGGTAATATTTGATAATAAATAACTAAATATGGAAAAACATCCTTAAAAAAGGACTAAGGTATGTAGATTTATGAGTTTCATAGTAGACATTTGATGCGCAAGAAAACAGCGAGATACATTCGGACGATTGAATTTGCCACTTTTACCAGTTATCATAAATTACAGGATTTACAGCTATTTATTTTAATTATATTCCTTGTTACGAGGACATTGGCTCTGCAAAAAACGTGGCATTGTTTTTTATACTCCTTCCATCCAAAAATTAACATCTTCTTCACTATTTAAATGGTAAGCTTTATTTACTTTTTAGTTTATTTTCGTTGCTTATTTGAATAAAATAATATAATAATGTCACTTTAGTTTTGTAGATCTTGTAATTTTTAAATATGTAATTTTTATTTTTTAATTCAACACAATATTTCATACGCGGTATGAAATAATTTAAAAGTATCTTCAGTCAAGTACTGTAACGTACAACGGCAAGATAAATTTTGGACAGAGGGAGAATTTAACATTGGGTATGATATTATTTTGACGGCCAAATAGCTCCGGTACCCACTTTGGTTTGGAAAATTGGCAGCAATACCCCATCTGTTTTCAAAACTTTTTTGTAAAGTCCCCGTGATTTCAAAACGTTGCACCCACACCCTCTCTGATCATTTTCCGGCCATTTTCCAGCGAAGAGGGGGCATTGGCGCATAATTTCTATACCATATGGGGCATTCATGCTCATTTCTTATTTTTTTTTATTATTCTTCTCTTTTTAAAAGTATTTTCTATCTCTTTTTCATTTTCTTAGATTTTTTTAAATACATTTTCAATTTTTTTATAATGTTTCAAAAAATTTCAAATTCTTTGTGTTTGAAATGAAAATATAAAAAAAAATTAACATACATTATATCTATCTCAAATTAAAGATTTTCATTTTTTGCTACTTAGAATAATTATTTGGAAAGTTCAAAAAAACAAAGAATAAAAAAATAAAAGTATAGGAAAACGAAATGAAAAAATTAAAATACGCAAAAAAAGTCTTATACAAAAAAATTGGACACGCCTAAAAAAGTTCTTAGAATTAAGATGTCCAAAAAGGGTATTCATTTTTATTTTTGTATTAATTTGTTTCTTATTTTATTCCTCATTTTTTTGAAGTTCTCAAAAAAAATTTACTTTTTTTAGAATAAATAAAAATTGTTAATTTAAGTACATATGCATTATATGTTAAATTTTTCAAACAAAAATAACTTTAAATTTTAAAAAAACCTTTATTAATAAATGAAACAAAGAAGGAAAAAATGGAAAAAACAAAAAAAAATGCGAGAAATAAAAATCATCACTGATACCCTCTATGGTTTAAAAAATATGCACCAATGCCCCCCTTCTTCGCCGGAAAAATGGCCGGAAAATGATCAGAGGGGGCACGGGTGCAGCATTTTGAAACCACAGGGACTTTGGAAATGAGTTTTTAAAACAGAGGGGGTATTGATGCTTGTTTTGCAAACCACGAGGGGTATCGACGCTATTTGACCTTATTTTGACATTTAGTAGTTGACAATTGACATTGTAAAACACAAATTGCCATTATTTTTAACATTTGACATTATTTTTTGGGGCCAAATGGCGCCAGTACCCCCGTGGTTTGCAAAATAGGCTGCAATACCCCCCCTGTTTTCAAAACTTATTTCTAAAGTCCTTGTGGTTTCAAAAAGCTGCACCCGTGCCCTCTCTAATCATTTTCCGGACATTTTTCCGGCGAAGAAGGGGGGCATTCGTGCATATTTTCTAAACCATGGAGGATACCAGTGCTGATTTTTTATTTCTCTCTTTTTCCCCATTTTTTCCCTTTATTTCTTTCATTTATTATTAAAGGTTATTTTATCATTCCTTTTATAATGTTCTTAAAATTTAAAGTTATTTTTGTTTGATAAAATTAACATATAATGCATCGGCACGTCTCAAATTAACAATTTTTGTTTTTTTCCGAAAAAAGGTAATTTTTTTTGAACTTCTAAAAAATGATGAATAAAATAAGAAACAAAATAATACAAAAATAAAAATGATTATCCTTTTTGGACATCTCAATTTTAAGGATATTTTTAGGCGTATTCCAAAATTGTTTTTTGTAGAAGACTCTTTTTTTCGTATTTTAATTTTTTCATTTCGTTTTTCCATATTTTTATTTTGGGTTTTCTTTTTGAACTTTCCACAAAATTATTGTATGTAAGAAAAAGTGAAAATGTTTAATTTGAGATAGATGTAATGTATGTTAATTTTTTTTATTAGTTCAAACACAAAGAATTTTAAAAATTTTTAAAACATTATAAAAATTTAAAAGAAATTTAAAAAAAAATCTAGGAAAAGGAAAAAGAAGGAAAAACACAAATAATAAACGAAAAATAAGAAATGAGCACAAGTGCCCCTATGGTTTAGAAATTATGCGCCAATGCCCCTGTTCGCCGGAAAATGGCCGGGAAATGATCAGAGGGGGTGTGGGTGCAACATTTTGAAACCACAGGGACTTTAGAAATAAGTTTTGAAAACAGAAGGGGTATTAGTGCCAATTTTCCAAACCACAGGGGCACCGAAGCTATTAGGCCATTTTTTGGGGAATTGACATTATTATTATTATTATTATTATTTACATTTGGTATATGAACATGAAAAATGAGCGATAGAGGTGCCATAAGAAGCTTAATTATGTTAAATAACCACAAAACAAACATAACTCATGTAACACAAGTGGGTTCCGGACATGATCAATCAAATAAAAACTTTTAAGGTTCAATTTAATGTTTAATGGAAGAAATGTTGGGCACATGGGCAGAACATGCATGGTGCATTGCTCCTTGCGCAGGTCACACCTAAAGATACCCATAGCCCCACCTATGGGATGGTGTACCTTAATGCATTGTAGTAGTAGAATCAATCAGGATTCAGAACTGCCCCTGTACCCCCCCCCCCCCCCTCCCTTCATAATCTCTTCCTTCCAATTATTATTACTTGCCTTTCATTCGACTTTAAATTTACTTGCCTTCCAATTATTATTACTTCCCTTCCAATTATTATTTTTTAATTTGCTTCTTTCTGGTACAAGTGAGAGATTCTCATGACATTAGAATCTCATATAAAGAAATGATGCAAGAGTGTTTCGGTGTCTCGTTTGTAAAATTGAGAATTCCTACTCCCCTAATTCCCCGATAAATTCTTCCACCCCGTCCCGGCCCGAACACACCCCCTCATCCTCTTCAATTGCACCCTAAGTTAATTTTGACTCTAAAGTCAAAATTAACTTGGGGGTACAATTGAAAGGGGTGGCCGGTGAGGGTGTGTTCGTGTCGAGGCGGGTGAGGGAGTTTACCAGGGGCTATAGGGGGGTACGAACCGTGAATTTTACGAACGGGGTACCGAAACACTCCCGGTTCATCCCATGACATTGTCAAGCATTGTCATTGGAGCTGCCCCGCTCTCAAGAAGGAATTAATTTTTTCAAAAACAAAAATAATATAAAACTGCTTATGAAATGAAAAATTCCATAAAAAGTGTAGTGAACTTTAGGTCTAAAAGAAATTTATAACATGACACTGAAAGTAAAAAAAATTGACATGAAGCTAAGTTGCAAGAAGTGATAGTGTGATCCACACCCATTAGTCTTATTATTGTATAAGCTTAGTCCCAAAATAAATATATAAAAAGTTTGATTATGAATTATGATAGTTCATTAATTTTATGTGCAGTTTAATTTATTTTGAAATTGATGCATAAATGTACAAAATAATATTTAAATATTAAAAATTATTTTAAAAAATTCTACAAAATCAAAGACAATATGATTATATTATTTAGTAAAATTTTCAATAAAAATGTGTAAAAGCAAATTCTCCGTAATTTAATCATGTTACATTCTACCTATTTCCCAACAAACCTTCCATAGTTTGATTTTTTAGTCAAAATTGCCACACACTTTGATTACAAATTGTGATAAAAGTATAAATGTATAATCAATTACTCTGTATAGTATAGATTATGTGTGTGTGTGTTCTGGTGAGAATGCGATCTTATGAAAGAAATAAGAATGAATCTGGTGTTTTAGATTGTGAGATCTAAGGGTCGGGATTGCATCAAAATTAGATGCACCAAAATGGTTTGAAAATGCATCACGTCGAAATGCACCAAAATCCTTTGAAAATGCACTATCTCAAAATCAGAGTGCAGGATGCAATTTGAGCCGCACGATGCATCAGATCTAAAGGCTAGATTTTATTCTTATTTTTTTCACCAAGGTCACCTGAACCGGCCCCTATATATATACTCCCTTCGTCCCTAAATATTTGCACACTTATATTTCCGAGGAAAAATATCAAGTTTTTTCAGTTCATTTTATTTACATATTGGTATAGAAATAAAAAATAAAATTTACATATCAAAAAACTACATGAAAAGTTCTTCGAAATAAAAGGTGTCAAGAATATTTTATTTTATCAAATAACCAATGAAAACGTAGAAATAAACAAAAGTTCTTGTGACTGCTGAAAAAGCAAACGTTGCAAATAATTTGGGACGGAAGGAGTATATACACAAACACACACACACTTGAATGATTTTTTAGTCAAAATCACTCAAGTAACTTATTATATAAATGTAAAATGGATGATTATATTGCAATAATTTTATTTGGATATATGAATCGTATGAGCGTACGAAAGTTTTTTTCTAACGTGATTGCCTAGGCCATGTGATAAAATTTGGGATGAGAATGGACAACTGGATTGGGTAATAAGACCCTTGGGCTGAACCACATTAAAAAATTGAATCCAATCGATTAGTTAGTTCAACTCAAAAGCTTACATACCGATTATTTTGCTCTTGAATTTCCGATGTGGGATAACACTCTAACACTCCCCTCAAGTGGACAACCAGGTCATTTTGAATCTAACCGGTTGACCACTTGCAAATAAACTCTCATTCCCATGAATTTTTTTTGAGCTCCAACACCTAAAGGACCACGAACGGCTGGGTATGGACTTCCAGAAGAGCAATCGTGTTAAACGGGCCACAAGCCGTTGGATACATATTCCACACGGACAACTGGACTAAAGACAAACAGGTTGCTAGGAATGAACGTCTAGACGGACACCTTGACAAACGAGGTGGGCCAAAACCAGGCTTCGATACCATGATAAAATTTGGGATGAGAATGGACAATTGGATTGGGTAATAAGACACTTGGGCTGAACCACATTAAAAGATTGAATCCAATTGATTAGTTAGTTCAACTCAAAAGCTTACATACCGATTATTTTGCTATTGAATTTCCGATGTGGGATGACACTCTAACACCATGGTTCTGTTGCCACTCCACTGCGGCGCTATTGAGATTTTTTGGATACCTATAATACTCAGTTTAAAAAATGGATGGTTCTTATCTAAGTTTTAAGGATAAACTCCTTGGTCACAGCCGAACCTTAACGCTACCACCAACTCAGTTAACTGGACTCACCAAATTTAATTGAATTGGAGTAAAAAGTTTCACTTCAAAATCCAGTAAATTGATGGATCCAATTGAGTGAGGTGGGGGTGAGAGAGATTTATCCGAATAGAAAGGATTACTTATTTGAACAGAAATGAAGAAGGTACCGAAAGACATCGTGCAGAGACATTGTAATTTTTCCGGAGGGGGGCCGGGTATTCATCGGGCAAGTAAATTAAGCACGGCTCAGAAAACCAGAACGGACACGTGCCCACACTATCTTGAAATCAGTGGTGAAACTAGTCATGTGTCAAACTCAAATGTATTTTTCAATGGGTGCATTATTAGTTGTAGTTGTAGTTGTAGTTGTAGTTGTGTGATTTATACCAAAAAAAAGAAAAGAAAAAGTGGAGCATCCATTCCGGGCGCCCCACACTCCGGCCGGACAGGTTTGTAATTGGATAAATTTTTGTATAATCTGAATCTGGTCTTTACAGAGGTTGCTTCGTGCCCGGTACGCACAAGTAGCTATTATAAATAATAGAACTCCCACAATGTCGTTACCCGGATTTGACTATAAGATCAACGAGCTTGACATCCACCGGTTGAGGTACTCATGATGGGCGGGTGTGGTTCCATCTCCATCGCTTTAAATGGACAATTTGGATAAAGTTTGGTAAAACGGACCAACTCAATTTCTAAATCACTTTAGAATCTTTTGGGACAGCCACTCACTGGAAACCATATGTATGCCCCTCAGGCGTTGCTTTAAGAAGAAGATAAATTCCCAAGTTTTCTTGTAAAACTGATTGCATCTTGTTTTGCCTATGGGTGTTCACAAACACCACATTCCATTCGAATAATCCGTCCATGATTCCGATCAATTCAATCTAAAAAATGGTTATTTCTAATGATAATTTAACTTTTGGATGTTTTACATAAAATATTTTGAAAAATCGGATCAAACATGGAATGAAATGTTGATGTTTTGGATCTCTATGAATACCCGCATTTCATATTTAAAAAAAAAAACTAAATATGCCATATATTTTTTGTATCTATAAAATGAACGGTTTTTTGGGGTCTTTCTAATCATCTTTGTAAAATTTATCTTTTGGCAAATAGTCTTCTCGTTTATTTGAAGTTTAGACTATACGGAATATATATTAACTACAAAAATTATTGTAAACAGATGGGAAAAAGAACTCGCTAATCCTGGCGGCGGAGCGCAATCTGCCGCTAAAAAAGCACCAAATTTGATGACTTATTAAGGGAAAGACGAAGTAAGAGCATGCTATTGGAGACGTTGCAACATATGTCGGGAAGGCCTCCGTTGATTGTGTACGAACAAAATACGAATCCAAAGGCAGGGTAAGAAGGGGTTTAGCTAATGGAGATATGAACTCTTCCGGGAACCAGTAACACGTAAACCATGTAAAACCAAGACCAAAATAAAAAAGCACTAAAATATTAGGATACCATTGGTCGTAGTTTTTCCAATTACACTAAAATATATAACAATTTATAGGTGAAAAAATATCTTATTTAATACTCCGTAATTGAATGTATTTTTATAAGTGAAGAGAATAAATATATTGAATTAGGGAATAATATTATCATAAAAATGAGTATTTTTTCCATAATTAAATTTATTCAGAGATTCAATACCAAAAGTTTGGTTTCACATTTTCTATCTCTTAAATTTGGTGGCGTATTAGGCGTCAAAAGAAATAATTTTTTTTTATCGGTGAAGCGAGTATTATATTTATGAGGTGTCGATATTTATATAAATATTTAAATAAAGTTCAGGAGGCATTGGTATTATTTTTAAAGCTAAAAAAGAATTCGTACAATTTTCAAAAAATTCAAAAGTAAATAATACAAAAAAAACTAAGAAAGAATATCATTAAACCTTTAGAAAAAAATGATGAACCCCATGATCTCGGCCTGTAAAATTAAACTTGTGTATTTGCAAGGATTAAGCTATGTGTACCCTAACATTTATACCCCGCAGGTTTGCACCAACATTTTGTGTTGGTGTAAAACTAATTTCTGTTAATGCACCAACGTTTGTGTCCGTGTAAATTTTTGTTAACGTACCAACACTTATGTCGATGTAAACCATCAAAATGTATATGCAAAACTGTGATGTACAAGTGGGGTACATTTTTTAATGTAAATGCAGGATGGTCCTTGTTACAAACACCGTACTCCGTATTTGAGTGCGACTAATTCGCAAACTAGGCTTGAATACTTGAGTTCATATCAAATAATTGGGATTCCGGATGGGACTAATTAATTACTAATTAGTGCGAGAATTAGGTTTCAAATCTAATCACCTATATTAATCAAACTATTTCCGATTAAACAGCAATATAATATTTTGCAAGTTGTTTCCTAGTATTAACTTTTTTTGGTTGGAAGTAGCCTTATATGCCATGTACACTCTCTCAAAAAATATAGTACCCTGTTCTCTTAGATTGAAATATTAAAGTTGGATATTGAAAGAAACTGAAAGAAGTTGGAAAAAAATGGAAAAAGTTGGAAAATGGTGAAAGAATTTAAATGTTCAATTAAATAATCATCCAAATAAATATGTAAGAAATTAAACCTTTAATTTTGGATAAAAAAAATTCATCATTATCCGTGTTTGGGGTAATATGGTATAAGTTTGGATATATAATTTTATTTTATATTAATCATAATAAATTCATTTTAAAGTCGTTGTTGGAAGAAACTAAAAAAAATTGGAAGAAACTGAAAGGAGTTAGAAGTTGGAAGATACTAGGGGTATTTTTTTCAATCCAAAAAACATTGCCTAATTCATATCTTGGGGATATATTCTCATTTTTTGAAGCTAGAAATGAGTCGAAATTGTCCAAACTCCAAAACATAATATTATCCTATTTGTCCTATTTATTTTCAGACGAGGATAATTAGAAATAATTTAGGACATGCATTCTAAATCAAATTTTTATCAATTATAAACCTAAAAAAATTAATTTGTTAACCACTAAAAATAACTTTAGAAAATTAGTTTATACAAACATCTTTAATAAATTTTTAAATAAAGTGTAATAGAAACCTCGCCAAACAATTAAAAAGTTATATTTTATGTTTCAAATCTTATGAAAATGTATAACAAAGTAATCCAAATTAATGTTTAAATATAGTCATTTATTTGTTTCTATCTTGAAAAAAACAAAAAAATGTGATATAAAAGTACACCCAACGATTATTCATTTTGAAAAAAAAGTTCATTTTGAATCAACAAAATATTTATTTCAACTATAGTGTTCATTCTGAAGCATGCTCAGAATATTATTTATTTAGAAATAACGTAATGTTCATTCTGAAACATGTATAATCATTCTGAGATATATTGATTCTAAAACAACGCAATATTCGTTCTGAAATGCTTTAATTACAAGTTTGCGATATGAACCTAGCGGAAAGTACATCCATACGTATGTATATATATATATATATATATATATATATATATATATATATATATATATATATATATATATATATATATATATATTATATATATATATATATATATATATATATATATATATATATATATATATATATATATATATATATATATATATATATATATATATATATATATATACTGCCATGGCTGACTGAGGAGGACCAAAGAAATGTGTTTAAACAATTTTCAAAAAATTAGTTTAGGGTATCCTCAATTTTTTGAAATAACTGGCAGATCTTACATTATCTCTAATATAATTTAGGGTACTCTCAATTTTCTATTAAGAACTTTTATGTCTCACATTGTCTGAGATATACTTGGGGTCCTTAAAGTTTGTGATATTGTACTTCGATGTAAATTCCATTCATTTATGCGTTAGGATTGAAAGTTCTTTAACTTTAACAAAATGAAGAACTTTATTTAAATTTAATAAAATAATCATTATCAAGGTAAAATTTAGTAATTGTCAAAATACCCAAACTTTTAATCTTAAGGGTCAAATAGATAGATAGACGCATGCAATTCTCTCACGTACAGACAATAATTTTTGGTTTAATTTCAATATTTGTCCTTCAAATTTTTGAATTATGCACACTTAGGCCAGTTCTCCTCAGCTCATTTTTTATTTATTACTTATTCTTATTGAAACCAGATCAAAACATATAAAAAACAGCTTTAAATATAACTATGTTCATATCAAACTAGATCAGAACTTATTCCAATCAAATTAGAATCATTCAGATCACGTGGAGAGAACATGGCCTTAGTCCTTCAACTTAAAAAATTCACAAATAGGTCTTCAAGTTATGATAGCGTTGCATGGTTGGTCCTTTCGTTAATTTTGTCGTTACTCCATGCATTTTTTTAATTTTCCATTATAAATACACGTAAAAATCTTATTTTTCATACAATTAATTCATACTTTTTGTAAATTCATTTTAATTGAAATATTGGTAAAATAATTCAACCTGATTGGCTGTAAAAATTCAAAATTTAATAAATTCTTTAAGACGAAGTGAATATTTTTTTAAACATTAAAGTAATAAAAATAAAAATAACTTTATTAACAAATTTAGAATAATGAAAGTAAGAGTAAAAAATGCATGAATTAATGGAAAGATTAACGAAATGACCAACTATATACAATGCTAAGGTGACTTGAAGAACTATTGAATTAACTTTTAAAGTTGAAAGATCAAATATGCAACGCCAACTCAACATTACTGGAAGGACTATTTACTAAATTTTTAAAATTGAAAAACTAACTATAGATAATACAATGACTTGAACGAATCAAGCAAACATGAATTGGTATTCCATGTGCGTCCACCACAAGATAACTAAACATCTCAAAGTGCACATCATTGCTTCTAAACAATACGGAGTACATGTCAATCCCAACCAAACGCAACTCATACATTTTTTGCAATGCTGTTTCCTTTATTTCAGTATGTACGGAGCAAAAGTTAATTGATATGTGCACGCCGCATGCTTTAAGTCATAAATGAAATCTTGGCCTTGTGCAATTGCTAAAGAGAACGGCTGCTAAGGGTATATCTGAGCATAGCGCTTATGCAAAATTATTAGGTGCATATTTTATTCTTTGTCATCAATCTCTAATTAAAGTTTAATTTATCTCCTCGTACGGCCAAATTTGAAGGGGCTCTTGGAGATGGGCTCATCCTTTTTTTAATTAAACCTTCCAAAGGTAAGGAGTGCCAAGGGGGCAGAATCGAGTTCGATTCGTGTCAAGTACGCTGGGAGACAACTATGCTAAGCATAGAGTCTCTGCAAATACCAGGTTCAGGCTCCACTCCCTACCACATATCTACGATTAAAGTCTATTTTATCTCCTCTCAGTAACCATCCGACCGGGTCTGAGAGTACTCTCGGGGATGGGGCTCATCCTTTTTTATTTAAACCTTCCAAAAGAAAATTAATTTATGAGAGAGTAACATAATATTTCCTGCTAGTTATTCATTTTTTATTTTTATTGAACTGAAATTAATTGTCCACTATCTAATATCTATGTATACTCAATATGAAAATTAATATAAATTTCATAAATGACCATAATTATAAATGATTTTTCATATTTGGTCTCTAATTCTAATATATTACATAAATGATTCTTAATTTTTGAAAACTATTCCATAAAATGTCTTTTAGGTCAAATATGACAAAATATTTTTTTTCACATATAGTCTCTGAATTTTCGATTATGAAATAGTTTTCAAAAATAAAAAAATCATTTAGATAATATCTTAGAATTAGAGGCTAAATATGGAAAATCACATGTGGTTAGAGATCATTTATGAAATTTACTCTATAAATTGTAATGCTGGTCTAAAAAGTCTTTAAAATGAGGTATTTAACATGTTTGGCAAGAAGGATGACTAACTTATTCGACCAATTTATTTGACATTTTAAACAAATTTCTTGAAAATAAAATTTCTATTTTTAGAACAGACAATTCTCAAACAAAAAGAGTAAGCATTTCGCAATAGGGGGAGATAATCATGTAAGGAAAACTTCACATTTGAGACAATTGTTGTTTGCATGTGTCTATGAGGCACTATATTATCAAAAATGAAGTCAAATGATAGGCCCCCTTAAATTATTTTCCGGGAGTAATGTGATAGGAAAAATTTGGTCTTATTGAATGATGAAGTTTATATATATATATATATATATATATATATATATATATATATATATATATATATATATATATATATATATATATATATATATATATAGGCTCTCCGGGATGTAAACTCAATCAAGTCAACCCACATATCTTCCTCCTCATTACCCTCCGGGATCAGCTCTAGGTTCATGTCCTTGATTACCTACATGTAGCAAACAAACGAAACTACATGCTCAACAATGACGCCGGGTGACAAATATCTAACGTCAAAGTAAACAATCAAGCAAATTCACAATTCATAAAAATAATGTGTCATCATGCAATCAACATACATATCACACATATCATTCACTACATAATTTACCTGGCACTTGCCCATTTCCGCTCCATTCTCATCAAACCTGTAGATTTTTCAAAGTTGGTGGTTTACCAAGTACTTGTTCCTAGACTAAGGGCTAGTACTTTATTTTGGAGTCATGATTTTTCCCACTGGATCAGCGGGTCATGCTTTAAGGTGTTCTTCGTTGGGTGGGTGGAATCCCCACCTGATGAATTACCATGCTGTTCAAAGATACTTGTACGTACATTTTCACCCAGTTAGCCATGGCGCCCAGCAGGCTCCACACGGCTTACTTTGTACTATCCTAATACTAAGTCAATCCTAGAGTTCCTCTAGGTAGACTTACCTAATTCATAGTGTTGGATCAACACCACATAACTTGTACTTTAGCATGCTGGATCAGCCTGCTATTACCGTTGAGTTCAAAAAGGGAGACACTTCATATCATTACATACGTGTTGGATCAACATCGAATAATCACAAGTATAACAAGTAACAACCTAGTATTGGGTATTGACACCCAAGCTTATCGTCATTCAACACAGATAGTCTTGGACTTCATCCTCAACATTTAAACGTTTTGGGAACAAACAGTTACTATCATCTGGTACCTATCACGATATTTGTGTAACGCCGAATGGTACATACCTAGGTATCGCCACCCGATATTGAGATACCATGAGGGAAATGTGACCGTTAACAAAGAATGGACTGTGGTGGTAGCTGGCTACCGTCCATCCGGTAGTGGGTACTAACTAGGAACAGCGTCCGGTAGAGTGAAATGAACTATGGCTGTAGCTCGGTACCGACCTACCATCTGATGACTGCAACCCGGTGCATCGCAGCTTTTCCAGCACCCAACGCTGTTTTCGAGTCCACACAACTCCACACAACGCAGTCTGCCACTCTTGCCCGCACGAGCCTGGGCTCCGTTACCACATGTTCCGTTTCTACGTACTCTCACTCTAATCCCGTATTAGTATGATATTGTCCGCTCTGGACCAAAAACTCACGAATTTTTTTAAACACCTCCCAACAGGCCTCATACTAATGGAGTTGTGTGACCATATTTATTTGGGTCATTCTTCTTCTCCAATTTCAGTGTGGGATAGAGTTTACACCTCAACATGTGTTTCTTGGGGATAATCTCTTTTCGTGGTCCTTCAAGAGACAGGCCACCACTTTCCGCTATAGTGATGAGGCTGAATACCGGGTTGTTACAAATATTGTCGCTAAGACTAGTTGGATCTAGAATCTTCTCCTTGAGTTGCATCAACTTTTGCACTGCCGATAGTGTAGCCGGGAGTATGTTAAATGTATTTAGTATACAATAATAATAGATTTGCCGATAGTGTAGCCGGGAGTATGTTAAATGTATTTAGTATACAATAATAATAGATTTCTTCAACAACATTAATATTTTATTTTGTATTGTCTATATTATTCTTAAAGAAACAATACACAAGTTAAAAAATTGGAATGTAAAACGAATTTGCATTGTAGTAATACTCTCAATTAAGTAAAAGGTTGGTGAACCTAACAAGGAACATGTCGGGTAACATGAACCACTGGGCTGTTTTCTTGAACAGTTTTCGATTTACCTTAGCTCATTCCTCGGATCACTCTCCCCCAATTAGTCCTCCCACCGTCTAACAAGTACTGCCTTTTGGCGTACAATTAATAAACAAAATAAAAACCAGGCCAATAAAATTGTACCACAAAATTGTACACCCACACCTGAAAAATTAAAGAAGCTGTCACGGCTGAGACGAGAAGGGAAGAAGATAGGGATTTTTGTACATTATGATACCAAATGTTTTATTCTTCCACACCAAACATGTGGATTCATCAAACACCCCTCAACTAATTTACTCTCCCCTAATAAATATTTAGCAACATTTTTTTAAGAAGGGGAAAAGTCCTAGACCACATTATGTGAACAAACACCCAAATCAAACCATTACAAAAACTTATCAAACTTATAAAAATTAAAATATAAAAAAAAGGACGACTTTTCACGAAGTAAATTTAAAAAAAAAAAAAAAAGATAGAGAGAGGGAAAGTAGAAGACATGATTTGACTCATTTTGGGACCGTCTCTTTCTCTGTCCCTCACTCCACACAACCAATCAACTCGGCATCCACGAGTTGATCGACTCACTGCGGCACGCCGGCGTTCGGCTTCCAAGCGGAGGTGGCAATCAGCGGCCTGGTGTGCCACCCCAACATCAGGCAACCGTCGTTCTCCTCCACCCGGTACCCACCTCCGCCGGCGAACATCTCCAGGAGCATACTCGCCTGCTTGAAAGCGTTCGAGCCGAGGGGAACCGGGTCGAACCCGGCCTTCCTCATCCTCTTCCTCCACTGACTCAGACTCTCATGGCGCTCGGACCGGTCCGCCCCTTCGCACGCCACCACGTTGCAGATCTGCTGCCCCAGGTAGAGCTCCGACATCACCAGGTCGTGGCTGTTGACAGGAGACTGCCCGGAGGAGCTCTCCAGGGAGTCAAACATGGTTGAGTAATAATGCAAGGCCTCGTTGAACCGGTCGAGGAAAACCTCGCCGTTGTGGTTCGATTCCTGCTCCACAACCGTGACGATCCTCGGCTTCATCCCTTTGATCGAGTCCAACACCTTCTCTATCCCGCCGCTTCTGGCCAACATCCGGTGGAGCTCGAAAATGGAGTTCACCGCCACAGCCTCGTACTTGCTCGGTCTCATGTCTAACATTTTTGGGTCTATATCAGAAAGAGAATTAGCCATGAATCCCCTGAACTCGAACTCCACGCCGATACTCTCTGCAAACTGGGCCAGTTTCCAGCCGACTTCTTGAAGAGCATCGATGTTGTCCTTCTGGGGAGGGCCGATTCCGGTGAGCCGGAAGGCGGGCGGGCCGCCGGGACGGAGTGCTAAAGCCTGCATCAGCGGCGGCCACTGCAGCCCTTGATTCAGGCTGAAATCGATGATGTGGACGCGGGGGGAATCGGAAAAGGCCTCGAGGATGGCTTGGTTGGCGGTGAAGTGGGCGAATTTCAGGTAGGGGCAGGCGTCGTAGAAGTGCATCTGGAGGACGTCGTTGAAGGAGGTGTCGAAGGTCTCTTTGGGGTAGATTTTGTAAATCCGGCGGGCGAGGGCCTCCGCGAAATATGTGGCCACCTTGCGCATTGCTCCGGCCTGGGAAACGGCGAGAACTCCGATGTGTTTCACCAGGGCGTCCGCGAACTTGAAATTCTCCTGCTGAACGGCTTCGGCGCAGGCCATCAGGGTATGGACAAGCCGGACGCCGGTTTCCTGAGAATCCACCAGAACCACCGGCCGAGCAGCCTCTGTAGCCACCGCTCCGCCCATCTCCGCCGCCGAATTGCCGGCGAAACCAGATCCAGCCGAGGATTTCTGTCTTTTGTAAGACTCCGACGCCGGATCTCGCCCCTTCTGCTCTCTATTGCCGTTTCCGAAAATAGCGCCGCCCGGAATCGCCCTCAAATCATCATCGGAGATCCTCCTACCATGTCCGCCCGGAATAGCCGAGGATGGTTCGCCGGAAACGACCAATTCGTCGCTAACCACGGCGCTGCAAGCAGAGTGACGAGGAAGGGCGTCGAAATCTGGGGAGAAAGCAGAAGAGGCGTTGAGCTCGGAGAGCATGCTCTGGATCCAGCCGGTCAGATCAGAAGGATTGTAGTGAACCGTAGAAGTTGCGAGATGAGAAATCCCATCCTCCATCGTCGTCCCCATGGCCATCTCAAGCTGCTCGAGCTTCTGAGCTACCTCCGCCATGTCCGAACTCTTCACCTTGTAGCCCAAAACGGCCAGAAGCTCGTCCATCCCTCCATCAGGCGGCGGTTCTTCCCAAATCTTTGCTTTGCCCATCAAAGAGCTCTCCTCCTTGGGTCGATCGCGATCCCTCTTCATTGTATTCTGCGATTTCTTTCAAGAAATTGAGTGTTCAAGAAGAAAGATTAAACCACCGAAATTCCGAGATTCATGAATTTCAGATATCTGGGGTTTCTTTTATCAGAGGCTTACTGTTACTTTAATCAATTTTCTATAGTTTGTTTGTGTGGATTCGAGAAGAAAGAGAGTGCCAGTGAAGATGGTGGCGCAAGGTTCAAGAGAGGAATGGATGGAGGAGATAAGGAAGGAAGGGGAGCCAGCCATAATAATAGGGTTGTGGCCCGTGTGCTTTTTCCCCCAATTTTTTTTTTTCTACCTTTTCCTTGTTTTCTTTTTTATTGTCGTTGAAACTCTTCTGAAACCCAGATTTCAAATCAGTAAATTCAATCACTATTTTATTTTATTTTATTTTTTAAACTAAGTGTACTAGCAAGCAATAAAATACTTACTTGGTAATAAAATACTAACAACGTGTCAATGATCATTTGTCAATAATGCGCAGTATTTCTTCCTGCGTGTCTCGCTCTCGGATAAGGGGGTTCAGCGCGGCCCAAACCGGACTTAAACATTTTACAATGGCTTTGTTTGGATCATCGCACTTAGCTGTTTATGTTGGCTGATTTAAACGGTTGATTGGTTAGTTGTTTTGATTGCTTTTTTGTTAGCTGTTAAGTTTTAAATGTTCGGCGGCTTTAGATGTTTGTAAGTGAAATTACATATAAGAACATCTCTCCATTTATATTAATTTATGTGTCATTTTTAATTTATTATTCTGATAAAATACGCACATTATACAAGCAAATACTCTAGATCTATCTTTTTTTTTAACTAAAAAGGCGACTTGGTTTTTTTATAATTTAAGAAATCTGAATTTACATTTATATTTTATGAGTAGACTTTTTTTTGTATTTATTTCATTTGTCATTCTACAAATAACAACCATGCATGGTATATTTTATTTTATAGTTTTTTAAATATCATATCAGAAATATATAAAAATACTCTACACTAATTTTAAATTAAAAAATTAAATAAAAAAAATACTCGAGACAAGCATCACAATCTGAAGTATCAAACATTTTTTGAGACGACATGAGCATTGGAAGTGACAAAAAATCAGACACGCTCTCAACTTTTACTGATGAGATCTTCTCGTCATCAAATTAGAAGTAATATTCTTACAGATGTTTCTCATTTTCTTGACTTCTTAATACCATCTCATTATTTGCAACATGGTTTTCAACACCTTCAAACACATCTTATGTAACACCCTAATTCGTCTAGGTCTGCAACCCCATTCGGACTAAAGTATTTAATTTTGTAATCATAAAAATTTAAAACTTTTCAAACACACTTTATTAATCCCAATAATATTTTTCATAACATATACAGTACGGAGTATTCAACAATATTGCGGAAGCGAATTTAATATTAACATATCATAAATCATTTCAAACTTGTCACATCCATCTCGACAATCTCGCCCCATCTGCCACCAGGATCACATTGTTCTTTCTGTTTACCTGCGTGTAGCAAATAAAACACACTACACGCTCAGCGGTAAAGCTGAGTAAGCATATCTGATGTGTCGAACATCCATATAAACTGAATCTAAATTCATAATCAAATCATTTGATATCATGCACACAATGTTCATTTCAGACATTCACAGTTTTGATATTATTCAGTTCCTATCAACACATTTTATCCAATTCAGATATTATTCCAATAGTGCCTTTAAATTATTTTTAATCTAAGGCCAAATAATAACAATTCTCTTAGCTATTCTTAGTCTAAGGCCAAATATAACAATGTTCTTATCTATTCTTAGTCTAATGCCAGATCATAACAATGATCTGAGCTATTCTTAGTAAGACAATTATTAATCAGACACTTAAACTATCATTAGTTTAAGGCAAATGATTTCGGACACTTAGCTGTAGTCAGTTAAGGCAACCAGACACTTAAACTATCATTAGTTTAAGGCAAATGATTTCGGACACTTAACTGTAGTCAGTTAAGGCAACAACAACATAGCGATTGGTCAACATTGGATCGGGCATTCCCAAACAAGTAATCCCCTAGTTTGGTCTACGAATCCCGTTTATGCATTTATATCTAATTCATCAACTATTCATGTTTTCATAAGTTCATTCTAAGATCTATTCTAGAGGTCTTCTAGATAGTCTTAACATTAATTAGCTAATGGGTATATCTTAAAATTCTTCTAGATATCCTTAACAATACACATCATTTTCTTGTTTATCAATATATTCATTTTGAATTATGTTTCAATAATTTATAATCATAATTTAATTCAAGATAGTCAAACAAACATATCTATTCACAATTTCATCTTTACGGTTCATACATTTAATTCCATACACTATTATTTTGTTAGAATAAAATCATGATCGTTATGTAGTCATAATCACTCGGGTCGTCCATTTGATAATCATAATGATCAATATTATTATCAATGATAATCCATTATCTATTATAATAATCATTTATTCAGAATATTATCAAGTTTGATCATAATAGTCATAGTAACATTTATTAACAAATAGCGGCCTAGCGTCGAGTGTTAACACCCTAGCTTACCGTCATGCATCAAATAAGATCCTTTTAGTTGTCAAAACTTCATTTATATTCCAACAAATCATCTTTACATTAATCATAATTCATTAATATCAAAAATAAGATTCCATAGTTCAAAAATCATGTTTTCTAAACAATATTTGATTAATATATGATCGGAAATTCAATTATTAGCTGCTGACTTCATTTTTTTCAATAGTGTAGGGAGATAGTCTATTATCACTTCTGATAATCTACTATCTGATGTTCAGAATGGGTTGATAGTCGATTATCACATTCTGATAATCGATTATCATACTTCAGAGAAGGCTGACAGTCGATTGTCACATTCTGACAGTCGACTGTTGCTCAACTAAGTTCCAAAAATCTGCAGAATGAGCTATTGTCGATTTTTAAGTTGATAGTCGACTATTCATCGTCTTCTACCTCGAGTCAACTTACGAAAATGTCATTTTTACTCCCCAAACTTCAATTAAAGTATATAAAATATTCTTCAAGGTTCATAGATCATTTTGGCATAATTAATTCATAGTTTTAACATCAAAATCATGGTCTGTGATTCTTAGTTCTTCAAGCATGTCAAATACAAAACTCAACCAAATGACCATTTATGAACGTAGAAACGATCTATATGAACATTCTATTCATTAGATATATCTACAGGCTTACCTCGAAGCTTAACAGAGGTTTTGGAAATTTTCTGGTGAAACTTCCGGTGAGTATTTCTCCCAACTCTAGCAACTTCACACCAAATTGACAGCACCACAACACTCCTCACACTTTCATGAATACTTAGGAAGAAGAATGAAGAAGAATGGTGAAGAAATGAGAAGGTTGGGTTCTCTTATATAATGAGAAGGAAAGAAGAAGAAGACAACTATGGTGACTCCACGATTCTGCGATCGGCGTAGTGGGGAAGGAGGCGCCGTCTAAACAGTTCCCTGATTGGGACCAATTTTGGTTCCAGTCGGGGTACACTTTTTGGTCCAACTTTCTCCGAATTGAAATCCGTTTACACCGTTGCGATCAGACAGTCGAATTCTATCCAACGATATAATTTTCATAATCATTTGTAATACTTTTTCCGACATCATATTTTTGGGTGTTTGACTTTGACAGAGTCAAATTGGTTTAATTGACCTTTCTTATAAAAGGTTCTCACATTTAATTCATATCATTTGTTCTCATGATTTATTTCAATAAATCATTTTAAAGTTCATATTATAAATAATTTCTTTATTTATTCTTGATTTGGGTATGTACTCAGGTTCCCAATCAAGACCACACAAATAGTCAACATATTGGACTTATCTCTATGATACTTATCCAGATTTTGATATTGGATATTAAAACACATTTTGTATCGGCTCAAAGCCCAACAATAATTTATCTTAATCAAAACAAATTTGATTAATTGAATAATTATTGATTAATAATTTTAGGGTATGTTTTGGGGTGTTACATCTAAGGGTACAAAATTACGGTCATCATCAACCAGTTGAAAAGCCGGGTCACTAATTGTGCTTATTCGAATATAGTTCTGCAAAGCAAAACACGAACAAATAATCTTGTCTTGATCCATTAATGAATATCATGGAATTCTTTGCAATATCTTCCATCGAGCTTTAAGAATACCAAAATCTCTCTCAATGCAACTTCTTAATGATGAATGCACTCTATTAAAAACTTCTTGACTTCCTCTTGGGTTTGTGCCACGAAACTCAGATTGATGGTGATGGTGTAAATTATCTCGACCGGAATATCGTTCTTAGCCGGGCTAGAACGATAAACTAGTCTAAAAAAATTCACCAAAATATAAATACAAGATTTTTGATGTGGAAACCCAATCGATAGAAAATCACGGACCTTTTTTTGCGGTACCTTGCCAATGTGGGATTTTTATTTATATCGGGGGTTGTACATGATACATGATTTGGGCTCGGAAGCCATTAATGGAAGCTTAAAAGCTTATTGAAGAACAAAAATATAAGAATTCTTGAGAGAGAGAAGATAATGGGCAGGGAAGGAGTGTGATTGACCTCCCTTTGATGAAGGAGAGCCCTGTAACACCCTAATCCGTCCAGGTCTGCAGCCCCTTTCGGACTAAAGTATTTAACTTGGTAATTGTAAAAATTTAAAACATTTCAAATAACTTTATTCATCATAAATAAAATTCCATACATAACTATAGAAAATACGGAGTATTTAATAATAATGCAGAAGTGACTTTTAAACATTTCTCACAACAAACATAATTATTTATTTTGTCAATAAATCCACCACGACTGTCTCGCCCCTTCCGCTTCTAGAAATATGCCAATGATTCATTCTGCCTACCAACGTGTAGCAAATAAAACACACTACACGGTCAGCGGTGAAGCTGAGTAAGCATATCTAAAGCGTCGAACATCCACATAAATTGAATTTCAATTCATAATTGAACCATTTGATATCATGCATATAATGTTCAATTCAATTATACACTATTCAACTTTCATCATTCAATATCAAATATTCATCATTCATATTCAACAATATCCTTAAACTATCCTTAGTCTAAGACCAATTCCATTCTTAAACTAATTCTAGTTCAAGATATTCTAATCCTTAAGCTAGTTCAGTTTAAGATATATATATTTAAAAAGAGTTTTCCAAATTTAGTATATATATAACTATATATAAATATAGTTTATATATATATAGACACACACACACACACACATACATACATACATACATATATATATGTATGTATGTATGTATATATATATATATATATATATATATATATATATATATATATATGTATGTATGTATGTATATATATATATCTATATGTATGTATGTATGTATGTATGTGTGTGTGTGTGTGTATGTATGTGTGTGTGTGTGTGTGTGTGTGTGTATAATGATATTATTATTTTTCGAAGAAACAAAAAAACTATTATTGTAACACATACTATATACATGTGTCGGGCATCCACAGTTCGCGACGTCACTGCTCCGAAAGGTAACTCTGTATCCTTTCTATATGTTATTGTGATAATTTCCTGTAATAGAATGTTAATTATTCAATTTGTTTTTAATTAAGATATATATTTAAAATACGTACGCTTAGTGATTTAAGGAAGTAAATAGAAAAAAGGGTGATAATTCACAATTACCCATGACGGCTTGTGCGATCATGTTATGTAAAAAATATTGCGTCACGTTCTGACCAAACGCATAAGTGACTTAAAATAAGGTGTTGTCAAAACAATCGTTTTGGAGTTGGGCTGCTAAAATTTTACATTGCTAATTCCACGTTTTGCAAAAAAAAAGTTAATTTTTACTATGTAACATAATAAGATATAGTTGGTTTTAAAATAAATATATTGTGTCAAGAATTGATTGTTATAGAAAAATGATAAACTACATTGGAGATTTTAAAAATTTAATTTGTTGAGTTATTTTAAATATTGTCCATAATGAATTCTAAAATCAATTTGGTTTAGATTTGAGTGTAAGTATGGTTAAGAAAAGGGTTTGATTATTCAATTTATGTATTTTAGTGAACTAATAAGCCTTAAAAACATATATAAACAAAAATAATAATAAAATATTTTATTCAATATTTAATCATTGCGTTGATCGATGGAATGACAACCGAATTCAGAAGGGGCTGCAGACCCGGATGAATGAGGGTTTTTTTTATTTCGATGTGAGACGAGAATGACAATATGAGGTAATGTTAAAAAAGGTAATATGTTTCTTCTTAAAAATAAAAAAAGATAAGAATTAGATTTTGTTAAGGACTATCTTGTTATAACAAAAAAGAAATTATTTTAGCATATAAGAATTCAAAGTAAATTGTTATTTTTCATAAAAGAAATTATTATACTTGGCTGGTTACCAATTATACAGGCCCCTAGCATGTATAAGAGCCCCAACTTCACTACATCTAACGCTTGTCTATTTTTATTTCTCTTCACCCTCTCAAATTCAATCTTCACATCTTCCCTTGACATATTGATTTGACTATTAAAGTATCTTTTACTTATGTCACTAGGTTCTGTATAATTCTCCATTTTTTCACTACTGCTCCCAAACCTTAAACCACTCACCTCCTGGAAGTCTTTCTTTGTGAATTTAATCAGTCTGTCACCAATGGAAAATGAAATTTCTTTGGAGGCATGCACTCTGTTCATCGGCTCCACATGGTTGAGTGTGAGAAGAATGAGGAGTTGGCCATAAACACATTTCAATTCTCTAATGTGTAACCAATATCCAAAAGCAGTCTCTCAAATTTCATTTAGTTCTTTTTTTGAAAGAATTTCTTTCAACTTCTTAACCCCATTACCAACATTGCAATATGAATTTATCTTAGCTTCAGTTTTTGTATCCAATAGGTTCGGCTTACACAGGCGTTTATAGACCTGTCACATTAAACAAAATTCTGTTCAATTCGTTTCCAAAACACAACACAAATTGCATTCGAAATTATTCTACTTTTTTCATTCAAATGCCTGAGAGGACATTAATACACCAACTGAACACAGTTCCATCATTTCAAATAAACTATGTAGACATTAGTAGGCATTATCATCATTTCAATGCACAGTACATCCGATGGACTATATGCTACTCATAAGCCTTCAAAATTTATGTCTCAATAAAAAATGTCATTATATTCATTTAAATGCCTAACAGGACATTCATTCACTAACCAAAGACACAGTCTCATCATTACAATAAAACCATGTAAACCATGTAGACATGAATAAACTTTGTCCACATCATAGACATCCACAATTCAAGTGTACAGATCCCACTAGCATCCCTTGGGCTTTATGTTAGTCATAAGCCCTCAATACTTACTTCTATCTCCATAAATATCATTATATTCATTCAAATGCCTAACAGACATTAATACTCCAATTAAACACATAGTCTCATAATTTATAATAAACCAGGTAGACATTAGCAGATATTATCCTTATTACACACAACCACAATTGAAGCTCATAACTATCGAATTCAATCCACTATAACAGAATGCAAGCCTTCAATCAATTTCATAAAGTTTAATTCATGTTGATCAGCTTTAAATTGTAAATTTCAGAGCTTACCAGTCCATTAGGCATTGTCAGAAGCATATCATCGGATTCTCTCAGCACAAAATCATTGTCTTCGCTTTCACCTTTCTTAGACACCATTGTTACCTTCATCGAAAATTGATTTACTGAAGCCATTGTTATCGCTTTCCTAGATTCGCTCTCTCTCTAGATTCGCTCCTATAGATCTGCATCGAGAGAAGGATAGCCTGGATTGTTTAATGCCCTGATCGATTAACTCGCTTCTCTATAGATGGCTTCGCTCGTAAATGTCTCTCGATTTTCGAAAATTGCGTCTTTTGCGTTTCTCCAAATCCAGCAGCCATGGCTATTTTAGTCATTCTAGTCATTAAAAAAACGTTTATAGTGGTACTGGTCCTACTTTGGGAATTTTGCATTGTTTTAGTACCATATTTGGCATTTCCCTTTCTCCAAATCCAGCGGCCAGAGCTATTTTAGTCATTCTAGTCATTAAAAAAATATTTATGGTGGTAGTGGTCCTACTTTAGGAATTTTGCATTGTTTTAGTACCATATTTGGCATTTCCCCCATTTATTTAACTAAATAAGGAAATATTGACCTGCGATAATAGGTATAAATGAAATTATTTTTCAAACACGCTTGAAATTAGTAAAAATTAATGCATAATTTAATGCTGCCTAATCACAATTAAGGAAAACGAAGTACTGGCCTGGACAACCCAAATGCTTGCATATTTCCCATGTTTATTTAGCACCGTAGATCTATTTGTAGAAAGAAATCGATGGTGTAAAGCGCACAACTCCATGGAAAAATTTGGGCCCGACTTCCCTTGCTTTTAAGTAGAGTATAGGTATTTTTTTCTTTTTTTAAAGGTTAATTGTATTGCATAATTTTTCATTAATGTAAAATTATATTTCAAATTATACTGGGGTTTTCCCCTATTTTTTTTAACGAAAAGGTTATCTACAAAATAAAAAAAACAAAAAAATGGTCAAGCTCTCGTCAAGTCCCACGATAACACATACTCCTTCCGTTCCAAAAAGATCTATCCATTTCATTTTTTACATATCCCATAAAAGACTTTTATCTCGTCTTAAATGTCAAAAAAACTTTTAAAACAATTTCTACCCATAATAAAGGATAAATGTGGTAAATTTTAGGCATTTTAGATATGGTTAGAAGTATTTTATGGGATGCACAAAAAATGAAACAAATTGATCTTTTCGGGACAGAGAGAGTATTCAAGTAATGGGGGTGATGGGAGAGCATGCCACATAGCGGTGGTCAAGCGCCCCACAAGAACTTGTATTATGACGAGGGAGATGTTATCCTCATTCATGCCCCATCAAGTCCAATTTACCGCGCCACTTCTTTCGTGACGATGGCGTGACCCTAGAGAGGGGACCGCCATCACAGGCAATGCGCTCTATTTCTTTCACTAACAATTCAGTAAGATCCAACAAAAGTAGCGTTTGGGGAGAGAGTTTGTACGGAGACCTTACTCTTATTAAAAGTAGAGAGGCTGTTTCAATTTTTTTCATTAAACCAAACAAAATTTAACATATTTTCACATGCCCAGATTAAAATAATTCACACTTTCACACAACCATAACACACATATTTTTATCACTCTACATCATATTCTTCTACACCCAATCAAGCCCCGTCAACTCAAACCCACGTCAAACCTGCTATATTAAGTGTTAACGTCTTTATGGTCAATTGGGTAAATTGTTATCACTAATCTAGTTTTTTTGGATTTGTAATAATTACATTTTTGAAAAAGTAAGTGAAAAAAAATGTAACAACTATTGCATTTAACTTTACACGTCTAAGTTAATGTCATTCTTTACTTTATGATTAAGCACTTTTTTTATGCATATGATTAAAAGCTTTGACAATTAAGTTGCGTTTGGGATCGGAATGCTTTTTTAGATAGGTACCCAAGTTTGGGCATGGTAACAAAATAATACATCATCTTAAACTTATAACAAAAAGTTACTTCATCTTTAAAGAATATAACAAAAGGGTATTCGTTGTCGAAATTTTAACAATTTGGCCGGTGAGTGCACATGTGGCATTCTACTTGGGTTTCTAGTGTACATGCGACATTCCATATGACTTGTAATTTATCCAATACTTGGTTAACTTTGTTAGAACTTAATGTTATATGTGTCAAGTACAAAGTAAATCACATATAAGAGAAATTACAAGTTAATTTAGAACTCATATGGAATGTCACATTTAGGTTTCAATCAGCTTATTTTTTCTGATCTGATTTGATTTTTTGTAGTTCTGACATGATCTGATTGGATGATCTGATTGTATCTGGTTGGATTTGATTGGATCTGATTTGATCTGATTAATTATGATTTTATTTAAAATTAAAATCAAGAATTTGATCTGACTTTATAAGAACTTTTGAAAATTGTAATGATAATTCATATTATAATATAATCAATATTTTTTATTTTATGATTATTTTTTTAATGAAATAAAATTAGTTGATTCATATATTAGAATAATCATTCATATTATAATGTAAAAATAATTTTTATTTTATGATTATTGTTTTATGAAATAAGAATATTGATTTAATATTTTAATGATTAGTTCATATATACATTAGAATAAAATTTTTAATTTATATATACATTAAAAATTAATTAAATTTGGTAATCAATATAGATAAGAGATAGTATTTTTATTAAAATATCTCATCATTATAAAATATCAATGTTAAGCAAAGAAATAATATATTTTTCTGCATCTTGTATAATAATTTATTACATGCTAGATGTTCTTGACTAAAAAGGGTTGTATGCTTTAAATAATACATTGCATAAAATGTTACACACTCATATTCACTTCAATCCCACTAATTGAATCCCAAATTTATAATGTAATAAAATAATGTCATAATATTTTTTCATTCATATTTTATAATGTTATAACTTTGGAAACTCAAATTACATGTAGCAATAAAAATGTATTTTAAAAGTAGAATTAGATTAACATTATCAATGTATTTTAAAAATAATTTTTCCGACGTCTACTAATTAAGGATTACTTTCTCAGTTTTCTATTTAACTTGTTTCTAAAGTTTATTCTTTTTCATTTTTAAAAACAGTGTGTTTCATATCATTTTATTTTTCTCTACATAAATTATAATCGTACAAAAATTTCATTTTCTTTCTTCTTATATTTTTTAAAGAGAAATTAAATTTATTTTTTGAAATAAAGAATCGTATCAAGCGAAACAAGTAAAAAGTGTGGAGTAATAACGATAATGATAATGATGATGATGATGATGATGATCATAATAATAATTCTTGACCTGATCTGATCTGGTGTGATCTGATTGGATCTGATCCGATCTAATCTGATTAGATCTGATCTAATTTTAGTAAGAATAAGAAAAAAGTAGAAAAAAATAAGTTGAACGGAACATGGTCTAATAGTACTAGAAAGCCAGGTGGAAGCCCACATGATTTTCAAAATTTTGGTAAGGGGCATCCTTTTCTTACAACTTTTAAAGATTACTAGTGTTAATCACGTGCTTCGCAGGAGCTCGTATACATTCTAAATTTTTGATATTCTGTGAATATAATTATTTTTATTCTAATTTTCTAATAGTGATAGAATATGTTTTAAACTGGTGGAATATATATTGCTATGCTAATTTATAAACAAAATATTTTATACAAAAGTAATGGTCATTGAATGAAGTACACACTAATGAAAATGGTTTTAATTAACAAAATATTATAATAAAAATATGGACTAATTAAATAATGATACATAATTTGAGATGTGACATAATGTCACTTGTCACCCTTCAATTAAACCAACTTTATTCTATTTACTTTATTGAAAAATATACGTAGTAAAAAAATAAATAATTTAATGAGATAGAAGTTTTGAAGCAAATTATTTATTTCATAAATATGCATATGTGATTAAATTTATATAATTATTTTTTAGAAGGTAATAAACTAAAATTAACAGTGAATGGTATAAAAATAATTGTATATGTATGTATGTATGTATGTGTGTGTGTGTGTAGTATATTTTACAATGGTGAAATATATGTTTATAAAATTGTTAAAAAATGAAAAGGTTTTATACAAATGTATTAAAAGAGTTCTTTTTTTAAAAATAATTGGACTAATGAAATGCATTCATCTCATTAATGGGTGCACATGTGGATACACATGTGGCATGCCACATATCAACACCACAGCATATAAACCCAACTTTACACACACACACACACACTATTCCCTCTGTTTCCTAAAACCCTTCTTCTTTCATTTTTTTCATTTGTCTTAAAACACTCCCTCTTTCACTTTTTTTTCTAAACTACCCATAAACCTAATTTTACCCAATCCCCTCTCCCACCTTATCCATCCCATCGTCACAACCCCACCCCTGATCTAGAAAGATCCGCCCTTGGTTCTCCGGGCTATTATTCTCCTCTCATCACCTTTCTCTTTTCAGAATCGGATCAGCTTCATGGCTGCATCCTATTCTCAAGATTTGAGCATGCCCTCATTTCGCTTGCTCTTTGATAGCGATGAGGACCAACCTAACCCTCATCGTACTCAGAAATATTTGGGCAAGCACAAACGATCCATAACTGCCTTGAAACGTCATGTTGATCCGCTTCCATCAAGTTCATCTGACACTGATCCTTCGTGGAATTTCTAGAAAAAATACCTAGGGGGTGAGCATCTGCCAGATGGAATTGAGTGGGGATCAGATCTGGAAGAAGATTCATCAGATCTTGAGTCTTCATTCAACACTGATGAGATTCGAGAAATGTGCTTGGAAACATTGCTGTTGAGGAATCCCGCCCAACCATCAATCTTAAAGAAGTTGTCTGAGAAGGGTTGTTCTACAGAGACAGACAACTCTTTCCTTTGCAAGAAATAAAAAAAGTCGGCGTTCAGGGTGTTAAAAAAGAATGGCGTTCCCCCTGTTTGTTCGAATACGGTGAAGGTTCGAGAAGAATGGCGTTCCTTTACTCGACTGATTATTCGAAGGATTCGAAAAGCTTGGCGTCTCCGTTGAAGAAAAAACTGAAGTGTCTAGATGACACTTGGACAACGATGGCAGCGGCTTCCTCAAGCTTTGTTGCCTTGCTCAATCTTTTGATGTCCAAGCTGGGCATGTTGAACTCCCGTGCTCCAGCTTGAGGGGGTGTTGGCAACAGAAGAAGGAAGCCAAATCAAAGAAGGAAACTGAATCCCTTTGGGATTCGGTTTAGTATCTTTCCTAGTTTGCTTAGTTCTTGTTATAGTAGGAATAGAAATATGGTATGAATAAAAGTTTACTTATATGCTTTACTCTCTTCCTATATAAATAGGGTTAGACCTTTGTATTCAAAAGACAATTCAATATACGAACTATTTTCTCTCTTATTAATTTCTACATCCTTCAATCCTCTCTCCTTTACACCTTGCGCAAATGAGTTGCATGTTGTTTTTATGTGAGGTATTTGGGAAAAATAATGATGCGAACAAAAAATTATCTTAAAGTTTATGAAATTTGCCTAAAACGCCACCCAATTTTTGGTTTGGAGGCTTACAAAGCTCAATTACGGTTTCATGTTTGGTCAGGCATTAGTGAATGTGTTTGTGGAATTTCTTCTGTGTGGTAGTGAATTCATAGAAGATTATGCTTCCCTCTTTTGTTATGATTTCCGTGTGAAATGTAAAGCTTTTGGTGGATAAAAGGTTTCCACTATTCATGACAACCTAATCATTGTTATGCTCCTTAATTGTTATCTTCCTTTGCTATCAACCCCACGTGAGATATGTGTAAATTGGGAAAGTCTTTGCCAAAAATTGGGTTTCTTATTTTGGCATTAACTCATGATGGATGTGAGATGTGTGGTATATATCCTGTGTGAATATTTGATTCTTTAGTGTCCCTAAAGTTTGAGCTCTCTTTCTTTACCTGCCTATGATGGATTTTGAATGTGTGGTTTCCTATGTGGTTCTCTAAGGCAGTTTGTCCCTAAAGTTTCAGGTCCCTTTCTTTGCTGCCTATGATGGGTTAGAAATGTGTGGTACCCTATTTGTTTCCTAAGGCAGTTTGTCCCTAAGCTTTGGTATCCTATGTGTTCTCTATAAGGCAGTTTGTCCCTAAGGTTTGAAGTCTCTTTCTTTACTGCCTATGATGGACTATGAATGTGTGGTACCCTATGTGTTCTCTGAGGCAGTTTGTCCCTTAGCTTTGAGGTCCTTTTCTTTACTGCTTATGATGGCTTTTAAATGTGTGGTATCCTATGTGTTCTCTCTAAGGCAGTTTGTCCCTAAGGTTTGAAGTCCTTTTCTTTATTGCCTATGATGGACTATGAATGTGTGGTACCCTATGTGTTCTCTGAGGTAGTTTGTCCCTAAGCTTTGAGGTCCCTCTCTTTAATGCCTATGATTGAAGTCAATTCTCTGAGGCATTTTGACCCTTAATAGTTCTTTGAATATACAAATGCAAAAAAAGACTTTTTATAGTCATATAATCATGGTTTTACATATGACATGTAGTACTACATCATTACAATATGTATACATGTGGTGTACACTTGCACCAAAAAACAAAAAATATTGTGCATTTGTAAACCACATGTATTACCAAAAAAAATGTACACAAAAACTGCCCTTTTCCCTTTTAGATGTTCACTTCTGAAATGTGGAGCACCTCTTCATACACTTCAGTACTGACTCCCATGTTTTGTGGTAGTATTCCTTCCCTGGACAGCCTTTCTTCCCCCATATGAGGTATCTTGAAATTATTTCCTCCTTTATGCCTCAACACCTCACCCATGACTCCTTGATAGGTTAAGAACACATTGTTTAAAACCCGTGGTGTGAGTTGGTCAAATGCTGTTGTGACAACATTTATGAGATCCCCCAATGACCTGTGTGCACTCATGTTTTGTATTGCATCTATTTCCAAGGTCAAGAACATTTAAATCTGGGCTATTGGGGGGGTTGAAATTGCAACTTAATATCCCAATCACCCTCTTGTGCAGCAGTCACAAAAACTGGGTCATTAATATCAACATGTGGTTTGGCATTATCTTGTTGTATGACTACATGCTTAGAACTTTGCTGCTGTAACACCCCACCCTGGATGACCCGAGTCATCCAGACCAGAGTGCTAGTAAAACCGGGTTACTTTGTAAAATATTATTTATCTGAAATTTATTCTCTTTTTGATAACTTAAGAGAAAAAAATGTTTTTTCGCGTAAGCTTAAAGTAAAAACATCCACACTTAATACAACCTTGGGTTCAAGCCCAAAAAAAACGATGTAAATTAAGTTCGTCGTTTTATTCATTATTAAATATTAAATAAGAACTCCTTCGGCACGGCCTCCACGTCCAAGCTTTCCTTCTCAGCAGTTGTTTACTTTGCTAGTACCTGCGTGCAGTTAAACACTACACGCTCAGCATAAGCTGAGTGGCAAATAACCAGTAGACATATATAACATGTAAATATATTTTGAGCCTTTTAAGTTTTTCAATTTAATTCAGAAAGGAAAAAAAACTTTTCGCATAATAAAAATTATCGAGGAAATAATTTCACTTTGAATAATTACTTGGGGACATTTAGAAAACTTTTGACTACTAGGTTAACCACAGATTAGAGACTAAGCCGTGACTAGGCTGGAACACCGCACTAGTCGATACATAGTTTTACTTCGGATACCTCCCCGTGACCTCGGGTCCAGTAATCAGAAGTGAACCCTAGACCCACGGGGTCATCGTCGGGTTCTCGTGCGCACGCTGTGGTATGATTATTTATAGGCTCATCCACATGGACACGGTCCGGCCTTGAAAGTGGTTTGACCCACTTGATAAAAACGTGACAGTACTTGGTCAGAGTACGTCGATATATAAATCTTGAAATTTTTACTTCGTCCACTAAATGTTGGGTTAACCCTAGTACGGTCATTTTTATAAACCACATTTGATGTCTTCAAACATAAACTATTTCATAATTAGATACCCGTTGATGTCCCCTTTGTATACAAAACGTGCATTTGGTGCAAGAAAAATAAAACATCGTGTTTTTTTTGTCAAGAGGAACAAATTTACACATTAAACTTTCTTAGTCCAATATATATCAAACCTACGTGACATCATAGAAAATTACATTTATTTCCCATTTTATTATCAGATATTTTATTATTATCCCTAACTCAAACTTGATTTTTGTTTTTATTCCCTTTCTAGTTAGAATTTGGCCATTCATGTCAGTGACGAAAGAAAATAAAAAAAACTCCTTAGCATATTTAAATTATCAAGGCCTGGTCAGTACAAATGATTAACAAGCTTATCTACTTTATTTTGTTATTTGTATTTATTGTTCTTATGTTATCATCACTGTATTCTCGACCAACAAATAAACAATTATGATTTTTATATAAAACCTTTATGTTTTTTTATCATTCGGCTAAGCCAAAAAAAAAACAATTAATCTATTTTAAATATAAACAACCATCATTTTTTTTCCTTTTTCATTTACTGAATTATTCGAACATATATTTCTTTTCCTTGTTATTTATTTATACAATAGTACGGACACTACAATAACAAAGAAAAAAAACATCTACAGTAACCTTTTTTTCTTAAAAATAGCAACAGTGACCTTTTTTTTCCTTAAACATAATTTTGTCTCTTTTTTTTATTATATATACTAACCAATAGGTTTAGATTATGAAAATAAAATGCATAAAAATATATCAACATGAAATATATATATATCTAAAGGTTAGGGTCAACGGCACACCTTTAGGATAAAAAACGATAGCTCGACGGTGTTGAACGGATTATTCCATGACAACAACTCCCATGTCTCTATATCTCCGTGGATAATGCCCCAAACATTTTCTCTCTTACATACTCACACACTCTCAATCGATATCTTTATATTCTTTTCCTCAAGTATTCATGGTTTTCTCCTCATGAGAGATGCTATTTATAAGGATCATTGAAAACTCTAGAATGTGTAGGGAGATGAAGAGGTGAATATTAATAATAATTAAAATAAATTTTATTAAAATAAAATACTAATGACCATATTCATTACCTCCATTATGAGGTTAATGAATGGGAAGGGAGTTATTTTTTTTCCTTGTGCTAGGCTTAGGCGTGAGTTTTAGATGGGGAAAACTAAGGGATTTCTTGTTTCGTTTGTTTAGTACTACATGTCTGATTTCCACAACTTCGGCTGCCAAATATTCTTGGAAAAAAAAAATATAAAACTTATACTGTTGAGTTCCATATTTTCACACATCATTTTAACATAATTTGTTTGTCAAGAAAATAGGTTACCTTGAACAAACTATATTATTCGGATAGTAGAGAACCAAACTATTTTTTTTCATCTCTACTAGTAATTAATTGTTTAAATTAAATCCCAAATTGATTTTTTCTAAAAAAAAACAATAGTAACATTTTTTTAAATTTAAATTGTATAATTATTATTATTTTTTGGTATATTTTTATTTTTTTTATTTTTTTTATTTTTAATTTCTTTGTACTAGAAAGTTAAAATTTCTAGACCGGTTTTCAGGGCGTTACAGCTGCCATTTTTCCCTTATTGCTGGTAGTAGTTGATGTACCATCATTTCTCTCATCACATCTCTTGTGAATTTTGGAATGGGCTTTGTTTCCATTGCACTAGCAGGCCTATTCTTCCTTGTCCTTTTAGTAGCTTCTTGAAATGTGAATGGGAATATGCCTATTTCCCCATCCCACAGTACCTGACCATCATCCCCAAACCTAAGACGCCATACAGCAGCTAGAAACATAGTTTTGGGAATATGAGTTTTGGACTGTATGGTTTTGTAGGGGTCTACCTCATCAGGTAAGGTGTAAAAGGTCTTTTTAGGCTTGCTCCACTCATAACAATGATGGAATGCTGGGTTATTTGGTAGGGATGTGGGAGAAAGTAATGACAAACAATACCTTACCCTTTTTAACTTACCTTCATCACATAGATGAGGTTTAATAGCATTGGAGTGTCTTGTTATTTTTTTCTTCTTCACCACCCTATATGCTATACTAGTTGACACATTCAGGCAGTGGCTTAGGGCACGTAGGGTTTGCCGCTAGTGTAATGGAATGTCAGTCAGCTTTGAAATGTCCAAATTGAAACCTTTTTTCCCCGAGTTACCTTCCCACCTGCAATCAACATTCACTGCCTATCCCCTATCCATTTGAGCTTTTGCAGCTTTCCATAGCTCTCCAACCCAACGAGGAGATATGTTGAATTCATTATCCACTGTTATCAGTGACCTATGCTGAAGTTTGCCGTTTTGGAAATTTTGTAGTATTGCCTCTATTATTCGCTGCCTTCTTTCGTTTCTTGCTTGCACACCAGAAATACATGAGATGTTGTTTATTTTAGGGGTGTTGAAAGCTTCGAAAGGTACTTCCAACAGTGGAGGCGGGGATACATCCGTAGAGTCATCGTTGGCATCTCCAAAACGTGAGGAAGTTGGAAGAGTTGATGCTTCCATCAATTCCAATTGAAGGCTGACGGATTCTATGAAGCATTTATTTTCATTGAAGACATGTTTAGGGAGATGAATGCATTTAATGCTTTGGTGTATTTATATTGAGAAGTGGTAGAATTAGGTTGAAATATTTGGAGGACTTTTTAAATTCTTTCACAAACAAAAAATTTGTAAAGTTTCCCTCTTTGGTTATGGTTGCCGTGTGAAATGTAAAGATTTTGGTGGACTCATTTAATGCATCCACTATTCATGACAACTTAGTCATTATTATGCTCATTATTTTATTCCCTCCTTTGCTATGTACCCCACGTGAGATTGAGGGCAATTTGGGAAGGTCTTTTCCAAAATATGGGTTCCTTATCTTAGCTAAAAGTCAAAACAAGAACCCTTTTGGGAAACGGAGGGAGTAGTATTTTAACCCGTGCCTTGCACGAGGTCTAAAGAATTTTTTCTATTTTTAAAATTTTTCTTTGCTATATCATTCTTTAAATATCGAACAAAATCAATCATCAACCTTAAAAACAAAAATAATGATAAAATTATAATATTTTATAATGAAAAGTTTACTATATAACGAACTCTTATTTAAATTAGAAAATTTTGAAAATTAAGGTATATAATATTTTTGTGTGATGTTATTAAAAGTACCGAAAACATTTAAAACTAATATTTTCAACTCCACTTTTTCTTTCACTCACAAAACAATAATAATAAAAAATGAAGAATCTTAAGTGAATACTGACTTAGTAAAAAAGTAATCTTCTAAATTACAATGTTTGGCCTTAACTTTTATTTAAGATCATAGTGAAACATAAAGTATTGAAAATTGCATTCTTTGAAACTTTAAATACAATCTTGTATGAAATGATACATATTACAAAATTTATTTAGGTTGTGTTTTATACTTCTCAATGACTTTGTTTTCTAATACTAAAATTATACCGAAGATAATTTTTCGCAACTCTTCAACGATTAACCTTATACTATGACACAATTCAGATGGTTAACCAATGTTCCTCAATAACACAAAGGGTATAGCTTTCTTCAAATTAAAACTATTTCGTGGCTTGAGTTTCTCAAATATTTGTTCTCATTTATAAACTCAACTTTTATATAATTGTCATTTTTTATAAATAAATCACTATATTAAATGAAATACATGTCCCAAGAAAAAATGGAGGCGACTCAACTCCCCCATGCTATGAGAGGAATGTGCTTCTCGAGCGCACATGAGCAGCTACATTGGGAGAGCAGAAACTAAATTGAAACTTAAGATCTCTGTCACAAATACATGACATGCACTTACAATCATCAATAATAAAATTAAAATAAGAACGACCATTGGCGGAATTATTAAGAGCATCGCCATCAACCACTTTCTTGCAATCTGTTTTTACAATGATATGCCTCCAAAATCTTTGTCATTGATTCAACTTAAAGCCTCATTTAGTGCAACTACTTGTACATAAGCCTCATTTACTGCAACTACATTTCGAGCAATGAAATTCAAACCCCGTTCATTCATCTACATTAATTTTGACATAGCCATTATAAAACCGCCATTGATGAACAAAAAAATATGATTCTTTCCACATTAGTTCAGATTATCTAATAAAATTGATTCATCTCTCCGTATTAATATGATTCTCTTCTCTTGTATTGATTAAAAAAATATTATTTTTCTTGCCACGGATTAATTAAAAAACATTAGTGATTCTATTATTATTCTCGTTTTCATTAATTTAAAAAAATGATTATCGACCTTATGATTTAAAGAATATGATTCTTCTATCCCTCATTTCCGCATTAATTTTGATTAGAAAATAAATATTTTTAATATCTCCTGCATTGTTATGATTTTCCTATCTCGCATTGATTTTAAATACCATAATGACTCTTCTCTCCACACATAAGTAAAAAATAAAATAAAATTTTGGATAAGCAATGCTATGATTCAAAAAATAAAAAATAATAAAAAAAATCCAATGATTATATTCATTTGCATTAATTAAAAAAAATTAATATAAAAAAACTAGTGATCCTATGATTTTGAATAGAAATTTACAAAAAACATTTGATAATATTTCGTGTTTTTTCTTTCTATTGGAATACAAAACTATTCATTTTTAAAATTTATTTGATTTAAATATTTCATTATTTAAAAAGTAGTCTAGTTTTTTTTAGTATTTTAGTGTAGAGATTAAAATGTATTTTTTATATTTTATTTTATATCAATATTTTAATTAATAAAATCAAAACTAACTTGATTTAAGAATGTCATAAAAAATATGATTTTTAGAGGTTATGAAAGTATTTTTTTAAGGAAGGAAATCTTATTCGTTCATTGATAGTTTTTTTTGGAGCAAATGCGCAAATATTTTATTCACCATATCAAACTCACCCAATACATCATCAGAAAATATAAATTATACAGACCTGCCAAAAACAAAACTTATCTCAAATATATACTTCTAAGCTTGTAGTTTATAAAAGTTTTCAGCTGAAATTTAATCCACATTTTTGCTTTCTCCAGCTGAAAGAATCCTTTGTTGATTGATTTTAAGGTTGCGCGCCTTCCATACTGCGTAGCAGATGGCAGCAAATCCAGCCATAATTATCTGTCGTTGTTTCCTTCCTTTGATATGTTTGAAATCTTCTTTCATTTCCTCATCATTGGTAGCCTTCCACTAAAAATGCAGCCAGTGTCCAATCTCATCCATAATGTCCCTAGTGTAAGAACATGTATAGAAAAGATGGTTTTTGTCTTCTTCACCATTAGAGCATAGCACAGAGTCAGTGTCTATCTACATGAACCTACTTAATCTAAATTTGGTGTTGATTCTCTTTCTCCATCCAAGTCTTTCATTGATAGTTTTATTATAAATGAAGTTTAAAATATATAAAATTAGAAAAGTATATTCCAATAAAAGCGATGATCTCTATTCCATAATTTAATTTACTAAACAATGTTGAAATCATAAAGAATGTTAGTACAAAAAATAGTATGTGTTGGTAACACATTATATATATATATATATATATATATATATATATATATATATATATATATATATATATATATATATATATATATATATATATATATATATATATATATATATATATATATATATATATATATAATTTTATTAAAAATATCATATCACAATAGATACCTAAAAATATTATATTTCTGAATTTTAAATCATATATAATCTAAGGACTACAAAATTTATTTCATGTAAACGTATAATAAAAAACTATAAAATTCATTTATAGGCGAAGAGTGTAATTTATTTATTATTATAAAAAACTGTTATACATGAAGAGAAACATATATAGAATTTGGAAAGAATAATACTATAAAAACAAAGATTTTTCCCATATTCAAATTTACTCAAATATTTCTTACCAAGCTTATATTATTATATCTTTGATATAGAAAATTATGTGACATGCTTGGTGTTAGAAAAGATAACATAGATCTCTTTATTCAATTATAAATTGGGTAGCATAAAAACCAATAGCTTCTTAGTAATGAACTCCTAGTAATGGCATATGTGATCTCGTAGCAAGGCCACATAATAGCTTCTTAAATTTGGAGTCTTAAATTTATATATAAAGGAAAAGATATATCTTTTTATGTAGTTTTTATAATATATTGTTTATTTTTAATTTTACATCAATATTGTAACAAATCATATCAAATTTAACTTCAATTTAACATATCATAAACAAATACTTGTATCACATTGATTTAGAGGTTAAAAACATCTTATTTATTGGTTAAGAGTTTAATAATAAAAGAAGAAAATGTTTCTTTTCCATATTTAAATGTATTCAAAGATTTCATTTCAAAATATTGATTTCACATTTCCTAGATCTTAAATTAAGTGGCATATTAGATTATTAGGTGTCAAAATAAATATAAAAATTTTTTATATGTGAAGAAAGCATTTTACTTATTTGGTGTCAACATTTAATTAAATATAATCAAATTAATTTCATGTAAATGTATAATAAACAGCTATAAAATTTATTTATAAGTCAAGAGAGTATTTTATTTTTTATTTTAATTTTTTTTTAAATGAAGACAAAAAATATAGAATTTGGAAAGAATATTATTATAAAAAGGAAGATTTTTTCCCATATTTAAATTTACTCAAATATTTCTTAACAAACTTATAATTTTACATTTTCCATATAAAAAAATTATGTGACATATTAGGTGTTAGAAAAGCCAACATAAAAATGATGTTTTTTTTCTTTTTATTCAATTATAAATTGGGTGGTATAAAAAAAAATAATGACACATGTGAGCTCCTACTATTGGGAAAATCACCTCAATTTTCTAGCGGAAGAAATTAATAATTTTCCCGTCTTTGTGTTCACAAAATGGGAAAAATCTTATGACCAATCAAGAATAGTAAACACGACAACAAGCAATCAATCAAACGATAAACGAACACCAAGATTTATCGTAGAAACCCCAAATCGGAAAAAAAACTACAAAGCCTTCTGATCCACTAATCACCAAGAAAAATCAGTGGGTACAACCAGGAATCCTCTCTAAATCAATTAGAGGTACACACAATCATCAAACAACAACTTGGAATACCAAACAACAATAATCTTTCTAAATATATCAATTATATTTATTATTCTTGTAATTATTGTGTTACCATACTTGTATAGGTTTCCTAATATGGCTCTCCTACTATGATTAGGATTGAAGCCTCTAGTATATATACATGTAATCTCTACACATTTATTCAATGAAAATATTCTTTCTACATGGTATTGGGGCCTAAAAACCCTAAACCCTAATCTCCCCATCTCTCTCTTGTTCGGCCAGCTCCGCCTCCCCAGCGGCGGCCCTCTCTCCCGGCGACGCCACCCCCGCTATCCTCCTCTCTCACCATGGCCGAAAATAGTGAGGTTACCTCCAAAAATATGTCCTCCAAACCCCCCATCTTGCTCTCACAACTATCTCCAATGTGAAGTTGCATGTTCCTGTTCAACTTAGCCTCTCCCAACCGAACTACAAAAAATAGAGTCATCTGTTTCTCCTTCTAGTTCGGCGATTCAATCTCCAGGGATACCTCGATAGATCTGTCGTCCCCCTCTCTGACGATGACGATGAATGGGGCCAACTCGATGCCCTTCACCAGGGTTGGATTCTCTCCACCATCACCGATTAAGTCTCAGATCTGGTCATCTCTTCTCTCACCACCGCCTCGGCTCTCTGGAAGGTCATCCACAACCTATTTCACGACAATAAACACGCCCGGGCCATGTAGTTGGAACATGAATTCCGCACCACCGTCAAGGGCTCTACCTCCATGGCGGCCTATTGCCAGCAACTCCAAAACCTTGCCGACTGGTTGGACGACGTCGATGCACCGGTATCTCAACACCAACTGGTCCTCCAGATGCTCTGAGGGCTTCCCGCAGATCTTCAGGCTCAAACCTCGTTCATGCAGTTTCAAGATCCTATGCCGAATTTACTTCAGGTTCGATCGGCTCTCATGCTTTTGGATCGCCAACGGTCCAATCCCGTTGACCCCGACAGCACGGCCCTGCTCACTACCCGAGCCAGTGGTCAACCCCACGGCGGGACACACGGCGGCAGCGGCTATGGCGGACAGCATGGCGGTAGCAGCTACGGTGATGGCAACCCGAGACAGCGCGGAGGCTTTGGACGAGGGCAAGGACGTGGCGGCGGAAATCGGGGTCGTGGACGTGGACGTCAAAACGGCTCTAGGCAACGACAAACCCATGACGGCAATACCACCTGGAACTCACCTCACCCGAACCCTACCCCTGGCCTCTTAAGCCATCGGCCTACACCCTACACGTACCCCCCCCCCCCACGCTTATTACACCACCACCACTCACCATCCATACCCCACCCCCTCCCCGCACTCCCCCTTGCAAGCCTGCCCAACCCCACTGCCGTATCCCCACCCCCCTGCCGCAGGGAAGTACCCCCCCCCTCTCCATCCTACCTGCAAGCCCAAACCCTCACCCCTACTGCCCTAGCCCACCACTTTGACACCCTATCCCTTCGTGAGCCCACTTGGTACATGGACACCGGTGCCTCTCATCACATCGCCTCCGACCCAGGTACTCTTTCTCACGTCTCTTCTCAATCTTTATATTCACCATTATATATCACTGTTGGTAATGGATCTAAAGTTAGCACTACGGCCGTTGGTAATCACACTATCCCCACCACCCCCGCCATATACCTTAACAATATCCTCGTTTCCCCTCACATCACTCACAACCTTATCTCTGTTCGCCAACTTACCCGTGATAATAATTGTACTGTTGAATTTGATGCTCATGGTTTTTCTGTGAAGGATCGTCGGACGGGAACCGTGATGCATCGATCCAATGGTATGGGACCCCTCTACCCCCTTAGCCGAACTGCACCTGCCCAAGCCCATGTCGCCGTTGTCGAACTTCAGACTTGGCATCAGTGTCCAGGCCACCCCAGCTAGATCGTTCTCCGTGGCGTCTCTTCTCTTCGGTTTTTTAAAAGTTATCAACATACTTTATGTCATGCGTGTCAATTGGGAAAGCATGTGCGCCTCCCTTTTTATTCTTCTTGTCGTATTTCAATGTTTCCGTTTCAACTTTTACATACTGATTTATGGCAATCTCCTGTTCCAAGTATTACTGATTTTAAATTTTACATGTTACTGTTGGATGATTTCTCTCATTATTTATGGGTTTTTCCTTTAAAACACAAAAGTGATGCATTTAATCATTTAACTTCTTTTGTTGCCTATGTAAAAAATCACTTTAACACCACAGTCAAAGCTGTCTAATGTGATAATGGAACAGAATATCGAAATTCCCCTTTGAAAAATATTTTTGTCTCCTTACGCATCCTCTTCCGTTTCTCTTGTCCTCACACGAGTCAACAAAATGGACGTGCTGAGTGAACTATACGAACCATAAACAACACCGTCCGTTCCCTTCTATTCCAAGCCCAACTACCACCCAACTTCTGGGTTGAGGCCCTTTACATGATAGCTCACATTTTTAACATTCTCCTCACGCCACTCTCTATAATTCAGCCCCCTCTTACTCTCACTTGCCTGTTTTCGGTTGCCTGTGCCCCGCACAAAGTTGCCCCACGCTCGGCCCATTGTATTTTCCTAGGCTATCCCCTCAAACCAACGCGGTTTCCGTTGTCTTGATCTCACCACCCACAAGCTAATCGTTTCCCGTCATGTCATGTTTGATGAGTCGTGTTTTCCATATGGTCACCCCACCTCCCCCCAAGACCTCAATTTCCTTGACGCCACGGACAACGACCCACCCACACCCCACCCGCCTCCTCTCCAAATCCCCCTGCTCGGCCCACTGGCAGCGTCACAGCCCAGCCCAACCCCCCTGTCCAGCCCGCCTCCCCCACCCACATGCCCTCTACCGAAGCCCAGCCCAATCCGCCCAGCCCATTGTTCGGTTCTCCCCAGCCCACCCCTCTGTCCAGCCCCTTCCCCAACCCGCCCAGCCCCACCCAGCCCCCCCATCCCATTCCAGCCAACACCCCACACCTGAAACCCAATCCCAGCCCACGGCAGAACCACCCCCCTCCCTGCCCAACATCCACCCAATGCAAACCCGATCCAAAGCTGGTACCTTTTGCCCCAAACAAATTCTAAATCTCAACACCTCTGCACCCATTTCCCCCTTACCCCCAACTTACCGTAGTGCTCTCAAGGATCCAAACTGGCATGCTGCTATGTGTGATGAATATAATGCTTTAATCAAGAATGACACGTGGAAATTAGTATCCCCTCCCCCACACAAAATATCATCACTGGTAAATGGCTCTTCAGACATAAACTTGGCGCTTCAGGTGAGTTAACCAGGTATAAGGCCCGATGGGTTGTTCGTGGTTTTAATCAGCGTTTTGGCGTCGACTACGGTGAAACATTCAACCCCGTTATCAAGCCTGCTATTTTCTGCGTCGTCCTCAGTCTTGCTCTGTCTCGCGGTTGGCCCATTCATCAGCTAGATGTAAAAAACGCATTCCTCCATGGCCAGCTTCAGGAAACCGTGTATGCCAGTCAGCCGTCTGGATTCTAGGATGCCAAACGCCCTCATCACGTCTGTAAGCTCAAAAAGGCCCAGTACGGCCTCAAGCAGGCTCCTCGCTCATGGTATCACAGGTTTGCAGGTTTCATTCAGACTATCAGGTTCCAAGGGTGCGAGTTTGACACGTCCCTCTTCACTTTCTCTCATGCCACGGGTACGGCCTATCTTTTACTTTATGTTAACGACATCGTTCTCACAGCCTCTTCACCTGCACTCCATCAGAGCATCATTCGGAAACTCAAGGCTGAGTTTGCCATGACAGACATGGGCAACTTACATTTTTTCCTCAGCATCAATGTCCATCGCACCTCCACTGGGATGTTCCTCCATTAGACTCAGTTTACCCATGACATCCTCGAGCGGGCTGGGATGGTCTCCTGTCGCCCCATCCCTACACCAGTCGACACGAAGGCAAAATTATCCTCCTCGGATGGGACGGCCCTTCTTGATCCAACGTTGTACAGGTCCATTGTTGGAGCTCTGCAATATCTCACGTTTACTCGATCTGACATCACTTATTCCGCCCAGCAGCTTTGCCTTCATCTCCATGCACCTAGGGATGTGGATCTCACGGCCTTGAAGCGGATCCTCCACTACCTGCAGGGCACGACCACTCACGGCATCCATCTGGCACGTTCCACTACAGACTCTTTGTAGGCCTACTCTAATGCAGACTGGGCTGGATGTCCTGACACTAGACGCTCCACCTCTGGTTACTGCGTTTTCCTAGGTGACAACTTGGTCTCCTGGTCGTCCAAATGCCAGGCCACCACCTCCCGATCCAGTGCCGAGGCCGAGTACCGGGCTGTGGCCAATGCCGTAGTTGAGACTTTGTGGATCCGCAACCTTCTCCTTGAGCTACAGCAGCCACTCCGACGTGCCACCCTTATTTTCTGTGACAATATTTGCACCGTCTACCTATCATCAAATCCGGTACAGCACTAGCGGACCAAACATGTGGTGGTCGACATACATTTTGTCCGGGATAAAGTAGCACTTGGGCAGGTTCGTGTTCTTCATGTGCCCTCTTCTTCCCAGTATGTTGACATCTTCACCAAAGGCCTACTGTCCCTGCTCTTCCTCGAGTTCAAATCCAGCCTAGGCGTCCGACCTCCTCCACATCCGACGTAGCCGGGAGCATGCTAAATATATTAATTATATTTATTATTCTTGTAGTTATTGTGTTACCATACTTGTATATGTTTCCTAATATGGCTCTCCTACTATGATTAGGATTGAAGCCTCTCGTATATATACATGTAATCTCTACACATTTATTCAATGAAAATATTCTTTCTACAAATCTTCACTCAAAAGTGAGAAAACCATACAAAAATGCAGCAGAGGAATAGAGGCAGTTTTACCGACATCGAGAGCTCCAAACAACAATCCCACCGTTGGATATGAAGAAGAGGATGTCAAGAGCTACATTCTAAAATTTCACCCCGATCGGATCTTGTTTGGCCGTCGATCAGAGCTCAAAACCATGCTGCACCTCTCTTTTTCTCTCTTCTTCCTTCTCTCGGTTTCACTCGTTTTCTTCTGTTTTTTGTGTGTTGCGGCAATTCTTTTCTTTCTTCTGTTTCCTCTCTATTTTTTTCTTTGAACTAGACTCATACCCGTGCGATGCACGGGTTGTTAGTTTACATATATTTAGTCAATGTTTGGAATAATGGAAAATGTTACAAAACCGGAAATATTACATAATTTAATATTATTCCCTAAAAAGGGAATTCTATACAGTAATGAACAAAGCTGATATGAAGTGTTAAAAGTTTTGGAACAGTTTTTTATAAACTACATTCGTAGAGAAAGATACATTGCTAATATTTATCCTTCTAAATTTAGAATTTCATAACAAAAATCTAACATTCGTTATAATTATTATATCCATACAAACATGGAAGATAAGATGTTTTACTTAAAAAAATTAACAATAAAAAGAAATACGTTGTCCATAATGATCGTTAATTTTTTTTTGTTTGGAATTTTAACTCGTTCAGATCGTCGCGGTGTAAGTGGTGCCACTATGGCACAATCATCACAAACAAAAAACAATTCTCATCCCACCTCACCAATTTGTAAGTACGATAGATGACCACGTACACTTAAGCATTATCAACACTTTTCCATAAAATTAGAGTCTCGATTACTCTTGCACTTGTAACATGAACTCACAAAATTTCCAATTTCTACTTTAATTGTGCAATAAATATGGTAACTTATAATATTTAAAGTATATTATTTTAAATAGAATTTTATTAAAATAAATTTTTAAACATGTTAAATAAAATAACAAAAAAATGGCCCAAGTTGACCGCAACCAACCCGATTAAATCTTTAATTGAATCTGAATTAAAAAATTAAATATTTGAAATTGACCCGTCAAAATTAAATCCAAACCCGAGTTAAATTGGGTTGGAATTGAATATACTCAAACCCATCAACCCATCTAAGTCCCTTAAAAAAATAAACTAATCCATCAGCCCAATTGTACAAACCCAGTCCACTACAACCCTTCAATCCAGCCCACTACAATTCTTCAACCCAGCCTACTATTAAAACCTAAATAAATTTTCTACCCTAGCTACCCTACCAAAACCAAAACCCAAATCTCTCTCTCTCTCGGTCGCTCCCTTTCCGTCGTTGCTTGTCTCGCTCCCTCCCTCTCTGTCTCTACGCCGCCGTTCGATGGATCTTCGTTTATAGATGTAAGATATATATGTATGTGTGTGTGTGTGTGTGTATGGGAGCGTCTAAAATGACATCAGTTACTTATACACCAGTTATTTACACCAGTTTGTTTGGGGTACCTACTGTGCTCCGTTTGTAAAAATGACGGTTCCTACCCCCTAACCCTCCCCCTAAACCTCAACCCCAGCCTGTTTTTAGATTGTTTTTTGGGATGTTACACACTCTCTTAATGCTACTTTTTTCGTCTAAAATGCATCTAATTTAGGAAAAGATTTTAAATATCCCCTTTTCCAGATTTATCTCGACAAGATGCACTCTGATGTGATGCGCATGCACTGTGATGACAGATATATGCATTGTGATTTGTTCTACAGATCTTATTCAAATTTCATTCTATTAATTTATGGATTAGCCAAGAATGACTCCTGCATGACTTTATATGCGATGAGAAAGTCAAAGAATGCATTATATTCCAAATAATTGTAATATAAGTTTTGAGAAATAGTTTACCTATGCAAGATTCGAACTCACATCTGTAGTACATACTGCTCTACCATTTGAGCTAATAGGCAATGATTTGTTTTTTCAAAGAGACTCCAATCACTTGGACCTATTATATACATATTTTAATTGGCTCAGATTTGGTCACAGCACCATGGCGGAGGTCAGGCTCTGATATATACTGATATACATGATGTGAATTGAGAAACACGCATGAAAAACTAAAATAATTATTCTTTCAATATCCAAAAGAGTAGTTCTGTATACTAACACCACTCTTACTTACTCATGATTTTGGTTCAACTTGAGAAGCAAAAAGCCATAATATAGATGCATCAGAGTAGTTGGGTGTGCATAATCCATATATATTGAAAGTATTTTCTAAAGGCCTTAATGAGCCCATTTAGGTTGGTGGAACCATGTAGTATTGAAATTTCAAAAGAACGCTACAATATAGTGAATATGCACTGTTTTGAGTAGCAATATGCACTATTCAAAGAAGAAATTGATCAATCAGTTTTCAATTACAAACCCCAATTTCAAGGGAAATAGTATTGGATAAGATAGACATAAAAGGAACAAACCTGATCAGTTTGAGAGTAAAGATGCACTACAGAGAACTTTTTGAGCAAATAAATACAAACTAAAACATCATATGTATAAATGGTGAATTGTAACAGAGTATGAGAGCACTAGAAATACGTATGAAGCCCCGGGGCTTCAAACTTTCTTTCTATGTCACGTCAGCTTTAACTTACACCAAAAATTCACTGGAAATGGTTTTGAAGCCCCGGGGCTTCAAACCTTCAATTTTACATTTTTAAATATACATCTTCTAAATTTAAATTAATTTATTATTTAAATTAATCGCAATGAGACTAGTGCATTAAAAAAATTACATTCATTAAAAAAATCTTACATTCATAAAAAAATTACATTCATTAAAAAAAATATTACATAAAAAAACAACAGTACAAAGAAATCACTAATTATTCGAACGACTAAAGATATGTTCGATCAAATCCGCCGTTAGTGCATTGTGAATCTCTCGGCTTCGAATTTCTTGGCGGTTGTGTCGTTTCTTTTCTTCTGTGATTTCTTCGTACATAGGCACCTCCTCGTCCGGGTTGTATTGACAAATCACAGTCCCGTTATCCTCTATGATCATATTATGAAGAATAATACATGCGTACACGGGACCTGATGCTCCGAGCCGACATATTCAAGTATTCGTTAAACATATCATTTGTCGTCCCGTATGCCAACTGACGGAGCGCGGCAGTGCACTTCTGGACGCTACTAAACCTGCGTCGGCTTCTCGCATCAAACCGTTGGGTGAACCAAGGAACCTCGCGTTCATCATCGGCGAGTATGCGTAAAAAGAGAAGACGACTCATCCGAAAACGATTACTAAAATCCTCTCGTGTATAAACACACGGATTATTAAAGTAGTCGTTTAGAAGTGAAGCGTGAGCGGCCGCTCGATTCCGGTTTAAACGTTGTCGTCGGGTCCAACTTCGGGAGGATTCGGCTTCTTATTGGCCATCTTTCCACCATTGAATACAATTCGTCGCGAAACAACGAAAAACGAAAGCTCTTTTTTCATCGTTGGAAGATGAACCCATTTTTAAAATATACTCCCTCCGTCCCCCATAGATCTTCCCAATAGCCATTTTTCTTTGTCCACAATAGATCTTCTCATTTCATTTTTTTAACAATTAAAATACTACAACTACCCCCACTTACTTTATTTATTACACCTCACCCACCTCATTTAATACACTCCACCCATTTTTCATTAAGGGTATTATACTCCCTCCGTCCCCCTAAGATCTTCTCGTTTTGACTTTTTGAGGTTTTTTAGGAGAGTTGAAAAAAGGTGAAAGTTTACGATAATACCCTTAATGAAAATGGGTGGAGTGTATTAAATGAGGTATGTGAGATGTAATAAATAAAGTAAGTGGGGGTAGTTGTGGTATTTTAAGTGTTAAAAAGGTAATGAGAAGATCTATGGTGGACAAATAAAAAGGGCTAATGAGAAGATCTATGAGGGACGGAGGGAGTAGTAAACTTTCACCTTTTTTCAACTCTTCTTAAAAACCACCAAAAGCCAAAATGAGAACATCTTAGGGGGACGGAGGGAGTATTTTATAAATATTTATAATAAATAATAAATATTTTAGAGAGAATATAAAGAGAGATGTGTGAGAGAATATTTTTTTAGGGGAATTTATAGGTTTTTTTTTAAATTTTGATTTTTTTTTAATTTGGGGGGAGGGGGGGAACGACTAAATTAGCCATTGGGGATGAGGCACAGGAGATGACGCTGGGGTAACGCCACCGGGGGGCGGTGTTTAACGCCCCCAGGGCGTTAAACGCCCCCAGGCGTTACATGTATACCCAGTGCCCTGAAAATCATATCCATACATGAAAAGAAACCCGAAACTAATATCATATCTACACATGAAATTAAACAGAAATTTGAAAACACAAACAAACACGATATGGAAAATCAGATCTAAACGTCAATATGTTGTAATTTATGAAAAGGAATAAATATACACAATACCTGATTGAGACGGATATCTATCGGATGTATTGTGTAACAGAGCCGGTAATTGTGGAATGAAACATGACGGTATGAATAAAGAATCACATTCTTAATTATGGAAATCACAAAACTAAAATGAGCAGTGATTGTGTGCTCATTTTATAGAGAAGATGGAGTGATAAGGCAATGGATCGAAAGTTCTGAAATACCCTCGCGATAAGTAAGAGTCTAGATCGCGGCAGATGGAGATCCAAGGGTTACTAATCATTCTCATTTCTTTCATTATATCTCATTCTTACCGAAACCAAACTATATATATATATATATATATATATATATATATATATATATATATATATATATATATATATATAAGAGGGTTCTTTAGTTGTGGTTATGACATGGCAAATTTTTTTATCCACATGGCATGATGTCATTACTTTATTGGTCCACATGACATTTATTACAATTTTTTCATTTAAAAAACTATTCATGATTATTGTATTTAATTACATTAAATTTGTATATATTAAAGTCTTCATCTTCTAATTGTTATACGAATATGTCTTTCATCATTTTAAAATATATTTTAATGTCTTATTATTTAATTAATTTTTTCAAAGGTTATATAAACTTTATTAATTCTTTAAAAGACAACACTTTGTATGAATTTTTACACCATTTTCCCTTTTTATTACATTTTAAAAATATAAATTTATATGAATTATAATATATTTGCATCATTATTAAAATTAAATTTTTTATTTCAAAACAATATCATAAGAATTGGTTAAAAATTCTATTTCTTATTTATTTATTTATTGTATCTACTATTAAAAATACTATATTTAGTAGTTAAAACATACGGAGTATATATACGTATATGCGCATATTTAGTATTCACCATTTTTTCTTTTATTACCTTTCAAAAATAATAATTATATAAAGTACCGTTATCTAATAGTCTCGCTACAATAAACTATTATATATAAATTTCAGAGCATGGGAATTATTTTTAAAATACAATTTTTTTCAGAAAATATATATTATCTAATAATAGTCTAGCTATAATATAATGTTGGTCTATTTCTTTTAAATGAATGATATTTAATTAACAAAAAACGTTGGTGAATGAATTGAACTGCATTCTGATTCTAATACTTTTACATTTATTGAGTCAACCAATTCTAAAGATTTGCATTTTTGGGAAGAAGACAATAAAGTAAATTGATGTGATAAAAAGTTGACCTTCTAAATTTTGATTATTGGATTCGAAAGAAGAAGATTTTTATCATTTAATACGTATAAAATTTGTAAATACGTTTAGGGTCAAAAATATGTGTATTATACATTTGTCACTTGAAAAATTCGTATTCGGGAGTATAATACGCGTATTATACGTACGGTGTATAATATGCATATTATACGCAAATAAGCTAACAAAGGTTTTAGGAAGCATTTGGCACCTCTTTAACTTCAAAACTCTCGAGTTAAGCGTGCTGGAACGGGAGTAGTCCCAGGATGGATGACCCACTGGGAAGTTCCAGAAAACAATCCTACATATAATATCATATCCAAATTTCTAAAAAAAACTTATAATGCATGGCATATTATTGTTAAAAAATTAAAATAAATACAATTAAATTTTAATTCATATAATGTTTATATATTAGTTTAACTTTTAACAAATATACAAAATGTTAATATAATTCTTAAATAGTCATACATATATCTTTGTACACTATTTTATTTGCTATTTTTTCTTGGAGTTCAGTTTTTAGAAAATAGTAGAATAAAATGTATTTTCCTTTTTTATTTTCATACATGTATAGTGTTTCATACACCAAGATGGCAGAATAAAATAAAAAATTCAAACTTTTCCTTAAAAATTTAAAATACAATTTTCTATCAAAATTATAAATTTATTTAGTCAAAGTGTAAAATAATAAGAGTCATAGAGGAAATTAATGAATGCATCCTTCCCTCGCATACCACGATATTTCTAAAAATAAAATGTTTAAGAAAGTTATTTACAAAAAGTTAATGTAGTATCCTTCATATCTACATGCGTGTATAATATTCATGTATTTCATCAATAGACATTGTGATTGAACAAATTTAATAGTAATTTAGTTATGAAATATTTGCACTAAATAACATTAAAACTTAAGTCATTTTCCTAAATTGCACTTAAATTGTTTTATTCTCTAAATAGCACTTAATAATGTCCATAATGACCAGTGATAACAAATACTTCGTATTTACTTGAATAATGACTAATGCATAATGACTAAAAATGCTACATTGGGAAGAAAAACACATGTGGTGCTATTTAGAGGAAGTCATTATGTTTAAGTGCTATTTAAGTAAATTCCTCTTTAGTTATTTATTCAATGTAAGTTTTATTCCTTAATATAATACAGAGTAACAATTTTATAGATATATTTATATAAAAATATGCGAGCCCATGCGAAGGACGGGATAAAAACTAGTGAAGAAGGTAAAGATACCTTTTCAGAATTGAAGAAGGTATAATGCTTCCTTATTTACCTCTCCCATTGAAGAATGATTTTTAATAAAAAGAGATATATATCACAATTATTACTCTTTACCCTCTCATATACCCCTCCTCTTGGAGTTGCTTTTAAGGCATTAGAAATAAGCCTTTATATTAGGGCCTTTTTTCCGTCTTGACCTAGGCCATGAGGTTCTAAGGACCGGTCTTGATTAGCGTATATTGTACTTATTGTACTTATGGTAGTACATATGTAGCATTGGGCCGATGGTTGGGTGTGTTTGAAAATAATATTTTCAATTTTGAATTAATTTTTTGTGGTATAGATTAATTTTTAAAATGTTCACACTAAAAAATTTTGGTTAAATAGTTTTTTTTCAAAAGAATTTTACTAAACTTTAATAGTGATGCCAAATGGGCCATGCATATTCAATGCACAAAAGGAGTACGGACTATAATGTTAATAAGGCTTCAACCTTTTGAAAATATTTAGTAGTTGCAGCGTTTCAATTCTAATACTTTCACATTAAGTAATTTAATCTCCACCATTATATTAAAAAATAATCTAAAACGTCAACGAATAGATAGTTAAGAACATTATTCCCAAAACTCTAAAAGAAGCTAAACAATACTTTGGTTCTCTTCTTAATTAATTCGGGAAATAGCGTTTTACTTAATAAATGCCCTACGAAGTACTCCGTAGTATTTAATTTCGGGACTTAGAAACAGATTGTTAATTAGATGAGTTATGAATTTGGAAACTCATGAATGTCGTATATGAGCATATCAACCGCTGGTTAGAAATAAGTTTTTTTTTTACAATATTTTATGATTATAAATCTTCTACAATTGTAAGCAAATGCGAAAGTGTTGATATGCACTCTTGTTATGGTGTGAAGAATCAAAGTCAAATTTTGGTATGGTATTGCTTCTATTTACTCTCTCTCTCTCTCTCTCTTGCAATGAGTTTGTTCATTTTGATTTTTCATACAAATATATTTGGTATTTTCACCATCATTTAATTGAAAAATACAATGAATAATGATATTGAGAAAATAATTTAGTACTCCCTCCGTTCTCAAAAACACTTCTTCTTTCATTTTTTTCCACTTCCAACAAAACACTTTCACTTTTTATTAAAAAACCATTTTTACCCTTACTTTTTCATACCCTACTTATCACATACTCCCTCCGTCCCGTGAAACATGGGACATTTGCTTTTTAGGAGGGATTTAAGGGAGTGTATTTTGGTATTGAATTTCCAAAAATGTCCTTTGATGTGATGGGTAAAAGTATGATTTGATTGATAGATTATTAGTAAAAAGGTATGATGTGATAGTTAGGGTATGAAAAAGTAAGGGGTAAAAGTGACTTTTTAATAGAAATGTGAAGTGTTTTGTGGGACGGATAAAAAAAGAAATGTCCCATGTTTCACGGGACGGAGGGAGTAATACTTTTTCTCTAATAATTTACCCATCACATCTTACTTTTACTCATCACAACAAGGACAAAATTGGAAGTCAACTACAATTTAACATTTCCTTATTTTAATATTTTGTCAAAGTAGGAACTCTTTTTAAGAACAGAGGGAGTATGTAGTAATACTCCGTAGTTTGTTTTGCAAAATAGTATTGAAATAAGTTACTTTATAATAATTAATATTTTTATATTGTTAATTAGACCATTCATGATGAAGTCAAATGCTAGTTTTTTTAGAAATCACCCTAAATTGGACTAAAATATAGAGAAAAGTATCAAAATATGACTTCTATGTTTTTTTCCGAAATAGGACTTTGCACTGTGGTAATGTGACTTTGTCCTATTGTAATGTGGCTGTGTACATTTGCAAATTATTATACTTTTTTGGTAATGTATATGACCATGTATGCTAATGTAAGTCCTATTTCGGGAATAAAACATAGAAGTCTTATTTTGGTATCTTTTCAATGTTTTAGTCATACTTTGGTCTTTCTTCCTAGTTTTTTTCCCCAAGGGTTTATCTAAAAGACCGATTATGTTTGTCCCCTGAAAGCAAATTTTTCTGTGGTCTTAAAGTTCATGCTTATCATGATATGGACATTAGTACATTTATAGCATAAAAGAAGTGTGCCTTTTTCTAAATACTCCCTCCGTTCCACAAAACCCTTCCGGTTTTGACTTTAAGGAAAAATAAGGAAAGTGTAATTTTGGTCGACTTTCCAATTTTGCCCCTGATGTGATGGAAAAAAGTAAGATGTGATAGTTTGGTTATTAGAGAAAAAGTATGATGTGATAGGTAAGGATATGAAAAAGTGGGGGTAAAAGTGGTTTTTTAATAGAAAGTGGAAGTGTTTTGTGGAAAGCAAAAAAAACGAAAGAGGGAGAGTTTTGTGGAATGGAGAAAGTATAAGATATCATCATGCAAAACCATGAAAAGTATGGGAAAGTCTACATTTTAAATATGGACCATGAGACCATATAAACATCACTCTTATTTAAAAGACTAAAAATGAAAGCAAATAAAAAGTTTATAATAGATGTGGTATTATAAGTAACTGTAGTAGTAGTAGTAGTTATTATCAATAACATGTACTTTCTCCGTTTCAAATTAATCTCTCGGTATTCCTTCTTGAAACGTCCCAAAAAAGTTTCATAACTTTTTTGAAAGCGTTTTGTAGCTCAATATCTTTCTTTCCTCTTTATTGTGTAGATTACTTTCAACCAAACAATTTTACTTCTATTAACTTTTGTACCAAATTCAATCCAGAAAATTAATTTGGGGCGGAGGAAGTAATTAATATTAATAGTACATTTAAGTAACAAAATTATTGTTTTATTAAAAAAATTTCAAAATAAAAATTTATTATTATTATTATTATTATTATTATTATTATTATTATTATTATTATTATTATTATTATTATTATTATTATTATTATTATTATTATTATTATTATTATTATTAGCTGCCGGAAGAAAGCAAAAACACAGGTAAAAACTCAAAATAAAGTGTCCATCCGGCCGGCCACGAAAATATCAACTACGGTGTAATATAATAGGTATTCTTGTTTAATTTTGTGTGGGGAAGCGGAATAATAATAATCATATATATATATATATATATATATATATATATATAATATATATATATATATATATATATATATATATATATATATATATATATATATATATATATATATATATATATATATATATATATATATATATATATATATATATTATATATATATATATATATATATATATATATATATATTATATATATATATATATATATATGCAATTAGGACTGTTATATACTCACTCCGTCCCTAAATAAAGTTCCTCTTTCGTTTTTTCTTTGTCCCTAAATAAACTTCTCTTTTCCCTTAAAAAACCCCTTTTACCCCTTACTTTTTCATACCCTACCTATCACATCATACTTTTTTACTAATAATCTACCTATCACATCTTACTTTAACACATCACATCAAGGGTATTTTTGGAAAGTCAACAACAAAATATCCCTCAGTTAAATCCTCAAAAAGTCAAAAATGGAACTTTATTTAGGGACGGAGGGAGTATATATAGGTAATATAACAGAGTTTGAGTAAATATGCAATTAGGACTGTTATATTAATTAATCCCTCTGAGTTAAATACATACATCCTGCATGGATTAGGAGTGTAAACCTATAAGTAATAACCCATTATTATTATTTAATTTCTCCGGGCATCAATATTCAATTCCAGGCATGTGCCCTACTCCCTAGCTAGTTCATGTTCTAATTAATTCTTGTATGAATATAATTAATTAATACCGTATGTTGTATATATGCAATATGAGAAGTTTAATTATTTTACTCAGGTGGTAAATAATTGCTGTGGAATTGAATTTATTGCTGTTCGAGAGAGATGGCGAAGTCAGGATCAAATATTATACGGCGGCCGGTTTTTATTGTTCTGCCATTCTTATTGCTCTTTTCTTCTTCGGTCGTTCATGCAATAAGGTACTACGTATAAATTTTCTCCCTCTCATAATCTTGAAAAGTATATACTCTTAACGTTTAGCGTTAGCGTTTTGAAAAAGATTAGCGTTAGCGTTTTGAAAAAGTTATTTCTGGGTAATGTTTAGCGTTAACGTTTTTTAAAAATAATCTACACCATTGAAATTTTATCCAAAACGCTAACGGTAATCTGTAACGCTATGTGGTTAGTTATTAATTATACTTGTACTCAACTCCGTATATAAGCAAAATATTCTTATTGCCTTTTTTCTTGTTTCAAACCTTAGCTTTGCACGTAAATTAAAGAGGGAGTTTAATAATGTGTTTGATTTGGATGATGATCAAGTCAAAACTTAACTTTTAAGAGGGGGCTTGTAATTAATAATTTCCTTCGTTTCCTTAAGTAAAATGGTTTTAAATTTACTTTACTTAAAAATGAATTACTATAAAATTAAAAAATAAAAATTATATATAACTTATAAAAAATGGCCTAAAGCTCCAGCACTCCTCCTGCGGTTTATCAGCAAATATCAATGTCTCCTGTTTTCAAAACTTATATATAAAATTCATGTACAAAATTATTCTAGTGAACTTTTGATTTTTTGATAATGACTTCAAGGTTTCACATTATCTAATATATGTTCCGGTGTATCCTCAATTTTCTGGTAAGAACGTTCAGGTCTCATATTATTTGAAATATACTACAGGTGTCCTTAAAATCAGTGGTTATGTACTTCTTTGGTACATTCAGTCTATTTGACCGTTAGGATTAAAAAAATTTGTACTTTGACAAATACTAAATTTTACTTTCATAATCAATATTTTATTAAATTCAAATAAAATCCTTCAGTTTTCAAAGTAAAGTAATTTTTAATCCCAACACCTCGAAGTATATTTTCGATAATGTGAGACCTGAGTGTTTTTACCAAAAAATTGAGGGTACCCCAGAGCATATTTTAGATAATATGAGACCTGAAAGTCATTATTAGAAATTCGAGGGTACCCTAGAGTAATACTCTGCAATTCATTTATATTCAAAACATTGCACATAAACTTCTCTAAACATTTCAAATAATTTTCGTGAAAAGAGAGACATTGGTGTTTATTTTTCAAGTCACGTGGCATCGGAGCTCATTTCTTATTTTTCATTCATTTTTACGTTATTTCCTTTTTATCTTTGTTTCGTTCTCAGTATATATGTCTTTAGTTTCTCTTTTTAATTTTTTTCATAAGGTTTTGAAAATTCTAAATTGTTTGCATTTGAAATAAAAAATAGTTAAAATAGAAAATATTAACATATACTGCATCTGTCTCCAATAAAAAGTTTTAATGAGGCATAGAAAAAGAAAAAAACAAGGAAGAGAAAATATTAACATATACTGCATCTGTCTCCAGCTCTTTGACATTTTTAAATCTGTTCAATCAAGAAAAAACATATTTTTGGACCAGCACCAAACATTTGTGAAAGAAGTTCTCATTTTATTTTTAAAATTGAATAAATAACCTTTTTTAAAATCCCAATTACTATTAATTTTTTTTAGATGTCTAGAAAAGGAACCTTATTCGCGCACTGAATAGCTACTTTTTCATTTTTAGAGTATTTTATACTCCATCCGTTCTCAAAAAGAGTTCCTATTTTGAAAAAGTGGAAAAATAAGGAATTGTTAAATTGTAGTTGACTTCCAATTTTGCCCTTGATGTGATGGGTAAAAGTAAGATGTGATGAGTAGATTATTAGAGAAAAAGTATGATGTGATAGGTAGGGTATGAAAAAGTAAGGGTAAAAGTGGTTTTTTAATAGAAAGTGGAAGTGTTTTGTTGGAAGTGAAAAAAATGAAAGAGGAAGTGTTTTTAAGAACGGAGGGAGTATGTAACATTATTTTATGGCTATGTAATTGAAATAGCCTATATATGTAACATTATTTTATGGCTATGTTACAATTTTTGTCCAATATATACTCTTTTGCTAAAGGTATTCCCATCTCTTATGATAGAAATTTTAGTACTCTATTACTAAAACGACTTTTTTTATTCAATTTGATAATTTAATGGGCAAATCTCGATCGGAAGCATAGATCTCAAGTGAATGAGTTGATGAGTTCGATTAATTATGGATTGATGATATATAGTATCACGTACCATTTTAAATTGCAGGTCCATTCCAGCAAATAACACTCAAGACTTACAAGCATCTAATCCCTTGAGACTTACCATTACAGATACGCATGTAAACTGATATATACTTGTTCATAGTTATTAGTAAAAGAAATACTTTCATAATTCCAAAGCTGATTCTAAGGTCTAAAATTAAACTACAATTATGCTTTATATTCAGGTGGTGATGGACAATGGTTTTATCACAGTGACACTCTCGAACCCGACGGGAGGAATTGCCGAGATTCGGTACCAAGGAATTGATAATGTGCTCGAATATGGTTTCAAAGAAACAAATAGAGGGTATTGTTAACCATAATGTATTATTTACAACCTAGTAAAAATATGCCAACAAATTGGACTCCATATTGTAGACATACACACACGTACACTATAGTTAAATTTTGGATTGGAACCTTTTTTAATAGGGTAATTTACGTAAATAGGCCTAAAACATAATGACTTTCTCAATATAGGACTTTATGTTTTTATTTTCCAATGTAGAACCATTGGTCATTATCTATTAGTCATTATTCAACTAAATGTCCAACATTACTAGGACATTATTCTTCTCACTCGTCATTATTAAGTCATATTTATGGAATAAAAAGTTTAAGTCCCACATTGATAAATGACTTATGTTTTAATCTTATTCACTGTAAATTTCACTTTTTAATATTCTACCATGCTTCTTAACTCATCACGAGGGTCTCTAAGATTCAAACGCGTGACCAAAAATAATTGTTGAAGAATAAGAAGCTAAGACATTTTTTTTATTGTCTAACGTTAATGAAATTTTTACGTATACAGGTATTGGGATATTGTTTGGAACAACCCAGGGAAAGACAATAGTGGTCACTTTGAGATGTAAGTTTTTTTTATTTTATGTGTGTTCCTATATCCACTCTCATTTTGACCAAATCCATCAAAGTTATGACAAATTGATAATTTTACTCTTAAAAGTTGCTTTGCATCTTAACTTTCTCTTTTATATTTTTAAGAGTAAAATTGTCAACTTCTCATAAATGGGATGGATTTAGCCAAAATACTGGTTGATTTAGTAACACTCTTATTTTATACGGAGTATATCTCTAATTTAACCTTTGCCATAACGAAGGCTTCCAGCAACACATTTTAGAGTAATCACATCAGACCAAAACCAAATAGAGATCTCATTCACAAAAAGTTATGATCCCAAAGATTCTTCCAGTACAGTTCCTCTAAATGTAGATAAAAGATATGTAATGTTACCTGGCCAGTCTGGCTTCTACACGTACGCAATCTATGAACATCTTCAAGGATGGCCTGATGTAGACATTGGCCAAACTCGAGTTGCTATCAAGCTGCAAAGAAGATTGTAAGTTATATTATACGTTTGAAATGATAAAGTTAACCTTTTAATTCTATTACACTTCTGATCGCATTTGCTTGATATATATATTGTTTCATTTACACAAGATTCAACTATATGGCTATATCGGATGACATACAAAGAGAAATGCCCAGTGACAATGATCGTTCTATAGGAAAGACCCTCGACTATAAAGAGGCAGTTTTATTAACCAACCCATCTAATCCTACTATGAAGGGAGAGGTAATACAAATATATATACCATTTAGGAGTAATTATTACCTACACATTTTAAAAGTTGCAAGACTCTTGATTTAAGGTTTTTAATGCCACATCGATATTTATATATAGGTAGATGATAAATACCAATACTCGTTAGAAAATAAGGATATTAAAGTGCATGGATGGATTTCTCCAAACCCACATGTTGGATTTTGGATCATCACTGGGGCGGATGAGTTTCGATCTGGAGGGCCAATAAGACAAGATCTCACCTCTCATGTTGGCCCAACTGCCTTATCGGTATGAAATTAATAGCTACTTATAAGCACCACGACGACTATTGATTTTAAAAAAAATTTGAGTCTTGAATCATAAGCTTAAGTTTGAGTTTTACTTGTACACCTTCAGATGTTTTATAGCGGTCATTATGCTGGCTACAACTATGGTGTTAGTTTGCGAAATGGCGAAGCTTGGAAAAAGGTCTTTGGACCAGTTTTTATTTATCTCAATTCTGACAACGGCAGTGACCCAAAACCCCTTTGGGAAGATGCTAAAAAACAGGTACTCCATAGTTAATTTAATTATTAGAAATACACACACACACATACATATACATACATACATACATACATACATACATACATACATACATACATACATACATACATACATACATACATACATACATACATATATATATACTCCCTCTGTCTCAAATTTGATTGCAAATTCAGATTTACGAGGTAAAACACCGTATCTTTCGAAATTATTGTATTTACAAATTATTACATCAATAACAAATAGAAATTACATATTAAAAAATTACGTCAAAGTTTCTACAAAATAAGATGTGAAAAAAATATCTAAATTTATCAAATAATCAATGAAAGTACAAAAATTATTGAGAGGTGTGAAAAAATCATACTCCTCCGTCCTTAAATGTTCTTCCCAGTTATTTTTCATACGGTCAAACTTTAATCACTTTCTTTACCTATTTTAATAGGTACAGAGTATTTGGTAAAATAATATAGTCTTGTCACTACTTGTTTTGTCGAATTTTTGAAGTAGTTTTTAAATATATAAATTCTATTTTTTAATTTTACACATACAATCAAATAAATTTAATTGAAAATAAAATCGATCAAAATTTCATAAGCATAAACATGAACATTATAGAACACAGGGAGTAATCAAAATATGGCGAGATGGATTATAATTTCAGAGAGAAGCTGGAGCTTCTCTAAACCCAGCTCGCCTTCCGATCCCAGACCTATCTACGATCGACCCTCCTCCACACATCTTCAGCCAAAAAACAGCCTCCTTGAAGAACCCCCCCCCCCCCCCCAGGGGAATGCCAATCCCAAAATCTACAGGCAGGCCTCCATGGAAGCGCCTCTCACGAACCAGAACCTTCCCCGACAGTCTTGGCACAACCTCAATCCAATACATATGTCATCACAGAGGCTATGGTCTTCGAACAACAGGCACCTAGCTCTGTTCCTTCCACGAGGAGGGTTTATCTAGAAACCAATAATTGCAACTTCAAGTATAAGATTGAGGGTAAGATTTTTGTCTTCACTATCACTGAATTCAATAGGAAATTCTGTATCACTGAATTTCATAGGAAAAAAACTTTTCGATATTTGGTTTGGATTGGACTCTTGTGCCTGGATCTTAGACTCCCTACTGTTTTTCACTTCTAAGGGGCATCTGCGTCCTGAGCATAGGAGAGAACAAAACAGAACAATTTCCCTTAACTTCCAGTCTACTAGAATTCGAAATTTCCTCGAGCTCTGTGAACATCACCAAGATGGGAAGACATGCATCTTTCTTTCTACCTGAGGGAACTCAAGGAGATGGGAAGACCTTAGAGCTCAACTAACCTATGGGAAAAGCTTGTTCTAAGTGAGCATTCTCTGTGTCTCGCCTATCCAGTGATGCTGTGTTGATAATCTTTGTTTACGGTTTCCACTGTTTAATTCGCTGTGTTTAGTTAGTTGATTGTGCTTTGTTCAGTGAGGATGATTATTTTTTAAGTTCAGCTTTTTGTGTTGGGAATTAAACACACAACACACACACAAATAATCTGCGAGAAACGAGAGAAAACGGAACACAAACGACACACAAGAATTTAACGTGGTTCGGTTTCCCTAATCCACGGCTGCAACAGGAGGATTTTCTTATTTCACTGTTGCGTCGATTACAAGTACAAGTATGCAATATATATATAGGAAGAGTGCATCTAGGGTTTTGTAACATGGGTCGGGCCAAAAGTCAAGCCCAAGCCTCCACAAACCCAACATTCTCCCACTTGGAGGCTTGATAGTCATCAACTGTCATCCACCACGATTCCCTGTACATCGAGTAATCTTCCTCAGCTCTCCTGTTGCAGGGCCCTATCATCAGACAACTGAAAGGCCCGTTGAAGCTCTCCCAAGCTCCAACACATCAGTCATGGCAAAATCTGCCCTACCGGCTCTCACTGCATATGCACACTGCCATATCCTGGAACATGCTGAGAACAAACACTCTCCGTACTCAGCAAGAAATTTTCTGGAGATGTTCCAACAGCTGGAATACTGGTTCTTCTGACCCACTGTCTTCTAGGCAACTTGGCTGAAGCGCCTCTTGAGCTCCCACTGCCACAAAGACCTCTGACTGCCCCCCTTGAACCTTTTCACGCTCATTCATCCTGAGTCTGACTAGTGGCTCTAGGTTTCTCTCTTGCACAGACAACCTTATTCTGCCCATGAGACTCTGTGAACCGGACTTTGTTTCTCTTCTGAACTGGGATGGTCACTCCCTCGGATGGTAACTCGACCATATACAACGAACCTCTCTTATTTCCACGGGCCATGATAAGATTTCTCTTCACGACCTTCCACTGCCCATCTCTGAACTTCACCTCATGTCCCTGTTCGTCCAACTGCCTGACAGAAATCAAACTTTTCTTCAAGGCTGGAACAACTTTGACATCCTTCAAAGTCCAGAAACCGACTGGGGTCTTCAGCACTATGTCACCCATGCCCGTCACATCAAGAGCTCTGTCGTCCGCTAGTCGTACTTTTCCTCACAGCAAGTCAGAGTGACTTCCTCGTCACTCGCAGAGCCTTCAGCAATGTTAACTTTCTTGTCATTCGGGCATTGATTCCTAAAATGCCCCACCTCCTTGCAGTTCCAGCACGTTACACTTGAGCTGTCACGAGTCTTCGACCGACTCCGTTGTTTGTTCCTGCTCCCACTACCTCTGCTATTCCTTCTGCCTCTACCAAGATGAAGCAATTCACCAGATGACTCCCCTGAACTCTTTCTTCTAACATCCTCGCCAAGAACGAGATCTCGAATCTGATCAAAGGTGAATCCATCAGGTCCCACTGAACCGGTAACCGCTGTAACCGTTCCGGACCAACTATCAGGTAAAGACGATAGCAGTAGTAAAGCTTGAACTTCATCATCGAACTTAATGTCCACTGACAAAAGTCAAAAGTCTGGCTAAGATCGAATTCAACTTGTTGATATGCTCGGTAACTGAAGTGCCTTCTTTCATCTTTGTGTTCACCAGCTCTCTGATCAGAAAAACTTTGTTCGCTGCAGATGGCTTCTCGTACATGTTAGACAACGCTTGCATAATTTCCTTTGCTGTCTTCTTCTTCAGAATGTTGAACGCAACATTCTTGGTCAACGAAAGACGGATCACGGACATAGCTTTCTGATCCAAACCAGCCCAATCTGCATCTGACATCTGTTTTGGTTTGTCACCCAATACCACGTCCAAATCTTTCTGAACCAGTAAATCATCAATTTGCATTTTCCACCAACTGAAATCTGTACCATCGAACTTTTCATTTCGGAACTTCCCGTCTTCTGCCATCTCAAACGACTAGACGAGATACCCGGTACAACTAATTTCAGATCTTGGTATTTTTTTCGTCAGAAAATCAGGCCAAATCCACAGCCCACCAATAAGACCAGTCCAAACCAAATAGCCAGCCCAAAACAAAAATCACACGGCCCAACTGTTTTTTTCTCTTCTTCAATCCAGCAAAAAACCTTTTTTTCTTTTTGCCGAACCTGCAAAGCAAGAAAAATCAGCCCCCTTTGCTTTTGTTTTTTTCCCGGCGAAGGCAAAACAGGACGGCGGCGGCGACCTCCTCGACCCAGTAGCGCGACTGAGGACGGCGGAGGTTCAGGATTCCCAACGCGACTTGACTGCACGCGGATGGTGGCGATTCTCCTCGAACCAGCGGCGTGGATCTCAGGACAGCGGCGGCGATTCGGAAGGTGGGTACTGGGAGGCGCGGCCTGCTACTCGCGAAGCCCTACCCAGCGCCTGCGGCGGTCGGCGGGAGACCAAGGCTGTGCGACGGCGGCAGTGAGGCAACCCCAAGGCTGCGGCTCTCTCCCCTGCTGCGCAACTCACTCCGGCGCGGCCCTCACAGCGGCGACTGTTCAGATCCTAGCAGTGGCTATCACAGATCCGAACGAAACGGACGGACGCTCCTTCCTCTTCTCAGATGGCACACGGTTCTTACTCCAAGAACCCTAGGTGACAGCTTCTAGCTATTCGTGTTCTCGTGTTGTAGAACCTGGCTCCGGTACCGCTTGTTGGGAATTAAACACACAACACACACAAATAATCTGCGAAAAACGAGAGAAAAGGAACACAAACGACACACAAGAATTTAAGCAACAGGAGGGTTTTCTTATTTCACTTGTGGTGTCGATTACAAGTACAAGTATGCAATATATATAGGAAGAGTGCATCTAGAGTTTCGTAACATGGGCCAGGCAAAAAGTCAAGCCCAAGCCTCCACAAACCCAACATTTTGGGCTAGTCTTGAACTACGGCACTTCCAGTTCATACTACTAAGGCCTTTGATTTTTTGTTGATCTGCTAGTTACCACAGTTTGGATATTGTTTTGACATTTGGGTCTCATTACATTTCTTGTTCACTGCTGACTATGTATTCAAGCACTTTGTAGCCCCCCTGAATCCATACTTGGAATTTTACTCTGTAGTGATCATTCAAAGAAAGTTACCTCTGGCCTTAAAAGAATCAGGCAAGTGATTGTGGCTCTTTTCTGGTGTTTGTTTTCGCTTCTCAGAAAGCTTAATGATAGCCTCTACTAATGACATTACCTCAAATTATCAGCACTAGCATGGTTGACATATATACTCTTGATATTTAGCACTCGGATGTTAACTTTGAGATTGATAGTTGAAGAAGATTATGGACCGTTGGCAAGAATCTAAACATAATTTTTTTCCTTCCCTCGTTTTTCTGCCTTTATGCAAAACCAAATATGGACAATCTCTTGACTGCACCAAGCAGAAATGCAGACTCTCTGGCCTTTCCGTAGTGTGTGTGTGATTACCATATTATACTTCTAAGTTTATGAAACTCACCATTTTATTGGATAATTGTTCAAAAAAATATTACTAATGACAACTTTTGTCATTAATCCTCAACAGATGGCTGTAGAAACTAAAAGCTGGCCTTACGACTTTCCCAAGTCAGAAGACTATCCAAGTGCTAGTCAACGGGGAACAATCACAGGTCGACTGCTAGTACGTGACAGGTGATTTTTTTTAAATTAAATTTGTATGGATTAATCCAAGCATATGAGTTTGAGTAGTTTTGGTTGAGTTAATTGGTTTCTTGATATCTATGTATGTTCATTTTTAGGTATCTAAACGAGGAGCTTATCCCGGCAAAATCTGCATATGTCGGTCTCGCTTCACCGGGTGCGGATGGATATTGGCAAAAAGATGCCAAGGTTTAGAAAAACAACTCTTATCATTTACATGCATTCTTTTTATTCCTCACTGTTTTATCACTTTATTTACTTAAATAACGCCATTTTTTCCCCTTTGGTTCTTGTAGATATGTTGACATAGCTAAAATATATATATATTTGTTGTCTAGGGCTATCAATTTTGGACACAAACAGATGACAATGGATATTTCCGAATCAGTGCAATACGACCTGGAAATTATAACTTGTATGGTTGGGTCCCTGGAATCTTGGGAGACTATAGAAACACAGTTGACATTATAATAAGACCAGGAGAAGAAACCAATCTAGGTGAACTTGAGTTTCATCCTCCTAGAAATGGCCCAACCATATGGGAAATCGGCATCCCGGATAGAAAGGCAACAGAATTCTTTATACCTGATCCTTCACCCAACCTCATGAACTATGCATTGCTCAATCATACTGAAAAGTATGATCTTGTAACATTACATCCATGCTCACCTTTTATACTGAAGTGTATACAAATGAGAATTTTGAATTCAAATTAAGTTTAATAAAATTAAAATTAACTAATTTATAAAACCAACAGGTTTAGGCAGTATGGATTATGGGATCGGTACACGGATATATACCCTTCCCAAGATTTGGCTTACAGAGTTGGGAGAAGTGACTATAAAAAGGATTGGTTCTTCGCACATGTCAGCAGGTGCGTACTTTCTTTGGGTTTTTTCAACACAACATTTTTATGCTACATTCTTCATATCATGAGATGGGTATTGAGAAAAAAGATTGCTCATAATTTTTTCCTTCAATGATTACACAATCATGTAGGAAAGTCGGGGACAACTCGTACGAACCAACAACCTGGAGCATTTCGTTCCCGATGGAGAATGTTAACCCCGCAGGAACCTACACACTCCGTATAGCGTTAGCTGCCACCAACTTAGACAGAATTGATGTACGTATTATCATTATTATTGTTGTTATTATTGTGTTCATTGGATTTTGATGCAGAAGGAAGTAATATAAGTGTATCAATTCAAGAAACAATCAGAGGCTTTATTTTGTTTAAGATCAAATGACAAAAAAATGATTTTAATTTTGGTGCACTCGTAGGTTTTGATCAACAACCATAGTGCACGTGTTGGGTTCACGACGGATGGAAGTGGAAGGGACAATGCCATTGCCCGGCACGGAAGTCACGGAGTGTATACACTTTCGAGTTTTGAGTTTCGAGGAAGTGAACTCGTGAACGGAGAAAACACAATATATTTAAGACAGGCAAGAGGTGGATACCGTTTCACAGGAGTCATGTATGACTACGTTCGTTTGGAAGGGCCAGGCGTCTAATATTTTTAGTTGCCTGTGAGTTCGGTGTAGATATATAGTATACCCATTATTTACCTTAGCATTTTTTTTTTTTGCACGTATTCGAGATATTTATATACAACTAGGCTAGGATAATCCTATAGTTTTTTTTTAAAATATTAATCCTACCGTTACTAGCGTAGTTTTGGACTTTGTTACTGAAATATGGTATGGTTTATTATTCTTGATGTCTCGTATAAAATTTGTTTTTTTTTTTTGGAACCTTAGCTTAGAGCATCTTTATCGACAGTGGAATGTTTGACAAATGATGAAGTGGAAGAGAAGAAAGTGAAGGAAATAATTAAAAAAGGGGTAATTTACCTAAATAAGACTAAAACATAATGACTTTCTCAATATAAGATTATATGTTTTTATTTTCCCCCTATTAGTCATTATCTTTTAGTCATTATTCAACTAAATGTTCAGCATCATTATTCTTCTCAGTAGTCATTATTAAGTCCTATTTAGAAAATAAAAAAGTTTAAGTCCTTCATTGGGAAATGACTTATGTTTTAGTTCTATTAAGTACAAATTTCACTTAAAAAAGAGGGAGAGTCGGAGAGAGAGTCAAGGGAGGAAAAGAAGTGCACCGCGAAAAAACGAAAGAAATGGGAGAGAAAAAAAGGAAGAAAAAGAAGAAAGAAAGAAAGAAAGAAAGAAGGAAAGAAAGGAAGAGGAAGAAAAATAGAAAAAAGAAGATAAAAATAAACAATATGTTTTGTACTATGGTAAAAATTAATTACAGCATCACTTTATTTTTTTTAGTTTTTCTTTGTGTCGTGTATGGTATAATATATGAGCTTAAGTTATTTCATTAAAATAAAGAAAAAAATTATTCAAATAATCTCAATTTTACCTGGGATGGTCTTTCAAAAATAATTTTACTTTCCATCGTGATGCATAATAATTCCAATTTTACTAAAATTTGCAATTTTTTTATCGCCGTTAAATTACTAACGGCAGGTTAACGAAAATGCATGTTTTGCGTGACAAAATGAAAGTTGAGATTATTTTTTATGAATCTTTGTTTTTTTTTTTGAAATTTTCATTTAAATTTTTAAAAAATACTTTCTACCTCCATTTCTTTTTCTTTTTTTAAAGGTTAATCTTACCTTACAAAAAGTTAAAAAAAATTGATATAAAAAATCACAAAAATTAGAAAAATAACTAAAACCATACAAAATTAAAGAAATATATAAGGCAATTAATAGAAATTAAACTAAAACAGGTAAAAAATACTCCGTAAAATATATATATATATGGAATGGTGGTTTTAATATTTTATGCACTATACAGAGTCCTAATGTACTACGGAGTAATAATTTTTGTAAAGAACAAGCCGGCCGGAAAAGTTGGAATTATTTTAGACAATATTTTCTAACAAGTAAGAACAAGTTGTACATCAATACTTTGTATAGTGCGTAAAATATTAAAATCCATCACTCTGTCAATTTTTATTTTTTTCTGGCCAGTTTCAAGTTAGTTTCTATTGATTACCTTATTTATTTTATTAATTTTGTATCGTTTTAGTTACTTTTCTTGTTTTTGTTGTTTTTTATATCTCTTATTATTTTTTTAAAATAAGACTAATCTTTAAAAAACAAAGAAATGATGTAGGTAGAAAGTAATGTTAAACATTTAAAAGAAAATTTCAAAAAAAATTAAAAAACCAAAATTCATCAAAAATAATCACAATTTCCAGGTCATTTTGTTGCCCAAAATAGGCCGTTTCCGTTAACCCGCCGTTAGCAACTTAAAGGCGACCCAAAACTCACAAATTTTAGTAAAGTTAGGATTATTATGCATCATAGTGAAAAGTAAGCTTATTTTTGAAAGATCGAGTAAAGTTAGGATTATTCTGGATAATTTCTCCTAAAATAAATTATTTCAACTTATTTTATAATATACTCCATATAATTTTCACACATTGTTCTCTTGTTTTTTTTTTGGAAAATTCCACCATTGAATAGATTTGTAGGTACTCTACGTTGTAACTTCCTAATCCGTCCAGGTCTGCAGCCCCTTTCGGACTAAAGTATAAACTTGGTAATAGTAAAAAATTTTAAATATTTCAAACATCTTTATTTATCATAAATAATATTCAATATATAACTCTAGAAGTACGGATTGTTTAATAATGCAGAAGCGAATGTAAAATATGTTTAATGACAATCACAATTAATTATTTTATATCTTTACGATAATAATTTAAATCCACAAATCTATCGCGACCGTCTCGCCCCATCTACCGCCAGGAATATATTACTTCGTTCTTTTTGTTTTCCTGCGTGTAGCAAATAAAACATACTACACGCTCAGCGTTAAAGCTGAGTAAGGATATCTAATGCATCGAACATCCTTATAAATAATTGAATCTCAATTCATAATCAAATAATTTGATATCATGCACATAATGTTCAATTCAAATATTCATATTCATGATTTTGATAATGTTTAGTTCATATCAATATATGTTATTTAATTCATATATTCCAAGTTCATTATTTCGACAGTGCTCTTAAATTATTCTTAATCTAAGGCTAATGATAATAACGCTCTTAGCTATTCTTAGTCTAAGGTAATATCATAACAATGCTCTTAGCTATTCTTAGTCTAAGGCCAAATCTATATTTACATAACCAGACTCTTAGAGGGCAATTAATAACCCGACGCTTAAACTATAATTAGTTTAAGGCAATTGACAACCTAACGCTTAAACTATTGTTAGTTTAAGGCAATTAATTTCCCAACGCTTAAACTATAATTAGTTTAAGGTAATTACTTTCCTGATGCTTAAACTATAATTAGTTTAAGGCAATTACTTTCCTGACGCGTTAACTATAATTAGTTTAAGGCAATATAATTGATTTCCCGACGCTTAAATGTAGTCAAAATAGGGACTAATCATTGTCGGATCGGGGTATTCCCAAACGAGTGATCTTCTAGTTTGGTCTATGAATCCCTTTTACACATTTTTATTCAAATCACCAAATATACATATTATCATAAGTCGATTCTAATATGAGGTCTATCTTAGAAGTTCCCTAGATAGCCTTAGGAATACACATTATTTTTCTTATTCGTCAATCTATTCATTTTGAATCATAGTTCATTAATTCATAATCATCATTTAAATCGGGATAATCAAACAAACATATCTATTCACAATTTCATTCTTACGGTTTATTTATTCAATACCATATTTTATTATAGAAATCACCATAAATAGGACTAAATCATTGAGAAAAGTACTGAAATAAGACTTTCATGTTTTTTCCACGAAATAAGACTTCACACTGTGGTAATGTAGTTGTAATGTGGCACTGTATATGTGCACATTACTACACTTTTTGGTAATGTATATGACCATGTTTGGTAATGTAAATACATTTTAAGTCATATTTCGAGAATAAAAATATGGAAGTCCTATTTTGATATATTTTCAATGTTTTAGTCCTACTTTGGTTTTTCTCCCATTTTATTATTTCATCAGAATAAGATCGTTATCATCATAATTACACGGTCCATTTAATTGTCATAATCAATATTTTAATAGAAATAATCAACTACGTTTCATTATGGTTTATCCAATATAATAATCATTCAATCAGAATATTCATCAATGTTTAACCATCATAATCATTGATCAATAATATCATCAAATACCGGCCTAGCGTCGAGTGTTAACACCCTAGCTTACCATCATACATTACATAAGATTTTATTCATCAAAAACGTCATTTTTATTTCTAGAAATCATCTTTATATTGATCATAATTGAATGGTATCAAAAATAGGATTTTAGAGCACCAAAAATAATATTTTCGGAAACATTTTCGGAACACAAAGTTCGGGGGATCGATCTTCTGATGTTGTTTCGTGACAGTTATTGTTCATCTTCTTCTTCCTCAGGTCCATTTTCGAAAATACTTTTTTTAATCACCAAACTTCCATTAAACTATATAGAAATATTTTCCAAGGTTCATAGATCATTTTGGTATCATTAGTTCGTAGTTTTAACAACAATTTCAAGGTTTATGATTCTTAGTTTTTCAAACATGTCAAACACAACAAAACTCAACTAAACGACCGTTTATGAACATAGAAATGATCTATACGAACATTCTAGTCATTTAATATTATAGTGGGTGTAGTTACAACTAATTACAAGCATTTCATGAAAAGTTGTACTACAATGATATTACTCCCTCCGTCCCCCTGTATTTGTCCACATTTAACTTTTGGAACTGTTCATCTAAGCACTTTGACCCATCAAATTCTCTCAATGTGTAAGCCTAAATATAGTCATGTGTGATCTCGTTTGATTTGTCTTAACATATAGATTATTAATATATAATTTTTATAATTTTTTAATATACAAATTACAAGATAAAATGAATTAAAGAAGTGCATTGGATGGTGTGTAAAAATGAAAGTTGACAAATACAGGGGGACGGAGGGAGTAAAATCTACAGTATGTGTGAAATTTAGATCTTTTTAACATATCTTTTATGAGTTCATAATAGGTTAGGTTTTTTCAATAAAATTTAATACATTTAATTATTTTATATATTTTCTACGTCCCATAAAAATGTTTCCATTTTGACTTTTAAGAAGTTTAAGGGAAAGATATTTTTGTGTTGACTTTCCAAAAATATCTTTGATGTGATGAGTAAAAGTAAGATGTATGTGTAGATTATTACTAAATAAGAAGAAGAAGAAGGGAGTGGTAAAGTTTATAAAAGGGTTGTGCTACTCTAACCTAGGGTTGTAAACGAACCGAATCGAATCGAATATTCATGAAAAATATTCATATTCGTTAAGATGAAGTGATATTCGAATTCGAATTCGGTTCGAATATTTTTTAAGATTCGTATTCGGTTCGTTTAAATATTCGATTCGTTTAAAATTATTCAGTTCATTTAGATTTTAAAATATTTTATAACCATTTGATATATATATATATATATATATATATATATATATATATATATATATATATATATATATATATATATATATATATATATATATATATATATATATATAATTTGTATAATTAGATTTATATATTCCGAATATATTTGTCAAACTCACGAATCGAATACCCTTGATTCATATTCGGATTCGAATATTTATTCAGATTTGTATTCATATTCGGATTTGAAAAAGTCGAATACGAATCACCTTAAACGAATACGAATCACGAATTGAACAAAAAAATATTCGAATCATTTACGTCCCTACTCTAACCCCAGTTTATATCTTACTCTGTACCCCAAAGGTTTACCGTGACATAAAATATAAGTGCAACACTAGCATAATACTAATTTTGCACTTATATTTAATGTCAGGGCAAACCCTTGAATATAAAATAAAATACAAATGTGGGTGGGGTACAAATAGAATTTTACTTTAAAAATTTTGGATAAAGCTATTTATACCCCATTTTGTACATCGTAGTGATATGGTTTTTTGTTAATGTAAGTATACCATTTTCTTCTCTTCCACTTCATTTTTTGTGTCAGTATAAATTTCTATTAACGCACCAACACTTTGTATTAGTGTTAATCATCAAAAAAGGAATTCACAAGAGCCAGAGGAAAACGCCCACGTTTGTCCATTGACTTTTTATCAGTATATCAGCGCTTACGTCATTCCCCCAATTCCCCTGTCAATATATACAAACGATGAAGGTGGTGCATAAACCATCCAATTCCAATTCCAGATCTATTCCCCTCCTCTCTGCTTCTGAAAAATCTCAAAATCACTACAAAAATGGCATCCGATTCGCATGCAACAGAGCTCCCCGTGAAGGCTTTCGGATGGGCCGCTAGGGACACCTCCGGAGTTCTTTCTCCTTTCAATTTCTCCAGAAGGTATTCCCATATTTTTCAACTCCCATGATCATCTTGGGTTTAGTTGTTTAGCCATGGAGTGGTTTTAATATGTACTCTGTGTATATATGATATCATTGATGGGTTTCCGTGCACAGGGAAACGGGGGAGAAGGATGTTCAATTCAAGGTTTTGTACTGTGGAGTTTGCCACTCAGATCTTCACCAGCTTAAGAACGAGTGGGGTTTCACTACATACCCCATTGTCCCTGGGTAATTAAGATCCCGACTCTTTAGTTTTCGATTGTTTGTATAAACTATAGATTCAGCTTTCCATTGGTTTCATATATCTCGTGTTGCAGGCACGAAATTGTTGGGGTTGTGACTGAGGTCGGGGGCAAGGTGGAGAGATTTAAGGTGGGAGACAAAGTCGGCGTTGGATGTATAGTCGGATCCTGTAGGGATTGCGAAAACTGTGGGAGCAATCTCGAAAACTACTGTCCCAGGAGTGTACAGACTTACAATGCTATAGGAACCACCACGTACGGGGGTTACTCTGACATCATGGTGGCAGACGAGCACTTCATTCTCAAATGGCCTGAAACTTTGCCGATGGAGGCAGCTCCCCTGCTGTGTGCCGGGATCACAACTTACAGCCCATTGAAATACTTCGGACTGGACCAGCCAGGAATGAACATTGGAGTTGTGGGCCTGGGTGGTCTTGGCCATATGGCTGTCAAGTACGCCAAGGCTTTCGGGTCCAAGGTGACTGTCATCAGCACCTCTGCTGGTAAAAAGCAAGAGGCCATCGAACGTTTTGGTGCCCATTCCTTCTTGATCAGCCGTGACCCTGAACAAATGCAGGTAATTTCTAATTGATTAGATAGGTAATTCTTAGGAGTAATTTTTTCCCTTATTATTACTTTTGCAAACATGGATGCTGATATGGTTTTTGTATGTATGTATGTAAAAAAAGGCTGCAGCGAGCACACTTGATGGGATAATAGACACAGTTTCTGTGGTTCATCCTCTTATGCCACTACTAAGCTTGTTGAAGACCAATGGAAAGATTGTATTGGTTGGTGCCCCGGAGAAACCCTTTGACTTGCCGGCGTTTCCCTTGATCATGGGTAAGTAATATAAGGATGCATGTGTCTTAAATATATCTGCCTTGGCACTCTTTAATGGTAGTCTAATATGAGCCAAATGACATAAAGTTTATGTTGTGATGGCTGATCGCAGGCCGGAAACTAGTTGCGGGAAGTGGCATTGGAGGAATAAGGGAGACACAAGAAATGCTGGACTTCTCAGCCAAGCATAACATCACGCCGGATGTTGAGATTGTGGCGATGGACTATGTCAACACTGCCATGGAACGCCTGGCCAAAGCAGACGTGAAGTACAGATTCGTATTGGACATTGGCAAAACACTAAAATCTGATTGAAGAGTATGGTGTTCAAATGTATGTCTTGGGCGGCCAGTTTAGTTTTATATCATGTGTAAGTTGTTGGAAAAACAGTATGCTTTGTTTCAAAGTGTTGCAAGATTTGAGCCGATGTGGTTCTCTGATATGTAGTATTATATAAACAATATGGAGTATCATATTCTACCTATATTTGTCTAATTATGACTTTTAACAATCAATTATTTTTAACTTTGAGTAATTTACCTAAATAAAACTAAAACATAATGACTTTCTCAATATAGGACCTTATGTTTTTATTTCACAATGTAGGATCATTGGTCATTATTTAACTAAATGTCCAGCATCACTTGGGCATTATTTCTTCTCACTAGTCATTATTAAGTCCTATTTAGGGAATAAAATAGTTTAAGTTCTACACTAGGAAATGACTTATGTTTAGTCTTATTCAATGCAAATTTCACTTAAAACAAGTACTCTCTCCGGTCCTAAAAACATGGGAGTTATTGATTTTTAAGAGATTTAAGGGAAGTGTATTTTGATATTTAATTTTCAAAAAAGTCCTTTGATGTGATGGGTAAAAATAGAATTATGCTACTAAATTATGATTCTTTCAGTTCATATTGACTACCTATTAAGACTTTCTTGGTAATTCACAAATGCATGAGTGTAACAATAGAATATACTTTTTATTTATTCATTTTTTAAGTATCAGGTGCAGACTTTATTCTTTGTCACCAATCTGCGATTAAATACTAAATACTACTCCATCCGTTCTAAAACTTTCTTCCCACTTCCCCTTTTTCTCCGTCCTAAAACTACCTTCCCATTAGAAAAAAAACGATGACAAATGACATTAATACCTTCATGTATTTACACCAATTATCTTCTAACTCTATATTTTGACTGATTGCAAAAAAAAATTCAAAAAATCTTTTTTAAAGAGGATAAAATTTGAATTCAAAGCCAAAAATTAAAAATGGAGAAAAGTCAAACTGAGAAAAAAGTTTTAGACAGAGGGAGTAATTTACTTCCTCTCATCGATTGTCCTTTTTTTAGAATTGAACATCTAGCATGCACGTCCATGTGACTTCAATTTTCTACCCCATTGCCATCAATTTGTCAACCATAATAATGTCCCCAACACCTACCTACAAAATCCTATATGAATTTATTATCGACCGAAACCACAGAATGATTGATTTACGGGTGAATTCCCAGCGATTTTTGAAAAACCATTTCCAAATGGTGAAGAGGAGGCTGACATTGCGCAGAGTGGTCATATTTAAGCATTAACGGGATTGCTAGTACCGTAATTTTATTTTTTTTAGGTTAACGGTACAGCCAGTACCGTTAATCTATTAGTTATTTATAATTACGAAATTAAATACATCCCTTTGTTAGATATTGGCATTAAATTTGAACAATAATAAAATTTTTATTAATTTGATGCACTACTACTGAAATAAAAAGCATACAAATAAAAGTTGTCGTACATATATAAACAGATGCAACCTCTGCAGCCTGGATGAGCCTAGGGATCGGAAATTCTGGAATTCCTTGTTCAGCAATGTTAATAGGCTCCTCTGTGTACACGTCCGGTGTGCGGTGTGTACATAGAGACCCATCCAGAGACTTCAGACTCATCTGAAGAGCTCTCTTGATCAGAATTAGCAACGTACGTCAGATCCTCAGAGTCATCTTCATCATCCATGTCTCGTGCTGTGTTAGACGGCCCTGCCTCATCAACTTGGTGTTGGTGATGAACTTGGTGGTGATGAGCTTGGTGGTTTTGCTCTTCCTCCATTTCTTCTTCCTCGTTAGCCAACACTTCAACTTCGTGTGCATCTAGGTAAACCACAAGTTCATCATATTCATTCGTTGCCTTTTGAACGAAACACCTCCATGTTCGTTCCTCGGAAATGGGGAAAGGGCGTGAAGCAGCATAAACTCCATCCTTGTATTTGGGATATTTTCCCCAAATGTTTTTGATGGAATTGAGATTATCTTCACCAATAGCATCAAGGAGTTCATTGAAGACCTCCTCGAATGAGATATCAAGATCAAAAACAAAGGCCTTGTTTGAATGCAATGAGTACTCCACCTCATTGTTCTTGATCATTATCTCACCGTTCCAATGGGCTAGGAAGACAAAACTACCATCAGAGGCCATTTTTTGGTAAGAGGTTGTGAGAGAAGTGAGTAGATATGTGAGAGTAAAGCTCGGTGGAGAGATTGTGAGAGTTAAGCAAGAAATATATAGATGAGATATTTTTTTAGTTGGGTGGATTGAATGGTGTAGGATTGTTTCTAGTGTAATGTGAGATATGCTTTTTGTTGGGTGAATTGTATGGTGCAGGATTGTTTGTAGTGTAATGTGAGATTTTTTTTTAGTTGGGTGGATTGAATGGTGTAGGATTGTTTGTAGTGTATTGTGAGATATTTTTTAAGTTGAGTGGATTGTATGGTGCAGGATTGTTTGTAGTGTAATGTGAGATTTTTTTTAGTTGGATGAATTGAATGGTGTAGGATTGTTTATAGTGTAATGTGAGATATTTTTTTGTTGGGTGAATTGTATGGTGTAGGATTATTTGTAGTGTAATGTGAGTTTTTTTTAGTTGGGTGGATTGAATGGTGTAGGATTGTTTATAGAGTATTGTGAAATATTTTTTTAGTTGGGTGAATTGTATGGTGCAGGATTTTTTGTAGTGTAATGTGAGATTTTTTTAGTTGGGTGAATTGAATGGTGTAAGATTGTTTGTAGTGTAATGTGAGATTATTTTTAGTTGGGTGAATTGAATGGTGTAAGCTTGTTTGTAGTGTAATGTATACATTTTTTTAGTTGGGTGAATTGAATGGTGTTATATTGAAAATTATACAAATTAATATCTACCCAAATTTAATACAATAATAAAGATGTTATCATCCAAACTAATAGAAGAATAAAAAGTTTTTATCATCCAAATTAATACAATAATACAAAAAATTAAAGTATGATAAATGGATGGTCATCTAAGAAGTACAATAAATGGAAGGTGCGCCGCTGCTAGTACCGAATTGAGGGGAAGGGGTGGTTTTGGATAGAAACTTTTTTTTTTGGATTAACGGTACAGGAAGTACCGTTAATTGATTTAATTTTTTTTTTTAAACTTTACGGTACAAGCAGTACCGTTAAAATCTTTTTCCACCTGACAGCACTGAACGGGAATGCTTTTTCCCTATCGTCACTGAACGGGAATTAATTCTTGATTTACTTGCCTCCTTCATTTCTATTCTAAACGAATATTAATCGGATCGGATGCACTATTACTAGATTCATATTCATTTATTTTTATTAGATATTGAATATGAATTTTGACACATACCAAATATCAAAATCGTATATGCATCTGTTGGATATCGGTTGAATATCGGATATATTCATACCCTTTCTAGTTTTTAAAGTCAAACTAAACAATACTAAAATTTCCATTGAAATTAAAGTCAATAATTTATTCATTCAATTGTAATTTGTTACGAAGTACTCCCTCTGCCCGGAAATGTTCTTCCCATTTGTTTTTTTATGGTCTCCAAGATTGTACTTTGACCACTAATATCTTTATTGATGTATGGATATATTTTATAATAATTTGATATTTGAAAACTATATTTCAAAATGAATATATTCATATTAAAGTTATATCGAAATACAATTTATTTTTTCCACATATCATAGTCAAAGTTAACAAACGTTGACTAAAAAAGTCAAATGGGAAGAATATTTCCGGACGGAGGGAGTAATAATTTTCTTGTTTTTTTACTTTATAATATTCTACGACAACTCCATATGCTAAAAAAATATACACGATACGTATACACCCATTTTTATGTGCCTACATATATTTTTACGTCTACGTATATAGTTTTCATATAAAGATGTCTTATACTTTGAGAGGTCAATAGATCAACAAAATATAAAAATAAAAATTCGGAAAACTATATAACAGATCGGATATACGGATAAATGGTTACTTTAAAGGATGTCTATGCGGAGTAGATTATAAATGGATCTGATGTATGATTATCAAATTCGTATCTGTTTTGTAATCGGAAGTCCTTAAACGGATACGAATAATAACCGCTATTAACGGATGCGGATGGTAATCAAATTTTCAGTTATTCGCCCTAATTTTTTACCTGTTTGGCACATTTATACAAAGTATTTAGAAGAAATTTGAATATTTTCTTCTTTAGATCAATATATTACTTCTTTCTCCTATATGCCATTACCAAAGTACAAAATAAATGAAATAGAAAATTACTCTAAGGTATCCTCAATTTTCTATTAATAACTTTCAGGTCTCACATTATTTGAAATATATTTTGAGATTCTTAAAATTTATGATATTATACTTCAAGGATACATTCGTCCATTTAGGCATTATGAATGAAAGTTTTCTTTACTTTGGCAAATTGAGGGATTTATTTAAATTTAATAAATTAATAACTTTTAAGGTGAAATTTAGTGGATCATCTCATCTTGAGGTGCCCATTTACAGAAGCGGTGTGGAGCATGACGGGTAAGGGGGGAGGTCGTGATTCTTTTGTTAATTTTGTTTCTTGGTTTCAGGCACGCTCCCAGGTGGACTCGCTTGGAGATTTGCAAGTTGTGTGATGGACAATCTGGAGCATTTGGAAGGTCAGAGATGATGCCGTGTGGAATCGGAGAAATAACTTATGCATTTGGTGTATAACTTTTAAAAAAGTATATTTACATCGGTTCGACCGAAACAACCGATGCCTTTGATATATTAATTTTTTAAAAAATATTCAGAAAAGGGTATTAGTATCGGTTTTTCCTGAAAAACCGATGCCTTTGCTAAATATATTAAATCTTCCATAGAAGAGGAATATAGTAGTATAATCAAACATCATCTCTCAATAGTCAAAATAGCCAAAACAGTGTCAAGTCCCAAAATTCAAAATCCAGAGTACACAAAGTCATGATTCATTTTATCAACGTATCAAAAACTACACCATAAACAAAGCTTTAGATCTTGGGGAGCTTTTTTAGCTCTTTGTAGCCTGCTTTTCTTTGATTTTCTGAATGTTCAGCACGTTCTTCACAATATTCTGCTCTTCCACCAAAAACGCTCTAATGATCCTATAAACCAGAAGAACACACCACAATGAGATAGGATTGTCATGCCATCATTTTATTGAGTATTTTCAAACGCATTAAATATTGGCTTGATGAATTGTTATAATACCATGTACTACAAGAAAAAACAAAATGATGGCCAAAGTACATACAAGAACCAAATGAGTGCTAATTAACTAACTCGTCTAGAAAGGTGTTTGTCCACATCTCTCGTAACTCATCAAGTTGTTCAATCGTATACAGATCGAAAGAGTTGAACACCTGTAAAAACAAAAACAAAAAAATCAAAAGAAAACATCTTTGATAGGAAAAGAAGAGATATTCATTATGACAATGAGTCTAAGAAGTTATTAGAGCACCATCAAGAAAATATATACTCCCTCCGTTTGCAAAAAGACTTCCTATTTTGACTTGGAGCAAAAATAAGGAAGTGTTAAATTATAGTTGACTTCCAATTTTGCCCCTGATGTGATGGGTAAAAGTAAGATGTGATGGATAGATTATTAGAGAAAAAGTATGATGTGATAGGTAGGGTATGAAAAAGTAAGGGTAAAAGTAGTTTTTTAATAAAAAGTGGAAGTGTTTTGTTGGAAGTGAAAAAAATGAAAGATGAAGTATTTTTAAAAACGGATGGAGTATTTAGTATTTTAGTTGGTGTGATTCTTACCCCTCTTCAAAAATCTTTCTCTTAATTCTCCTCCCATTGGTAATCTATACAGTGCCTTCATGTTGTCTAAGTTAGATGAACATTAAAAAAGAAAATGTGTCATAAATGTCCATCAATTCGGCAGTTCATGATCTATTAGCTAAAAATTTCTTCTCTCTATATTTACTGGCTTAGAAAAGTCACATTTATCTTTTTTCACTTAAAATATTGTATTCACTCAAATTGTCTTGGCATTAACCCTTTGTCTGGATTAGGTGAGAAAAGGATGTTATGTGTATTTATTTATTTCGAATAAGCTCAGGTCATCCGTAAAAATCAGTCCGTAGTTGTGCACTACGAGGGTACCAAAAGGAGCAACACCCCAACCCAACCTCACCACACTCCACTCACAAAGAAACGGAGAAGAACAGAGAGACCATGTAACACCCTTTGTAACGCCCCGAAAATAGGCCTATCAGAATTAATTAATTGATAATTAACTAATTACTGAGAAGGACCCAAAAATATGTGAATTATAAAGTTTGTCAATAAATAATAAAAATTATATCGTTATGTAGAGTTTAACTGTCTGATTCCAACTGTTCAATCGGATTTCAATTCGGGGAAAGTTGGACCAAAAAGTGTTCCCGACTGGGACCGAATTAGTCCCAATCAGGGACTTGCGTTTGAAATGGGAAGAAATCACAGCCAGCTCCACCCAGCCGCCGAAACAGTCGAAGGAGAGCTCATCAACCTGTGTCATCTTCCTCTTCCTTCTCCTATAAAAGGCTACCATAACACCCTCCATTCTTCACCATTTTTTACAAAGTTTCATTCTATTCTGTTGCTGGGAGTGAGGAGAACGCAGTGGTGCTGTCGTATTGGTGTGAGGTCGCCGAAGTTGAGAGCTATCGTCGCCGGAAGTTTCGACGAAAAATCTTCAAAACCTTCATTTACCTTCGAGGTAAGCCCGTAGATATATCTAAAGATTAGAATGTTCATATAGGTTGTTTTTACGTTCATAAATGGTCATTTTGTTGAGTTTTGTGTTCGACGTGTTTGAAGAACCAAGAATCATAAACCTTGAATTTGATGTTAAAAATATGTTTTGATGATTCTAAAATGATCTATGAACCTTGGAGAACATTTCTATATAGTTTAATTAAAGTTTGGTAACTAAAATTGGTATTTCCGAAAATGGCCCGAAGGAAGAAGACGATGAACAGTGACCGAAAATCGATTATTAACTTCCTAAAAATCAATTAAAACTTCGCTCAGACGAGATGTTTGAAGTCAGTACCCATTTATCAAGAACAAATCGATTATTCATAAAGACCAAATCGATTTTTAATATTTAATCGATTATTCCTAAAGCAAAAATCAATTTTTACTCATTAATGGATTATTTTTCAAGCAAAAATCGATTTTATTGATTTAATGGATTATTTTTCAAGCAAAAATCGATTTTTTAAGAATTAATAGATTATTTTAATTATATAAATCGATTTTTATAATTTAAATGGTCATTTTAAATGAAATAATCGATTTTCCTAAAGTCCAGATCCTGAAAATATGCTCTAAAATCATATTTTTGATATCAATTAATTATGAACAATATAAATATGAGTTTCTACAATAAAAACAATTTTTTTGGCATATAAAATATTATGTGATGCATGACGGTAAGTTCGGGTGTTAACACTCGAGACTAGGTCATTAATTGTTATTAAATGTTATGTTGAATGATCATTATGATGAATTATTATTGTGGCCAATTATGAATGATAAACCTAATAATTAGAATGATTATTGATGATTAAATCATGATTAAAAATGAATATAATGGTGATCATGAAAACGGTGTATATTATTAAGGATATCTAGAAGAACTCTAAGATATACCGACTTGTATATTGATGATGATTATTAAGGATATCTAGAAGAGCTCTAAGATATACATCCTTGACCAATTCATAATTCGGGGTTAAAAAGTACGTACGGGATCTAGACCGGATATCACCCACCTGACAAATCATTGTTCGGTTGGTACGTAATCCACATGACTCATAGGGTGGATTATCGATTCTTGTGTTCTGCATTAAACTATTTATAGTTTAAGGGCCTGGTTAGAATTACTGCCTTAGGCTAGGAATAGCTAATAGCTGAATATAAAATGATGTGGCCTTAGATTAAGAATAATTTAAGAGCATTATTGATATATTAAATATCGAATGACTTGGAATAAAATATTAAAAATATTATGAATGTTTGAACCATATATTGTGTGCATGATATCAAATGGTTGATTATGAATTGAGATTCAATTTATGTGGATGTTCGACGCTTTAGATATGCTTACTCAGCTTCACCGCTGAGCGTGTAGTGTGTTTTATTTGCTACACGCAGGCAAACAGAAAGATTAATGTGATCCTGGCGGCAGATGGGGCGAGATTGTCAGGATGGATGTGACAAGTTTTGAAATAATTTATGATATGTTAATATTAAATTCGCTTCCGCAATATTGTTAAATACTCCGTACTGTATATGTTATGAAAAATATTATTGAGATTAATAAAGTGTGTTTGAAAAGTTTTAAATTTTACGATTACCAAGTTAAATACTTTAGTCCGAATGGGGCTGTAGACCTGGACGGATTAGGGTGTTACACCCTTCGTCCCGAGAACCCGGTTCGCCGCAGCCCAACGAGCCAGAGAGGTTACGTAGATGGTTTTTAGGACCATCTACAAGGAAAACCCTTGCGTTGCTCTTGTAACTAAAAACCTATGATATATATTTTAAATAGATAAAACCGTTGGGAAATTAATTGCCTTTAAAGAGACGTTTCATTGCGGAAGCAATAAAAGGAAATAAATGTTAAGACTTAAATAAGAAGATGCAACAACGGTGGGTTCATGTCCAAAACGGTTAAATTATGAATTTGAGAATAAATCGGGTCCACACTGTCGCCTGTCCGCCGCCCCGATCTCCCAATCATCCGGGTCAAGCTCTATGATTATCTTGCCTACTTGCATATAGAAAAGAAAAACAATGTTATACGCTCAGCAAAAGCTGAGTGGTAATCTAACAGTAGAATGCATAGTACATTCACATTTATATAAACATGATTATACATGTACTAAAGTATGAGATACCACATACAAGTTTGATGAATAGTAGGTTACGAGTAAACAGTGATGCAATGTCAAATAATCCATGATGCATGAGTTAGACTGCGCACGGACACCCCTACCCTTTGGTGATCATCCCCACGCGGTAGATGAGCCGATGAATGCCTTAGTCTCCGGAAGGAGCCTAGAAATGTGGGTGGTAACTGAATGCCTAGTTACCATGTACGTACACAAGCCCTCCTGATGAAACCCGTTGGATCCCGAAGGTTCCTGGACGGGCCCGCGAAAGAGGGGCACTAAGCCTGAACTCTTGTCACAGTATGTGAAACCCGTTGGATCCCGAAGGTTCCTGGACGGGCCCACGGAAGAGGCGCACTAGGCCTAACCTCATTCCGCGGTATGCAGGTATACCATGATCCTAAAACATGCGTCTAGGATGTACACGATGAAATGAATGCATTGCTTATAAGTAAAGTTAAGTTCAATGCAAACATATAGGTTTGATTCCGTATGAAACGATTTGTTCAACATGATGGCCCTGAGTTCAGAGCTGGCTGATAATCGATTATTTGTTGGTGTTAATCGATTATCTAGCATGAAAGTTCTTATCCCAGGGTTCCGCAGCCCCTGATAGTTGATTATCATTTTGTGATAATCGATTGTCAGGTTGGCCGGATTGTGATGCAACATCCAGAAATGTCTGTTAGTCGATTAACACCTCCAGGTAATCGATTATCAGGTAAAATCCATTCTGCGCTCGAGGTTCAGCAGGGGCTGATAGTCGATTATTCCATTGTGATAATCGATTGTTAACCTCTACTGCAGAGTTGGGAGTTTCAACATGGCCAGATAATCGATTATCAAGTCCTGATAATTGATTATCAAAGCGCGCTGATTATTAGCTGTCGTCTGTCCAATTGCTACCCTTCCGTTGGATGTTTCAAGTAACGTTTTATGTTCTTACGTGAAGAAGTTAATATATTTAAGGGGTTTCAAAATGATTACGTTAACAAATTTGTAACTGAAAAGCTCTAAGTAATGAAAAGTCATGATGATGCGGACACATGTAGGTTTAGCCGGGTAATCCTATGAATATAACGATATGATTGAACTACGAATTCTAAACTTAGAGGGCAAGATACTCACCTCTAACGCAGGGATTGACGGTAACGGATAACGAATGAACAACGATGTTAACGAACAAACAACCTTCTGCACAAACCTTCCTCCTTCTCCCTCCTACCCCGCCTACTCGCCAGAAGGGGTCTCTTTGCTTGGCTACTGCTGGTTGGCCGAACAACAAGAGAGAGAGGGAGAGTTGTGATGTTGTATGGGAGTTACAAGTTGGTGAAGGAGGTGAAGGGAAGATGGAGTTTTATAATAAAGAAATTAATGGTGAATAATGAGAGAATTAAAGTTGGGAAATGAATGGGGAGTTATGGGAGATGAAGAGTGTGGCGTGGAAGGGGTTCAATTGGGGAGTAACCTCCCTAAATCTCATTCCGTTGTGTAGAATATAGCCTGAGCGGTACGCGTTCCCCCACCCCCCCACCCCCCACCCCCCGAACTTGTCCGAATTGAAAACCGATTGCATTTTCGGAAATAACCAGTCAAAACTAAATTTATGATATCTTCAAAATATTTTTCTCCAAACTTTATTTTCAAACTTCTGGATTCATCCCAATCATTAATTAATTTAATGTTAGGAGGCCCGTTATTAAAATACATTAATTTTATAATTAAAAATGCATTAACTTTGGAAGTCATTTAAGAGGTCGAAATCCCAATATTTATTATTTAAAATAATGAGTCTTAATAAATAAATAATATTTATTTATTTAAAATATTAGCCAAATATTAAGCTAGTTTGAGGGGCGTTACAGACCACATAGAGGAAGAAAAAACCCACAAAGAGAGAAGGATTTTTTGCACAGTTGAAAACTCAAAGGAGACACCTCAATATATAGTAAGGCAAGCACAATTAGGTTAGAAATATGAGATGGGCTTGAGTAGATGGACTGCTGGGTTGGGTGTCAAATATTATTAATATGTTTGGGCCAACCCAAATAAATTAACAAAGGAGAGGAAGGAAAATAGTAGGAAAGAAAAATCAATAAATGAAAAAGTGATGAGAAAATGGAAAGAAAAGTATTGTTGTTCGTATGATGTGAAAATGATATGAACGTGATGAGAAAATATAAAAAAGAGAAAAAAGAAAAAATGTAAAAGAATTAGTTATACTGCGTGGTTGGTACATTTTCTCACCATGGGAGGTGAGAAAAGCTTTTAAGTGAGGCCCAATATTATTTTTCATTTTCTTATCATTTTCAGTCCTATCCAAATAAGAGAAAATGTATTGAAGTACGTGTTTTCTTATCTCCAATTTTCTTTCCTCTCTTTTTCTCACTATCCAAACAAAGGCTAAGTGTACTAGTTCCTCGAGCTCCAAAACATTTTCTGTTTTAACTTTTGAAAAGAAATGTTTTAAAAAATTGACCAAATTAAAATGATGATAACTAAAATAAGCAGGGTTCGAGAAATATCAAAGTGGTTATGGAATCGAAGATAGTTAGGGTAAGTTTGGTTGGTTTTAAGAAAAATAAAGGTAATTATGTCCATTTTGGTCAAATTAAAATGTTTTATCAAAGCACTGAATATTCAAATTTACATATTTAGAAATTACATATTTGACTATTCAATCTTCATACGGGTACAAAATGTATGCATGTTTTTTAGGAAGATATCACCATTATTATTGTCATCTTGATTTTGCAAACAGAATTATTCCAGACCGTGATAAATTTAAGTTGTTATACGCGCTGTGACTATTGAATATACTACCTTCGTCCCAGTGTATAGATCCAATTTGACTTTTTCGAGTCAATCAAGACAAATGTTGAGTTTCAATTAGTCTCAACTTATATCGCATATTAATACAATGAAATAAAGTTTTAAAAGTTCTCAAAAAAATCTAATAAAATCATTTTTAGACTAATATACATTATAATTTTTATTTAATTGAAGCTCAAAATTCATTATGTTTTATTAGAAATAATAAACTTGAACAAATACACTATGAGTGAGGGGGTACATGATTAGAAAACACATGTAGCAAAATGAGATAGGATGAATGTCACTTCAAATTTGCCCTAACTCCAACGAAACCAAAGCAAATCTTGAGTAGAAATTAACATTCACATATCAGATTTTTTTAAGTAAAAAATCACTTTAAATAGGACTAAAACATAGAGAAAAGTACCAAAATAGGACTGTGGTAATGTGGCAGTGTACATGTGTACATTACTATACTTTTTTGGTAATGTATATGACCATGTTTGGTAATGTAAGTCCTATTTCAGGAAAAAAAACATGAAACTCCTATTTTGGTATATTTTCAATGTTTTAGTCCTACTTTGGTCTTTCTCCCTTTTCTTAATTGAACACGTGAAATAATTATTTTAAATGTATAAAGATAAATTTTATTTAAATGAATATACAGTACAGATTATAATTGAATAAGAGCATGTTCTTAAGAACTGGAAAAAAAGAGGTGGATGTTGGAAAAAACTAGAAGAAACTGGAAAGAACTGGAAGAAACTGAAAGTAACAGAAAGGAATTGGAAGGACTAGAAGAAATTGGAAAAATTCCAAAAGAGTGGAAAAACTAAGAAAAATTAAAAAAACATTATTTTAGTGTATTTTTATATTATTCTGATTCTAATTCTTGTTGTTATAAATTATTTTTTATTTATTATTACTATTACTATTATTATCATCATCATCATCATGTTATCGTAATAAATGACTTTAAGATAAAAAAGTATTGTTATATTTCAAATACAAAAATTATTTTTGAAACAAATAATTATAATATAAAGTTAGCATAAATATCAAAATGTTGAATTTTAAAAAGTTTTTATGGTTACGTTACACCTCTATTTATTTATGCAGTATTTATTATAAATAATATATTTGTAATTATACTATATATATGACATGATTTTATTTTCAATATCAGACATGTCACATAATGTAATCAAATCTATTTTATTTCATGATTGACATTTTGTTTTCATTGTAAGTCCAATTTTTAGAATAAAGAGATAAAAAAAATTTTACATTTTTATGTTTTAATCATATTATAGTTTTTTCACTAAACTGTTTTGACTTTCAATTTTTTTATAAAATTAGAAAAATAAGAAAATTTTGAGTAATTAAGGGAATGGTGAGAGGTCTTATATAAAGTTAGATTAATAAAACATTCTATGTAACTATTTTATCTATAATTTTTTAATATAGTTTAAAATATTTATGTTTTCCTATTTTATCATGTAGATTAATATACAAAACATTATCTTATTCATATTCAAAATTTGAAGAAAAAATAATGGGTGTAAATTGTAAAAATAGTGAGATGAAAAAAATAATTAATAAATTATAATTATGAACATAACAGTTTTAATAATAGTAATACTAATAATAATCATTTTAAAAATATATCGTTTTTAGAGTAATTGGTTGGAAAGTAGAAAGAGTTTGAAGAAAATGAGAATAGCGGGAAGAAAGTGGAATGAACTGGAAGCTAGGAACTGGAGTAAACTGGAAAGAATTGGAAGAAACTGTAAAGAAGTGGAAGAAACTAGAAGAAACTAAAAGGAATTGAAAGAACTATAAGAAACTGAAAGAAATTCGAAGAAACTGAAAGTTAATAATTTAAGTCCCATAAAAGAGACTCTAATCAGTTACTAATTTACAATCTTAGGTTCAACAACTAATACTACCCCTGTTTGAAAATTATTTCTAATTTGACGTTTCATATTCAAAGTTTTAACTCAATATGTCGAAGGTACAAATTTTATATTAATGGATCTAATCTTTATATATTAAATTTGAGAGTTAAACTTCTAGAATTGCGACAAGTGGCGAATCTACATGACAATATTTTAACAAATCACCCGCCACCTATTAACGATTGAATGACGTGACAAATTTAATCAAAATATGGGTAGATCCAATTTTAGTTGTATACGGACTATATGTCTTATAAAAATGTCTTATCCAATTTAAGAAAATACCAAAATAAAAATGCATATTTTTTTATCTCCAAAATAAGAGCTACCAAACATTAAGAGATTTCTTAGTTTAAAAAAGAAGTTATTGGTAATGCATTTCTATCGAAAGACAATGTTTGTTCTATATATCGATGTTAAAATATACAAAATTGACAAGAAAAATTAATTGAGAAGATCAAATTCAAATACAGAGTGAGTATTATTGAAGAAATTAGAACCTACATGAAATTTTATGCAATTGAGTGAGAACTAAAATTCATTTTTTTTGATTAAAAATTTTATAAAATGAACTTCTAAAATAATTAAAATAATAGTATACATTTTTAAAATCAACTTCTAAAATAATAGTTACATTTTTCACATAAAATTTTAAAAAATTATCACATAAAAATAATCACGTGTATTTTACATCCAAAAATTGTTTCACTTGATATGAATTTGTTTTTAAACAGCAAAACAAATACAGTTGCAAGGTTTTCACAAAGAAAAATTACAAAAACATTTTAAAATAATCATAGGTATTTGACTTTTAACTTCATTGAAGTCACAACTACTACTTTTTAAAAAAACACAAAATATTCGCATGGGATATGTACAACAAAACAATATTTGCAAAAAAAATGAATCACGTATTTTCATACGTAAATTTTATCAAAATTCTGTTAGTCGGTTTTAGTAGTCGTCGTGCTCACGCCTTAGAGGGGGTGAATAAGGCGTTTAAAAACTTTTTGGAGTTTGATAAAAACTAAGTTGGCAAATGCGGAAGCAATAAGTAAAATGCAGAAATAAAAGCGTTAAGTAAAAGACACACCGATTTTATACTGGTTCGGGAACTCCCTACTCCAGTACCTCGAGGCTCCTCCTCAAGGATTTCCGAATCCACTAAGTTTCGGTCTCCTGAACTCCGTCAAAGCACCGCACTATTTTGGCAAACAACCCTTGCCAATAGGATTCACTCCGAGATTTCACAACGGCTATCTCGAACCGTTTACAATGAAGATTTTACGGTTATCTTCTACCGTTCCCCCAAAGATTTCAAAGGCTATCCTTGAACCTTTACACAAGGATTTATACGGCTATCCTTGACCATTACAATGTGAGAATTTAACGGCTATTCTCGACCGTAACAATGTGTGTTTGAAGAACACAAAAGAGGATTCTACACAACGGCTAAAATATAAAAATGAAGAACAAAACTTAGCCGGTGTAGAAGGAAATTATACTCTCTCAAAAATACAATATAAATTTATGAATATGAGAGTATATAACTAGAAACACAAGCTCAAAGTGTGTGTATAAAATTCAGGAATTTAAGGCTCTTGAAATAGCCAAAATATTGAAAATAATGAATGAAAGAATGAACACACTTAGAATATTAAGCGAGGATGTTTGGAGCTTTGTTTCTTGTTGAAATATGAAGTATTAGGCCTATAATTATAGTGGAAGATGTTAATTAGCCGTTAGAAGGTGATTAGGGTTGAATTAATTTAAAAATCAGCAATTAGGAATAGTGTTCCAACGGTAACGGTACCCTTTACGGTAGGGGGTCCCGTCCAGACGGTAGGGGGTCCTATCCAGACGGTAGGGGGGTCCCGTACTTACGGTAGCTAGGTATCTTGCCATGCCAAAACTCTCTGGATGTACCTATCCTCTTACGGTACCCCTTAAGGTAGGGGGGTCCCGTGCTTACGGTACCTAGTGACCATTTTGAAATTTTTTTCATTTTTGTCCAAATCATTTCTAATTTTATTTAAAACCTTTTGGATGTTTGAAAATGATTATAAAATGGTTTTAAACATATTTTGTGAGTGTTTTTGAGCTTGTGAATATAAGTATATAAAATCATATCCTTACATCAATTTCTACCTATATTCTACGCTAGTTTAGTGTTTCGACTTCATTCTTGAGAACATAATCTAAATGGATTCTTGTTGTACTTGAAACACTTAAACAAACATTAAATTCTTATATTGTTTGTTAACATCAAAACATGAGGCTTAGCAAACCAAGGCTAACAAATTCTACATAGATTTGATGTGGAAGATCGAAGGCGAGGTCATCCTCATTCAAAATCTACTAGCGTGAACATGAGTGGCTAATAGAGGGACACAAAACATTAAGATGCCCCTAAATGTACAATTGGCATAAAAGTATAATTATTATAAAAGAGACCTAAATTAGAAAGAGGTTAATCCAAAAGGGTCATTTTGAAAATTTACTCTGCATTTAAATGTTGAAAATACATAAATTTCCTCCATTGAACATCCATTTAACAAACATATACAAAGGACACTAAGTGAATAAAATTCAACTATAAAGTACTACGTATTTAATTAATAAAGTACTACATAGATAAAGTAATACATTTCCTAAATTTCAACTATAAAGTACTACATAGATTTCAAATATAAAGTACTACGTAGATAAAGTACTAAATTTCAACTATAAAGTACTACATAGATAAAGTTCTACATTCAAAAAGACTATTTTGAGATTACTCAAAGAAATTTATAATTTATAATTAGGTGACTAAAAGACTTAAGACTATATTTTCTAAGAGAATTGTATGTGACATGATTATGTACTTTATTTTTAGACAAATAGATAATACGTATATTATGAGATTGACTCAATGCATATCTTACCTAGAACTTTTATTTATGGTAAAATGACTAATTATAATATACAACAACAACAACAACCTAGTTGAGTCCAACTATAGTAGGGTCTGGGGAGGGTGTGTGTACGCAGACCTTGCCCCTACTCGGAAGTAGGGAGGTTGTTTTCAAGAGACCCCCGGCTCAACCTGCACAAAAAATATCTACACAAAAAATATGGTAGGAAACACAACATAACACAGATAAAAACACCAAGTACAATGAAATGAAAGTCCTGCAAGCAATAACAAAAGATTCCAATCAAACACAAAACACTACAAAAAACCTCTGCAACACCGAGCTCCTATCCAGCTACTCTAATCCTAGTTCTCCAAAGGTTTCTATCTAAAGCATATCTTCAGCCAGGGTGAGAAGTCCTAAATCCTGCCTAATCACCTCCTTCCAATTCTTTCTAGGTCTACCCCTTCCCCTACTTCCCCCGATAACCGTAATCCTCTCCCATCTCCGTACAGGGGTGCCAACATCCCGCCATCTCACATGACCAAACCATCTCAACCTCGCTTCCCGCAACTTATCTCTCATCGGCGCCATGCCTACCTGACGTCGGATATGAAATAAAAGTATTTCCATATAATTTGACTATTTTTAAAATATTTAATATTTAAAATAAACAAATTAGAAAAGAGATTTAATAAGACTTTTATACTTTATCTTGGTAACTTGATTTACTATTTTAATCAAAATAATCTTATATTAGAACTTATGGTTTATTCAGTACATACTTCTATTGTATTACAATTCAAAATGTTTATACATAATATTAAGAAATTTTGAATGAAATGGGACTTACTTCTTACGTTTTCATTTACGCAATCGTACATGGAAACTTCATAGAATGATATTTTATGACATGACACAGATTTATGCAAAGAAGATTGTGACAAAGAAGATCAAGATGTGGATGGGAGCATGAGAAGATTTGTGACAATATAGATTTAGGATAATAAAAAAAGTAAGAAAAATTGTACAAAAAATCCAAGGTGCAATAGCTCATAAGTTCGAGACTCAGTTACAAGTTACAACCATATCAAAGAAAATACAATTTCCAATTTGTAACTATTTGTATTTTGATAAAACATTTTATATCTTGACCAGAATACTATCCCGACAAAATCATTGGAGCACTAACATTTTAATTTTTTTTAAAAATTGATGTGGGGGAGAAGAATAATTGATTCTTAATATTTTAAAATTAAAATTTTAATAATAGAGATTTATGATCACTAATTTAAGATTTTCTTAATAATGCAAGAAAGAATAATAATTTTTTTTATAATTATTGCGGGGGGGGGGGGGGTGGGGTTGTTGCGATTATGGATGAGAAGAATCATATTTTTTAATTACTACCTCCATCCTTGAGTATTTGTCCGGTTTTAACTTTTTCTAATTAATTACTTTCAACATTTGACTTATAATTAAATAATATATATATATCATATATTAAGTAGATAAAATAATATTTTGAAAATGAATGATATAATAAATCAAATAAAACTAATTTTGTATCAATATCTAATATGATTTTTATTTAATTTGAAGTCAAAATTTACCAAATTTGACAAAATAGTCAAAAGTGGACAAATACTCAGGGACAGAGGGAGTATATAATTATCAGGTCAGTAATTTAGGTTTTTTAAATTAATGTGAGGAAAAAGAATCATTGGATCACTAATACTTTTTGTATTAATATATTTTTGAATTTATGCAAGGAGAAAAAAATATGGATTTGTATAAATACATCAAACCTAGATCATTTATATTCGAACTTTAAATGATATGCCAAATAAAAATCAAAATCCACATTGTAGAATCGAAAAAAAATTGTCCGAAGCAATGCATGGCACGGGTAGAAATACTAGTTTGAAATATAATACGGAGTATTAAAATAAGGGGTACCAAGAGGGAGAAAAACCAAAATAGCACTTTTAGAGCATTAAAATTCTCTAAATAGCAGTGCTATATGTTTTGTAGATGTGATTCCAATGTTGTCTTTTAATTAAACAGTAAATGTTCATAACGCACAGCCAAAAAATATGATTGTTTTGGGTAGTGTGGTTGTTCACTTGTAACTATGTAGTGGACAGTGTAGTTTTTTATATGTCAGTATTTAATGTGGCAGTGTAGAATAGATATATGTTGTTATGTCTTATAGCAGTGTGTAAGTGTATTATTGTGTTCCTTAATTTAATGTTGGAGTGCAATGTCCATTGACTTATGTAGCAGTGTTTTCATGTATAAATTCTTCACCTTCAAAAAGTGTATAGTTCTATTTATGTATGAATTTCACACTATTTTCATGTATGAATTCCACACTGTCAAAAATATGTATGACTGTTTTCATGTATGAATTCCACACTGCCCAAAAATATATGACTGATTTCATGAATAATCAACTACACCAAAAGACACTGACCAAACATGCGCTTGGCTTTTTTGGTCTTTCTTGATTTTGTATAATGTTAGAAAATGTTAGTATTAGACATATGTTGAATTTCATTTATATGGTACTTAAAAGAAATGGATAATGGAATGTATTATGTTGTAAATTTTAAGACTTTGTAACCATCATACACTGCAACATTATGTAGAATTGTGCAACATAGCACACCGGCCAAAACATAGGACATAACACACTGCCAAAAAGTATACCTAGATCGCAAGCATTCCACACTGCTTTGTTTATTAAAGTTATTCAAGCACTAGCCATTTTGGTGATTTTTTTTTTGTATTTACTTCCAATGGAAACTCAATGAATAATTTATTACATTGGGATTTTTAGATATAAATTCCATTTGACCAAAACACGCTAGGCAAACATGGTCATAGGACATTTTCAAAAAGTGTAGCTAGAAGTTGATTATTCCACACTGTCAAAAAATAATAGCCCCCTATTGAGTAATACATTTCCATAACAAACTCTTGAATGTTCAAACCCAATAGTCATAGAACGAAGCGCATGGCTTTTGCATAATATGAAACTTAATTCATAATTCATAATATTGGCAGTTTTATATGTATATCTAATTTCACTGCCATATTTTTAATAGAATTTAATGAAGTACATACAAATTTGTTTAGGCCGCAAACTTTTATACACTGCCATATTTACATTCTTGTCTGCCACATTATATATAAAAGACAAATTCACTACTAGAAAGTGTTTGCAGAACATGATCAATCTGTACTGCCCAAATATTTACAGCCACCATATTGAGTAACACATGAAAAATTATTGTTTTCTATATTGATCTTGTGGAGTCAAGCCCCGTATATATACAAATCAAGAGTCTCCTAAATATGGTAGGATATAAACAAGGAAACCCTATACAATAGAAACCTACTACATATAAAAGATATTAAATATACAATAATATATTTAACATGCTGCCAACTACATGACCGGTGAAGGGCGAATGCCAAGACTGTGCCTGAAGTCGGAGAAGAGGAGAGAAGGTAGCCCTTTGGTGAAGATGTCGGCGTATTGGGAAGAAGAGGGGACATGGAGAACACGGACCTGACCTAGAGCAACTTTGTCCCTGACAAAGTGTATGTCAACCTCTATGTGTTTTGTGCGCTGATGCTGAACTGGGTTGGTCGATAGGTACACAGCACTAACGTTATCACAGAAAACCAGTGTGGTGCGGCGCAGAGGTTACTGTAACTCGAGAAGGAGATTTCGAACCCAACTTGCCTCAGCCACGGCATTGGCAACTGCTCTATATTCGGCCTCAGCACTCGAACGAGATGTGGTGGCTTGTCTCTTGGAGGACCAAGAGATGAGGTTGTTGCCAAGAAAAACACAGTAGCCGGAGGTAGAGCGACGAGTGTCGGGACACCCTGCCCAATGAGCACCAGAGTATGCCTGTAAAGAATCAGTATGTGTGCGGTGGAGAGTGATCCAATGAGTGGTAGTTCCGTGTAAGTAACGGAGGACGCGCTTCATGGCAGTGAGATGAGTGCTGCGGGGGGCATAAAGGTGGAGACAGAGCTGCTGAACGACATAGGTAAGGTCCGGCCGTGTGAAAGTGAGGTACTGCAGCGCTCCAACAAGGACCTGTATAAGGTGGGATCGGAAAGTGGTGTGTTGGAGGAAGCCCCGAGTTTCGCCTTTGTGTCAACAGGTGTGGAGATGGGCTTGCAGTTGAGCATGTTCGCACGTTCCAAGATCTCGTGAGCAAACTGAGTCTGATGAAGAAAGATCCCCTCCGTAGTGCGCTGAACATTGATCCCGAGAAAGAAATTGAGATCACCCATATCTGTCATGACAAACTCCCCCTTGAGCTGCTGAGTGAGGCGCTGAAGTAAAGGGGATGAGGAGGCAGTGAGGACAATGTCATCTACATAGAGCAACAGATATGTCATGTCATTCCCTCGAGTGTAGACAAAGAGTGATGTATCGCTCTTGCAACCACGGAAACCCAATGTGAGGAAGAAGCCTGCAAAGTGATGATATCAAGATCGGGGAGCCTTCTTAAGGCCATATAATGCCTTCTTCAATCTGCACCCATAATGGGGCCTTGCAAGATCCTGGAAGCCAGATGGTTGACTGGCATAGACTGTCTCCTGAAGTGTGCCATGAAGGAAAGCATTCTTCACATCCAATTGATGAATCGACCACCCTCGTGAAAGTGCAAGGTTGAGGACAATGCGAACTGTGGCCGATTTGACAACCGGACTAAAAGTCTCCTCATAGTCGATGCTGAAGCACTGATTGAATCCACGGACCACCCACCGAGCTTTATACCTGGACAGATCACCTGTATGGCCAAATTTGTGGCGGAAGAGCCACTTACCAGTAATAACATTTTGTGTGGGGGAGGGGGTACAAGTTCCCATGTATCGTTTTTAATCAAAGCATTAAATTCATCACACATAGCATCATACCAGTTTTGGTCCTTAAAAGCACTACGGTAGGTAGGGGGAGTGGGGAGATTTGAGCTGTGGTGCTGAGATCTAGGATGTGTCTGGGACGGGTTATGCCCGCCTTGGATCGGGTAACCATGGGGTGGCTGGGTGTTGGGTCGTGGGTGGTGAGTGGTGAGTGGGGCGAAGGAGGGTTGGGCTGCTGTTTCGGGTTGAGCAGAGGTGGGCCGTGGGTGGGGTGAGTGGGTCGTGGGCGTGGTGGATTGGGGAATGGGTTGGGCCGTGGGTATGTTGGATGTGGGCCCTCTTTCATGATAAAACTCCATTGTCATAAAATCAACCACAAGCGGTTTGCACAAAATGAAAGGCAGATAATAATTTATAACATTGGTAGTTTTATATGTAAGTCTCATTGTCACCACTTGTTTATTATAAAATTTTTTATGTAGTTTTTTAATATATAATTCTTATTTTTTTAATTATACACAAAATTTTACTTATATTGATTGAAAATAATTTCAATCAAACATCGCAAATCGAATAAGAGGCCTATTTTGGGATGAAGGAAGTATTTATAATTGGCATATTTTTATGATATAATTTTGATATATATATTTTTTGTTATATACTCCCCCGTCGCTGAGTATTTGTCCACTTTTGACTTTTTTTTGTTAAAATTGGAAAATTTTGACCTCAAATTAAATAAAAATGATATTAGATATTGATACAAAAATAATTTTATTATATTTATTATATCAAATATTTTTAAAATATTATTTTATATAATTCATATACAATATATATTTTATTTAATAATAGGTCAAAGGTTGAAAAGACAAATTCACTTCCAGAAAGTGTTTGCAGAACATGATCAATCTGTACTGCCCAAATATTTACAACCACCATATTGAGTAACACATTTCATAACAATCTCTTTCATGGTAAAACTCCATTGTCATAAAATCAACCACAAGCTGTTTAAACAAAATGAAAGACAAATAATAATTTTTAACATTGGTAGTTTTATATGTAAGTCCCATTGTCACCACTTTTTTATATAATTTTTTATGTAGATTTTTAATATATAATTCTTATTTTTTAATTATACACAAATTTTTACTTATATTGATTTGAAAATAACTTCAATCAAACATCGCAAATCGAATAAGATGCCTATTTTGGGATGAAGGAAGTATCTATAATTGGCATATTTTTATGATATAATAATTCTGATATATATATATATATATATATATATATATATATATATATATATATATATATATATATATATATATATCTGTTATGTACTCCCTCTGTCCCTGAGTATTTGTCCACTTTTGACTTTTTGGTCAAAATTGGTAAACTTTGACCTCAAATTAAATAAAAATGATATAAGATATAAATACAAAAATAATTTTATTAGATTTATTATATCAAATATTTTTATAAAATATTATTTTATATAATTCATATACAATATATATTTTATTTAATAATAGGTCAAAGGTTGAAAAGACAAATTCACTGCCAGAAAGTGTTTGCAGAACATGATCAATCTGTACTGCCCAAATATTTACAGCCACCATATTGAGTAACACATTTCATAACAATCTCTTTCATGGTAAAACTTCATTGTCATAAAATCAACCACAAGCTGTTTGAACAAATGAAAGACAAATAATAATTTTTAACATTGGTAGTTTTATATGTAAGTCCCATTGTCACCACTTGTTTATATAATTTTTTATGTAGATTTTTAATATATAATTCTTATTTTTTAATTATACACAAATTTTTACTTATATTGATTTGAAAATAACTTCAATGAAACATCGCAAATCGAATAAGATGCCTATTTTGGGATGAAGGAAGTATTTATAATTGGCATATTTTTATGATATAATTTTGATATATATATATATAAATATATATATATATATATATATATATATATATATCTGTGTGTGTGTGTGTTATATACTCCCTCTGTCCCTGAGTATTTGTCCACTTTTGACTTTTTTTGGTCAAAATTGGTAAACTTTGACCTCAAATTAAATAAAAATGATATAAGATATAAATACAAAAATAATTTTTTTAGATTTATTATATCAAATATTTTTATAAAATATTATTTTATATAATTCATATACAATATATATTTTATTTAATAATAGGTCAAAGGTTGAAAACAGTTGACCGAAAAAAGTCAAAACTAGACAAATACTCAGGGACGGAGGTAGTATATTTATTCAAAACTATATTTAATTGATTGAAGAAAAAATTTGATAAAAAAGTGTACTATGCTACTATGCACAAAGTATACATTATGTGAGTCCGAATTTGATTTAGGAGTTGAAAGAGGAATAGAAACAATTGATAGTGGTATAGATCAAAGGGATTGACAACATAAAGGGTATTATTGGAAGAGAATGACAACATAAATAGCTAATTTGGTAAAAAACAATAAGCAGTGCTAAATGCGTAGTATTGGATGAATTAGAGTGCTACGTAGGGTGATTTCTTGTACCAAAGAGAGAAACAAGTATTCATCTTGCGACATTAAATACTATGAGACTCTGTTTGGTACACGAAATCCAAATTATGGATTGGAATTGGGAAAAATAATTCTAATTTTGTTGTTTGGTAACACAAAAATATGTGAATTTGAAATTGGTAGTGCCAAAAGTGTATTGGAATTAGAGAACTCAATTTAATCCAAATCAATTCCATAGAATTTCAATTTCCAATTGATTTTTAATTCTGTCAATTCCACATATTTTTGTGCTACCAAAGTAACCAAGCAGAAGAACTGGAATTGTTGTTCTCAATTCCAATTCTGTAGTTTGAATTCCGTGTACGAAACGGAGCCTGAAATTAAATTGGATGAAATTAAATTTTTAAATTCTAATTTATTTTTGACACTACCAATTCCAAATCTCATATTTATGTTCCGCTCAATAGCAGAATTGGAATTATTATTCCCAATTGGTCAAACTTGTTGGTATGACTTTCTTGCCATTATTATATTGTTTGTATGACTTTTGTAAAGGATGGTGGATAAACGATTTTTTACGGCAAGTGTGATGGCCGGATTTGTAGGAGAAAAGATGAAAGCAGTGACGCTCGGCCATTGAGTGGGGGATGCATCTGAGAAATTCCCCCAGTCTATATATATATATAAACGACCCATCATCTGGTGAAAGAGCATCATCCAATTCCAGACCTACACTACACTTTGCTTTCTGAAGAAACTAACTAACACAAATGGCAACAGTGAAGGCTTTCGGATGGGCATCGAGGGACACCTCTGGAGTTCTTTCTCCTTTCAATTTCTCCAGAAGGTATTCCCATATTTTTCAGCTCCCATGATCATCTTGGGTTTAGTTGTTTAGCCATGGAGTGGTTTTAATATGTACTCTGTGTATATATGATATCATTGATGGGTTTCCGTGCACAGGGAAACGGGGGAGAAGGATGTTCAATTCAAGGTTTTGTACTGTGGAGTTTGCCACACAGATCTTCACCAGCTTAAGAACGAGTGGGGTTTCACTAAATACCCCATTGTTCCCGGGTAAGATCCATTTTCGCTCTCAGATCCATCTCTTTCGCAATGGGTAATATGTGGTTTCATGTATCTCATGTTGCAGGCACGAAATCGTTGGGGTTGTGACTGAGGTTGGGAGCAAGGTGGAGAGGTTTCAGGTCGGAGACAAAGTTGGCGTGGGATGTCTGGTCGGATCCTGTCGCGATTGTGAAAACTGTGGAAGCGATCTTGAAAACTACTGTCCCACAAGTGTACAGACCTACAATGATTTAAGATCCACCACGTACGGTGGTTACGCCGACATCATGGTCGCCGACGAGCACTTCGTGCTCAAATGGCCCGAAACTTTGCCGATGGAGGCTGCTCCCCTGCTGTGTGCCGGGATCACAACTTACAGCCCATTGAAACACTTTGGACTGGACAAGCCAGGAATGAACATCGGAGTTGTGGGGCTGGGTGGCCTTGGCCATATGGCTGTTAAGTACGCCAAGGCTTTCGGGTCCAAGGTGACTGTCATCAGCACCTCTGCTGGTAAAAAGCAAGAGGCCATCGAACGTTTTGGTGCCGATTCCTTCTTGATCAGCCGTGACCCTGAACAAATGCAGGTAATTTCTAATTGATTAATAATTATTACAGAGTATGATTAATAACTATGCAAATTTTGTTGTTGATGATGATGATATGGTTTTTGTATGTATGTATGTACGTATAGGCTGCAGCAAGCACACTTGATGGTATAATAGACACAGTTTCTGCAGTTCATCCCATTATGCCACTACTAAGCTTGTTGAAGACCAATGGAAAGCTTGTATTGGTCGGTGTCCCGGAGAAACCTTTTGACTTGCCGGCGTTTCCCTTGATCATGGGTAAGTAATATAAGCCACACTCCAGGCCAATTCATGATGAGTTCGATCTAAATATCTCCGGCTTAGGCATTATATTCCCTAATGGTAAATCTAAAATGAACTAAATGACTTTTTTTTATGACGTGATGGTGGATCACAGGCCGGAAACTGGTTGCCGGAAGTTGCATTGGAGGAATAAAAGAGACTCAAGAAATGTTGGACTTCTCTGCCAAGCATAACATCACGCCGGATGTTGAGATTGTGCCGGTGGACTACATCAACACCGCCATGGAACGCCTGGCCAAAGCCGACGTGAAATACAGATTCGTTTTGGACATTGGCAAAACACTAAAATTCGCTTGAACATTGTGATGAATGTCTTGGGCGGCCTATATAGTTCTATTTTATGTTTGAGTGATTGGAAAAACAGTTCTTTGATTGTGTTTCCAAAGTAGTTTTTCCTTTCATCTGGAGTACTGAGTATATCATACACATACCCTAATACCCTACTCAATAAAGGGCTTTTCTTTTGTTCATTTGCAATTAAGAGGTCATCCAAATACTCCTCCATTCACTAATTCACATTTGTATTTCTAATGCTACTTGATACTCTGTGTTACATAAACTTATTTGGTCACAGTAAGACTTTTTTTACTAAATTGTGGTGCTCTTTGATCGTAAGTTATAGAAAAGTTATACTCCGTAATTAATTATAATCAAAATTTAGTAAAATTAAGTTTATCATAAAAATAGGTTTTCAAATATCAAATTTTTACAATATTTAATTAGTTTAAATTATATTTAATTCGTGACCAAAAGATGTCACAATTTGATCAAAAAAGTCAAACTGTGTGAATCTTTTAGGAATAGAGGAAGTAATATATTTCTTTTAACTTCTAAAAATTGCAAAATTTACCTTATCTTAACCTAAGCTTTTGTAAACCTATTTCACTCTGGTTCGTTTACTCTATTATTATTATTATTATTATTATTATTATTATTATTATTATTATTATGGAGAATTTACTTAAATGACACTAAAATATAATGAGTTTCCCTAGATAACATAATTGTTGTTGTTGTTGTTGTTGTTGTTGTTATCATCATCATTATTATTAGCAATTGTTTACTTGTAATTTGTAAATGTATATGAATACATACAAAACACGGGTAACATTCTTCATGCAAATTTATAATATAAGACCTTTCATATAGCCAAAAGATTACCTTTTTTATCCATATTTGTGTTTTTTATGCTTTTAATTTATGATTTATGCTTCTGTGGTCCTAATGTCCACGTGTGAGATGTGCACTTTTTTACAGTTTTTATGGGCTTACAAATAGATTTTTTCTATTTTTTATAAGTCCCACTCTTTCATGGTATTTATGTATTAAAGTGAATAAATTGAGTGTGAACCTCAAATGCTCAAAACCACATAAGAATTCGCCTTGATTTAGTTACTTTTCCTTTTTAATAATTTACTTGTTTGAACTCCTCATCTTGCTTGAGTGGTATGAAGTGAGTATGAACTAGGAAGTCCACCCGCAAGCTTTTAATCTGGCTTGAGTGGGGAAGTAGGAAGTGCATCCCTAGGATTCATGAGAAGTTCACCCAAGTTCGAGCCTATTAGAGTCTTTGTAGGTCATTAAGAGCATTTTTGTTCTTTAGAGCTTGAACTCTTAACTCCCAGTTTTTTCTATAGTTCTTTCAACTTTCTTCTAATTTCTTCCAATTTCTTACAATTCTTCCATTTCCTTCCAATTTTTCCAGTTCCTTCCAGTTTCTTATAGTTCCTTCCAGTTTTTTCCAACTATTTTTATTTTCTTCAAACTCTTTCTACTTTCCAAAAAATCACTCTAGAAACAATATATTATTATTGCAACTATTATATTCATAACTATAGTTTATAAATTATTTCATTTTTTCATTGCACTTTTTTATGATTCACACTCGTTATTAATTTTTCTTCAACTTTTTATATGAATAATACCATTTTTTTGTATATTAATCTACATGATAAGATTGAAAAATATCAATATTTTAAACTATTTAAAAAGTTATGGATAAAATAATTACATAGAATTTTTTTAATCAAAATTTATATAAGGTAAACATCAATATTTTAATCTAAAATATAAAAATGGAATGGGGGTGGGGAATACTACATTATGAAAACAAAGAGAGAACTACATTTTGAATAAGAAAAAACGACCTTAAAAGTGTAAAAAAAGAAATCCAGATAACAAATAACATCACCAATAATTAAAATAAAACTAACAAAAAATTTATACTTTTGAAAGTCAATTTATACAACTAACAAAAAAAATTATACTCCCTCCGTTCCACAAAACTCTTCCTCTTTTGTTTTTTTTGCTTTTCACAAAACACTTCCACTTTCTATTAAAAAACCACTTTTACCCCTACTTTTTCATACCCTATCTATCACATCATACTTTTTCACTAATAATCAAACTATCACATCTTACTTTTTCCTATCACATCAGGGGCAAAATTGGAAAGTCAACCAAAATTACACTTTTTTTATTTTCCCCCAAAGTCAAAACCGGAAGGGTTTTGTGGAACGGAGGTAGTACTTTATTACTCAATTTTTTCTCTTCTTTATTTATTTCAAAAACTAATTTTGTTTTTCATTTTTCTAATTTTTATAAAAAAAATTTGAAAGTCACAGTACTTTAGAGAAAATGACTAAAGTAGAAGTAAAACATAAAAAATATAAAAAAAGTTCTATGTCTTTGTTCTAGAAGTAGGGTTACAATGAAAATAAAATGTCAATCATTAAAGAATTACAATGAGAATAATATAAAAACATACAAAAAAAATTTAAAGTTTTTTTAGATTTTCTAATTTTTCTAGTTTTTCAAATTTTTTTAATTTTTTTCCAGTTTATTCCAGTTTATTCCAATTGTTTTTAACATCCAGCTTTTTTTTTCCTGTCTTAAAGAATAAGCTCTTAAGTTGAGAAAAGTATAAACAGATACTAAACTGTAGTATAATAGTTAATAACATTCAAAAAAATAATGATTTAGTTGTTTAATCTTTTTTATTGTCTTACTTAAATGACGCCTTTGTTTGATAAAAAAAAATAATGTGTATCACATCACTTAATGATTATTTACTTTTCACTTATCTTTGATGTGATAGAATAATGTGTATGGTGTAGAAAAAAGTACGTGCACAATAGCTCATTCATTAATACGGAGTAGTATTTTTGCTAAAATAGGAAACAAAAAATAAATTTTTAGACATCCAAAAAGTAAAGTGGAAAAGAAATTAATGGACGGACAGAGTACGTAGTAAAAATTATACTCTTATGCTAAACATCATCAAATATCTATTTTAGTATATTATTTCCTCTAGGTCTGTATTGTTTTTACTCTTCAATCTTAAATAAAATCTTAAATAAGTATTATTATCGTTGTTGCTGTTATCACAATCCGTTTTTACAAACAACTTGGCTAAATAATTACGAGCCGTTAGAAATGAACATCTAGGTGGACACTTTGACAAACAAGGTAGGCTAGAACCAAATCTGATACCATGATAGAAAATAAGATTAAATATGAGTCATTAGACTAGGTCATAAGATATTTGAACTGAACCACACTAAGAGTCTGTTCTTTAGGAGTGGAAAAAAAGAGCTGGATGTTGGAAGAAGATGGAAGGAACGGGAAGAAACTCGAAAAAACTGGAAGAAAATGGAAAAACTGGAAGAAACTGGAAAAAACTGGAAAGAACTGCAAAAAATTGGAAAACCTAAAAAAACTTTAAAAAATTTTATTATAAATTCTTGTCGTTATAAATTATTATTATTATTATTATTATTATCATCATCATCATCATCATCATCATCATCATCATCATCATCATCACGTTATCTTAATGAATGCCTTTAAGCTACAAAAAAATATTGTTATGTTTCAAAAAGACAAAAAAACTACTTTTTCAAAAAAATAATTATAATACAAAGTTAGCACAAATATAAAAATATTAAATTTTAAAAAGTTTTTTGGTTACGATTTACCTCAATTTATTTATGCAGTATTTACTATAAATAACATGTTTGTAATTATACTTTATAGATTACAAGATTTTTTTTAAATATCAGACATGTCACATAATGTAATCAAACCTATTTTTCTTTCATAATTGACATTTTATTTTCATAGAAATCCTATTTTTGGAATAAAGACATAGAATGTTTTTTTACATTATTTATGTTTTACTCCTATTTTAGTCTTTTTTCTCTAATCTATTTTAACTTGCAACTTTTTTTATAAAAAATAGAAAAATGAGCAAATTTGAAGTAATAAAGGGAAAGGTAAGAGGTCTTATATAAAGTTAGATTAATAAAACATTCTATGTCACGATTTTATCCATAATTTCTTAATATAGTTTAACGTATTGATGTTTTCATGATTTATCATGTAGATTAATATACAAAAACTTGTCTTATTCATATTATAAAGTTGAAGAAAAAAAGTAATGAGTGTGAATTGTAAAGATAGTGAGATGAAAAAAATAATTTATAAACTATAGTTATGTACATAGCAGTTGTAATAATAATAATAATAATAATAATAATAATAATAATAATAATCACATTAAAAATATATCATTTTTAGAATAATTGGTTGGGGAGTAAAAAGAGTTTGAAGAAAATGAGAATAAGTGGAAGAATTGGAAGTAACTGGAAAGAACTGGAAGAAACTGGAAGTTAAGAGTTCAAGCCTTAAAAACATGCTCTAAAAGATAGAATTCAATCAATTATTTAATTAGTTCAACTCAAGAGTTTATATAGCGATTAGTTCTCTTCAATTTTTTACATGGGATATTTTAAAACATACCAAGCATCTATGTGATGCCTATGCCTTTTTGACATAAGAAAAATAGGTTGGCCTACATTGAGTAACAATGCTTGATGATTCTAGTTTCATTAGCTATTTTGAATAATTGAATTTACTTATGACCAGACGAGAATTTTAATAGACATTGGTGTAAATTTTCCAGGTGTGGATTATATGCTTGTTTAACGATATTACACAATTCTTTAAAAAATTTTGCAATGGCAAGGCAAGTCATTGCATTGGCTTACCGGTAGTGGAGTGGGAGAGAATACTAAGGGAGATGTAATAATTGACTTGCATGGAATATAGTGAGGCATCGCCATTTTTGTGGCTTATATTAGAAATGATGAGAGAATGAATTCACAGCTCAAATATTCATCTTATTGAATACATCTCAAATGATGTCTATAAATATTACAAAGTAGATGATGAAGACAATCAAAGAAAGTGAGTGGAAGTTAATTAAATATCCTGATTGGTAATTTGATTCCAATCAAAGATAATATCATGATATTACACTATTCCACAATATTCCTTTTTTGTTTGATATTTCTAACACTCCCCTTCAAGTTGAATCACCCGTTCTGGATGTTTAACTTGCTTAATGTTGCTTAAAAGACTGCTTTTGTGAGAATGTCTGCCAATTGATTTTCAGATCGGACATATGGAAGATTGATGATATCTGCCTCGAGTTTTTCTTTGATGAAGTGACGATCAATCTCGATGTTCTTGGTACGATCATGTTGTACCGGATTCTCTGATATACGAATAGCAGCGGTATTATCGCACATCAGTATACACTTTCCCTTCAGCGGATACCCCAAATCTTTAAGGAGTTTTCTTAGCCAATAAACTTCGGTAATTCCTCGAGTGATACCTCTGAATTCTGCTTCTCCGCTTGATAGAGCAACTACCTTTTGTTTCTTGCTTTTCCATGTGACCAGATTACCTCCAACAAAGGTGAAGTACCCTGAAGTGGATCTTCGATCGTTTGGATTTCCTGCCCAGTCAGCATTTGTGTAGGCTTGAATATCTAAGTGACCATGTTTTTTGAACGTAACTCCCATATTAATGGTCCCCTTAAGATATCTCACAATTCGGATAGCCACATCCCAGTGCTCCTTTTGTGGTTTGTGCATGAACTGACTTACCACTCCGACAGCATATGCAATATCAGGCCTTGTGAGTGCGAGATATATAAGTTTACCTACAACTCTTCGGTACTTATCTTGATCAGCTTGTATTCCTCCCTCAATAATTTGAAGTCCGTGGTTAACCATTATCGGAGTGACAGCCGGTTTGCAATCCATTAACCCAGTTTCAACTAAAAGATCAAGGATATACTTCTTTTGACAAATAAAGATTCCCTCTTGAGATTTAAGAACTTCAATGCCAAGAAAAAAGTTTAAGTTATCCAAGATCCTTCATGTCAAATTCCTTGAAAAGCTTGTCTTTTAGTGCTGCCATTTCTTCTATGTCACTTCCAGTGATTATCATGTCATCCACATAGATGATCAAACATGTTATAAGTTTGCCTCGCCTTTTTAGAAACAAGGTATGATCAGAGTTGCTTTGACGATATCCATATTTCTTCATGGCTATCGTGAACCTGCCAAACCATGCTCGTGGAGATTGTTTTAGACCATACAAAGCTTTTCGCAATCTACAACCTTCACCTTTTCTGAAATTTGACGAGAACCCAGGTGGTGCTTCTATGTAAACCTTATCTTTTAGTTCTCCATGAAGAAAAGCATTTTTCACATCGAATTGATATAAGGGCCAATCTAGATTAGTTGCTATGGAGAATAATACTCGGATAGTATCAATTTTGGCTACTGGTGAGAAAGTCTCTGAGTAGTCAATACCATAAGTTTGAGTATATCCTTTAGCTACCAATCTGGCCTTATATCTCTCGATTGTACCATCTGCTTTGTGTTTGATAGTGAATACCCATCGGCATCCGACTGGTTTCTTTCCTGGGCAGAGTTGACATTTCTCCCATGTGTTGTTTTTCTATAGTGCCTTCATCTCCACCTCCATTGCTTTCCTCCATTTTGGTATTTGTACAGCTTCGTCTACTGTTCTAGGGACTTCATGACTGGATGTATGAAAAACCTGTGATACACTCCCCCTGACTAGATCAGCAGCAGGATATCTTGAGTTCCGAGGGACATATTCTGCTTCATATCTGACTGGAGGAATTCCCCGATTCTTCCGTGGTGGGAGAACATATCTGTTTGACATATTTAATTCTTCCACGCTATCATTAGATTTATGAATGCAATCATCAAGAGTGGGAGAAATACTAACCTCAGGAGTCTTTTCAGACGGAGTAGAATCAGAAATGAGTTCTGAGTTGTTGGACTGTTCAATGTTCTCAAAAATTGATCCCACAGAGACAAAGCAACTTACTTCCTCGGTTGGGACAGTTTCAGGTGGCAAGACCGGGCTGTGTAACCACTTTAGAGAGTCATTCGTAACTTTCTCCCCCTGACTACTAGAGTGGTTATGGAAATAGTACTCGGTTTCCAAAAAATTACAATCCATTGTCGTGTACATCCGATGAGAAATAGGATCATAACATCTGTATCCCCTTTTTTGAACCCCATACCCAACAAAGACACATCGGACAGCACACGGATCAAATTTTGTCCGTTTGGCTTTTGGAATATGTACATATACAGTGCGGCCAAACACACGAGGAGTAAGAGTTAAGGAGGTAGGAACAGTGGAAAATTTTGCAAGTGTATCAATGGGTGTTTTCTGATTTAGGATTTTTGTCGAAAGGTGATTTATGAGGTAAATGGCGGTTGCAATTGCTTCAGGCCAGTAATAAATCGGAACATTGGACTCGATCACAACGGCCCTAGTGATTTCAAGTATGATCCGATTTTTACGTTCAGCAATGCCATTTTGTTGAGGGGTGTCAGGACAAGTGGTTTGATGGATAAGACCTTTTTCCTTGCAGAAATTTTCCATTGGATGATTTATGTATTCTCCTCCATTATCAGATCGAAGAATACAGATCTGTTTTTGGTATTGTGTGTGGATCAATTTGTAAAATGAGGTGAACTTTTCAAAAACTTCAGATTTATGTTTAAGAAAGTACACCCAGGTCATACGGGTACAATCATCAACAAACAATAAAAAATATTGATACCCATTTGGACTTGGTTCTGGAGATGAACCCCACACATCAGAATGGATTAATGAGAAAGGTTGTGATGCGACAGTGTTTTTTAACGGATAGGAATGTTTATGACTTTTGGCTAAAATACAATTGTTGCAATGAAACTCACATGATTTATTGAATAATTTTGGAAAGAGAATTTTGACATACCCCCAAGATGGATGTCCCAAACGACGATGCCACAGCCATGCCTGCCTGCCCACTGTCCCATGAGCAAGTGTAGCTGTTCCATAGTGATCAACTTCATCAACATAGTACAGGCCATGACGCTCAGAACCACGCCCAATGATCTTCCCCGTCCAAATATCCTGTAATAAGCAAAAAGTGGGGTGCATTAGGACCATGCAATTTAATTGTTTAGTGACATGGCTTATTGACAACAATTTATGAGACAGTGTGAGAACATATAGGCAATTATCGAGCCGGATAGATGTCGATATAGATATTGGACCGGTGCCCTCGACACGAGAATAATCCCCATTGGCCGTTTAAATATGGGTTTTCTTAGACCAATTTAAGGAATTAAAATCAGAACGGTCAAAGGACATCGTGTCAGTTGCCCCGCAATCAAAAATTCACCGAGTATTTTTAATTGGGTTCGTATTGGGCCTGTTTGATGGGCCGAGAAGAGATATTAAAAATCCCTTCCCCCCTCTTCCGTAACCCTACCCGCTGGATCCTTCTTCTCTGTGCCTCTCTCTGCGCCGACATCTCCTTCTCTTTTCTTTCTTCCTTCGCCTCTTTCCGTGGCAATTCCGGCGAAGAATTGTGGCGGCTGGTCGCCGGTGATGCTGGTGGTCTTTGGATTGCCCATCACTGCCCCAGCGATTCCCGGCGATTTCTTCCCCCTTTTTCGACTGTCCGACCACCACCCGGGGTAGCCAATTCTTTTGAAGCATCCTTCGGCCGTGTGCTTCGTCCCACCACAGTAGGTACACCTTAACTATGATTTATCTTCATATGTGCGAGATGACGATTGGCGATTTTCTGATCGCACCACCGCCGCCCGTGTGGCCGCAAGGCCACCGCCGATTCTTGAGGGAGATTCTCCCAATGATGGTCCTCCCCCTTCTCCTTTCATAATTTCTTTTCTTGCTGCTTCTCTTCGGATTTTGGCATATGCTTCCTCTATCGATGGAAGAGGTTCGGTTTTGAGTATGTCCCGTTTTTCGGCATCAAATTCCTCATTTACAGCCTGTAGGAATTGATAGAGACGATTTTGTTGTTGAATTTGTGTGAAAATCGTCATATCCTCTGGACATTTCATTGGATTGGGTTGGCGTCTGTCGATTTCTTTCCAGACAGCTTGAAGTTGGCTAAAAACTTTTTCCAGGGACTGTGCTCCTTGTTTGATCTCACTGGCATTGACCACTAAGTCGTAGATTTGTAGGGAATCTTTTCTGGAGCCGTACGTGGCTTCGATTCCCTTCCACAAATCCCACGCAGTCGGATATTTGATGTATTGATTTACAATATCCGACTATATGTTTTCTAATATCCAAGTAATCACTGTTGAATCTGTTTGCCTCCACTTGATATATTTGGGATCATCGGTTTTGAGAGGTGCGGCAGTGATGTGCTTGAGCCGCCCTCTCCCGTCCAGAGCTAAGCTCATCTTGCACGCCCAAATGGCGTAGTTCTTATCGTTGAGCTTTTCCGCCAAATTTAACGGTTGATTGGAGGAGCTCTCGGTAAGTTCGGCCTTAGGTGCTAAATTTTGGAAATTTTGCAGAATTTCCAAAATTTGTGCAAGATTCACAGGCTGCTTCATTGGATCAGACTCCCCTGTGTAGGTGGAGCTCTCTGGAGTTTGTTCAGACATTTTTTTATGGTAGATGATGAAAGCTGCGTTTCATTCAATCGTTTGATCGAATGATGGTTCCGATACCATATTAGAAATGATGATAGAATGAATTCACATCTCAAATATTCATCTTATTGAATACATCTCAAATGATGTCTATAAATATTACAAAGTAGATGATGAAGACAATCAAGGAAAGTGAGTGGAAGTTAATTAAATATCCTGATTGGTAATTTGATTCCAATCAAGGATATTATCAAGATATTACACTATTCCACACTATTCCTTTTTTGTTTGATATTTCTAACCGCTTATGCGAGGCAAAATGAATGGAGTAGATCTCTATCTAAACAATGACTAGTGATTTCAAAGAATTCAAAGATTACGATTTCAAAGCATTAGCTATATTCAGCATTTAGCAATTAAACTATAATGAGCAATTGAAATTGAAACTCGATCAGAATAGACTATAATGCGTGAAATTGAGGCAAAACAAAATAGATCTCGGTCAGATTCCGGGGAAAACAATAAGGTTGTACCGCTGTAGATGGGAGAGATCACACGATGATGAACGGAGAGTGGGTGCGAGATCGGGTACCGACGCCATAGAAGTATCGGAAATACTCGTGAGGAGAGGCGTTGGAGTATGGGAAAGCAATGTTACTGCTGTTGAATATACGATCTGCTCTACAGGGGAGGGGAGGGGAGCGCTCTGTTGAGGAGTTTGGAGGAGGTGGAGCCGGAGGGGAGCAGAGCAAAGCGTTCTTTGGAAGAGTTTAGAGGAGGTGGCACCAACGAGGGAGGAAGCAACACAGAACAGATGGGGATGGGATCCCCTTCAAGTTAGCACGGCCATATTTGACCAAAAAAGAAAAAAATGATCGTACTCCTATTTGTGTATTTTCAATCTTTTTAGCTTCTATTTAGCTGCATTTCTTTAATAAAAATATTCCATATGTTCCTAAAATCATTTGCCATTTACGCAAAACGAAATAAAATCTTAATTTTTTATAATTTATTTTATTTAAAGATTGGTATTTAAATAAAAAATAAAACTTATATAAGTATTTAAAAAGCACATTAAAAACTTTACAAAATAAGAGTTGACAAAAATATATAATTTGATCAAATAGTCAATTAAATTATACATATAAATAAAAGCTCCCACGATTTTTAACTATTAAAGTGTATAAATCATTTAGAGACGGAAAAATTAATACAGAGTAATAATTTGAAATAATAATAATAATAATAATACTTCCTTTGTCCCTAAATGATTTACATATTTTACTATTCAAAAATCACAAGAACTCTTGTTTATTTGTGTATTTTCATTAACTATTCGATGAAATAAAATATTTTTATCACATCTTGTTTTGTAGAATTTTTGATATCCTTTTTAAATATGTACCCTGGAGGCCTGGACTGCCTGGAGTAAATTTTATGTTTTTGTTTATATGTCAATCTTTAAAAATTGGAAAATTCTATTTGTACCTCAAGAATTTGTACCCCATTTTGTACACCATATAAATGCACCAACATTTTGTATTGATGTAATGCTAATTTTTGTTAACGCACCAATACTTTGTGTCATTGTAAATTTTTGTTAACGCATCAATACTTTATATCAGTGTGAATTATCAAAAATATTGGTGTATACTTTTAGTATACAAATGGGGTATAAATTTTGTGGTACATGTAGCATGCTCCTTAAAAATTCACTTCACCTATGAATAGGGGTGGACACGGTACCAGTACGGTACCGTGACCGGCAACCGTACCGCCGGTACCCGCCGGCCGGGGCGTTACAGCAGTTCCGAAAACCAGTACCGATATTGCCCTCCTCGGTACCGGTTCCGGTGCCAAATTTTCGGTACCAGCACCGCCGGTACCGATACCGGTTTTATTTTTTTTTTGCTTTGTCGTGGACCACACCTGCAAAACCTGCAAAAAAGGAAAAATAAAATAGTGGGGGCACCTCAACGGCTATTTAGCCGTTTGAGGTGGGGGGGAGAGGGGGGATAAATTACTATAAATTATGCCATTTGTTTTTAAAAAAATCACACTCAAACACTCAATCAATCTCTCAATCTTATTATTTCTTTTCAATTTTTATACAATTTATATTCATAAAATAATATAAATATATATTAGTATATTACATAATAACCAGAAGAAACAACATCTCTTCCTAGTCGGTGGGCTTCTTGCAAAGAAAGAGAAGCGTGCTCAACCTTCGACGAGTTCAGGTGGTACAACAGTAAGCTCGCACAATGAACTTGCTATGTACCAAGGGGTGCCATGTGATTACGACGATGACGATGACGTGGAGTTTGACGTCCTCAGATGGTGGAAGCGGAATGAACACATGTTCTCATGTCTCGGAATGCTAGCAAGACAAGTTTTATCCGTCCCGGTATCAACCGTAGCAGTGGAACAAGAATTCAGTGCTGGCGGCAACATTCCAACCGACTTTCGAAGTTGTTTTCGTGCTGAATCTATTGAAACACTTGTTTGCAACCGAGATTGGCTCTTAGCATTTTTAGATTTTTTTTATTTCATTCTTTTCTTTAACAATTGCACATTTATAATTTTACACTTTAAAATTTTAAATATAAAAGCAAATAATAATAATAATTGGGGGTGACCGAAACCGGCCGTATCGGAACCGGTAACGGCCGGTCCGGTCCAATACCGGTACCAAGGGGTGGCAGTACTGAAACCGGCGGTTTCAGAACTAGAACCGGAACCGGTACGTGTCCACTTCTATGTAACAAAACGCACCCTAATCACAGTGGAAGAGGAAAGCTCTGACGCCCATTGACCAGTAAACTTTTACTATCTCAGCGCTGACGTCAATCACCCAGTTCCCTGTCTATATAAACGAACGATCATCTGCCAGCCGATCTACAACAATCCAGTTCCAGATCTACAATACTCTCTGTTTCTGAAGAATCTCTAAATCACTACGAAAATGGCAGCCGATTCGCATGCAACGGAGCTCCCCGTGAAGGCTTTTGGATGGGCGGCGAGGGACACCTCCGGCGTTCTCTCTCCTTTCAATTTCTCCAGAAGGTATTCCCTATTTACCGCCATTTTACCCCTGTAATCGCGAGTTTATTTATCTATAGAATGGTGTATAATAGATCGCTTTCCGTGCGTAGGGAAACAAGCGAGAAGGATGTTCAATTCAAGGTTTTGTATTGTGGAGTTTGTCACTCAGATCTTCACCAGCTTAAGAACGAGTGGGGTTTCACTAAATACCCCATTGTCCCCGGGTAAGATCCATCTCTTTTGCAATTGATAATATGTTGAAACTTCAAGCTTGTTTCTATACACTATCAATTCCCACCTTTTGATTGGTTGAATGTTCGATTTCTGGGTTCCTATCTAATGCTGCAGGCACGAAATTGTTGGGGTTGTGACTGAAGTTGGGAGCAAGGTTGAGAGATTTAAGGTCGGAGACAAAGTTGGAGTGGGATGTATGGTTGGATCCTGCCGCGATTGTGAAAACTGTGCAATTGATCTAGAAAACTACTGTCCCAGGAGTGTACAGACTTACAATGATTTAAGATCCACCACGTATGGTGGTTACTCCGACATCATGGTCGCTGACGAGCACTTCATTCTTAAATGGCCGGAGAATTTGCCTATGGAGGCTGCTCCTCTGCTATGTGCCGGGATCACAACTTACAGCCCATTGAAATACTTCGGGCTGGACAAGCCAGGAATGAACATCGGAGTTGTGGGCCTGGGTGGTCTTGGCCATATGGCTGTCAAGTACGCCAAGGCTTTCGGGTCCAAGGTGACTGTCATCAGCACCTCTGCGGGTAAAAAGCAAGAGGCCATTGAACGTTTTGGTGCGGATTCCTTCTTGATCAGCCGTGACCCTGAACAAATGCAGGTAATTTATGAGTAATTGATTAATAAAAATTATGGAGTGTTATTTTTCGTTTTGTAAAGAATTCTGATAATGATATGGTTTATTGGTTTTGGTATGCATGTATGTATAGGCTGCAGCGAGCACACTTGATGGGATAATAGACACAGTTTCCGTGGTTCATCCTCTTATGCCACTACTAAGCTTGTTGAAGACCAATGGAAAGCTTGTATTGGTTGGTGCCCCGGAGAAACCCCTTGACTTGCCGGTATTTCCCTTGATTATGGGTAAGTAATAGTGTAAGTCGCACTTCCATGCATGTGTTCTATATATCTCTGCCTTGGCAGTTTGGCATTCTTTATTTATCTAAGGCGTGTAAATTGTAATCTCAAATGAACTAAATGACATTATTTTTATGTTGTGACGGTGGATCACAGGCCGGAAATTGGTTGCCGGAAGTTGTATTGGAGGAATAAAAGAGACTCAAGAAATGCTTGACTTCTCTGCTAAGCATAACATCACCCCAGATGTTGAGATTGTGCCGGTGGACTACATCAACACTGCCTTGGAACGCCTTGTCAAAGCCGACGTGAAATACAGATTCGTATTGGACATTGGCAAAACATTAAAATCTGCTTGAAGAATATGGTGTTCAGAATTCAGATGTATGCATGTCTTGGGCGGATCTGGGTCTTTTTTTGCTAGTGGTTGTTTGTTTATGACTAGATTTTCACCCGTGGTCACGAGAATTTGTTTTTAAATACGAAGTTAAATAATATTGCCTAAATAAGAATTACCAGTACTTATAATGTGTGTTCATTGTCGACGTCGTGAGGAAAATTTAAACATTTTAGTTGTAAAATAAAAGGAAAATGCTAGCGTGCCACTACATGGGTGCTACCATGGGTGCACCCATGGTAGCACCCATGTAGTGGCACCCTAGCATGGTCCAAAATAAAATTGATACGGCCGCTAAATAAAATGCATTTTTGAGTTGCACTTTTTACATCTAGAAATATTTTTTTTATGTAGATTGTGATGATTGATTGAATTCATATTTTTTCCAATTTATATTAAAACAGAAATACTCTATCTATTTTTGAATATTTGTCTACTTTTCAATTTTGTCAGTTAGAATTTATACATTTTTATTTTTAATTAAATAAAAATGATATTAGATATTGATACCAAAATAATTTTATTAGGTCTGTTATATGAAATTTTTAAAAACATTATTTTATCTTATTAATATATAATATATATTTTATTTTATTATATGTCAAATATTAAAAATAATTGACTGAAAAAAATTAAAATTAAACAAATATTCTGAGATGGAGGTACTAAAATTTTAAAATAAAATTTATAACAAAGTATATTTGATAACTTAAATGTTTCTAAAATATCCAAGATAGGAGTTTCATAATTTTTTTTGAATAATAGTTAATATATATGTACATTACCAATCATGATCATACATATTACCAAAAACGTAAAAAGTATAGAATAATGCTTAGGTGTAGTGTCTTACTATCTCAATGTGAACTCCTATTTAGGAAAAAAACATAAAAATTCCTATTTTGATATTTTTTATGTTATACTCCAATTTAGGGTGATTTCTAAAATAAAAAATTTTAATAATAAAATATTTTATCAAATAAGTTTTAAAATAGTAAAAACAAAACTACTGCATTAAGGGTCTATTTTTTGGGATTGGAAAAAAGAGTTGAATGTTAAAGGAAATGGAAAGAAACTGGAAAAAATTGGAATGAGTTTGATTTTGAAAGAGCCGGAAAAAAAGTAGAAAGAAACTGGAAGAAATTAGATGGAACTCGAAAAACTAGAAACAATTGGAAACTTTAAAATAAACTTAAAAAAAAACATATCTACGTTCACTTTTTGGGAAAAATTGACAATAACACTCCGACAAAGTTCGGATTTTACAAAAATACTCCGAAAATCAATTAATTACACCATTACTTCCAAAATTGCTCACGTTTTACGAAAACACTTCACCCACCACCTTACTTGCACAATAAAATTGTGAAGTATCTAAATGGATTTTTTGAGTTGATGATTTGGAAACAATTGTTAGACGCCTCGCACACCTCTAGAGGGGGGTGAATAGAGGTGTTGCCCAAAAGATCGGTTTTTAGCGCGGAAACGTTCTTCACGAATATTCAACAAAAAATAATGCACCACAAACAAAATAGAGTGAAGGATAAGAGTAATGCACACACAATGTATACTGGTTCGACCTAAATGCCTACATCCAGTCCCCGAAGCTACCGTGCCCAGGCCTTAACTAGCCCGTCAAACTTGGCGGAGTTTGACAATCCGAATACAACTCGAGAACTTGATTTCACAAGCCTCTTATCTTACCACCGAAGTTTTGATTTCACAAAACTTAGGATTTCTTCCACCTAACGTTTGATTTCACAAACCGTTAGAATTTCTACCACTTGGTGTAATCCCAACACCAAGAATACGAATCCCTTACAATAAAGTAAGAAAACAAACCGCAACCGAGTAATTCTCCCAACACGGAGTAGATTGTTGCAAATACAATGAAGTCCTTTAGAATATGACAATATCTCTCAAAGACTCAAGCAATGAGGAAAAACTCAAGCAAGAAATAATTTAGCAATCAAAACAATTGCCTTGCTTGGATATAAGGAGGGGTTTGAGTAGAATCTCTTTGGATATTCAAAGCATATTTTCTTCAAAGTGTTCTAAGTGCTCTTATAAAGAAAATCACGAAAGTATGTTGTTTATAGAAGTTAGGGAGTGGATAGGGATGAAAAGCATTCAAAAAATTAGCCGTTTGGTAGTTGAAACTGTCGACTTATTCGAATAATTCAAGAACTATTCGAATAGTTTGGATCAATCGCGTGGCTTGAAAAAACCAGTTCCTATTCGAATAAATGGTGATTTATTCGAATAAATCAGGTTGAAAAATCAGGACTTATTCGAATGAATGGCGATTTATTCAAATAAATCAGGTTGATTTTAGTCACAGGAAAGATCACGACCTATTCGAATAAACTAAAGATGATTCGAATAGAAAAACAATTTCCCCACACAAAAGCTGATCTAAAATGTGTTTTAAAGGTAGGATGATAAGGGAATGAACCTTAGAGATGCCATACTCTTTAACACATAATCTAAGACCTAAAACACTACCCAACTAAGGAAACAACCTCTTCGGTCTCGTTTCTTCCACCGATGCTCAAGTCCCTTCTAAACGGACGGATATGAACTTGTTGTAGCTTTGATTCTTAGCCTTGATGCACAATATGATGATGATATTTTGTCACCCTTTTGTCATTATCAAAACCTAAAAGACAATGGGCAAAGGACATTGCAAAAATATATATGCATGATAGCACATTGTCCAACAACAATCACTTTTTTATTTACATAAAAAAATAAATCAGTTATCCACCTTTAGCTCAAATATTAATCATGTCTTTCACAATTAGGGCATGTCATTTTCGTTTGAAATATTAAAGTTGAATATTTGAAGAAACTGAAAAGCGTTGGAGAAAAAAAAGGCTAGAAGTTAACTTTTCAAAATCCAAAAGAACAAACTTTTCAAAATATCAATCTAAGAGATTGATATTTGAATTGCAGGGAGAATAAGTAGTTTATTTTTTTTGTATGAAAGCTGAAAAATGTGATTTATTTTCCAAATCATATATTTTAAAACATAAGTTTATTTTAAGATTCATTACACTCAATTTGTGTTGCATATTAGTATAATGAAATAAAAACTTGAAATTTTTCAACAAGATAATTTTTATTACGTTATTTTTATATAAATATATTAGAGTTTTTATTTAATTGAAAATCAAGCTTCATTTAATTTAAATCAAAAAACTGAAACTAACAAATACACTGGGACAAGAGAGCAAAAGGCCCAACCTTTATCCATAGACCTTATATGAACAATTAAAATACTTAGAGTCTGTTCTTTAGGTCTTAAACTTAACTCCCAGTTTCTTCCAGTTCTACTTTCTTCCAACTCTTTCGGTTTCTTCCAACTGTTTTTATTTTATTCAACCATTTTCTACTCCCTAACCAATTATTCCAAAAACAACATATTTTTAATGTTATTATTATTATTACAACGGTTGTGTCCATAAACATAGTTTATAAATTGTTTTTTCTTCTCATTATTTTTACGATTCACACTCATTATTTGTTCTTCAACTTTTTAATTTGAATAAGACAATTTTTTGTCTATTAATCTACATGATAAAACAGGAAAACATCAATATTTTAAACTATATTAAAAAATTATGGATAAAATAGTTACATAGAACGTTTTATTAATCTAGCTTTTTATAAGACCCTCACATTCCTTTTATTACTCAATTTTTTCTCTTTTTTCTATATTTAATAAAAAAAATTGAAAGTCAAAATAGTTTAGAGAAAAAAGACTAAAATAGAAGTAAAACACAAAATTCTGAAAAAAAGTTCCATGTCTTTATTCCATAAATAGGAGTTACAATGAAAATAAAATGTCAATCATGAAAAAATAGTTTTGATTACATTATGTGACATGTCTGATATATAAAACAAAATCTTATAATATATAAAATATAATAACAAATATATTATTTACAATAAATACTGCCTAAATAAATTGAGATGCAACGTAACCACAATAACTTTTTAAAATTTAACATTTTGATATTTATGCTAACTTTATATTCTAATTATTTTATTTGCAAAAGTAGTTTTTTGTGTATGAAAAATAACAATCGTTTTTTATATTAAAGACATTCATTAAGATAATGTGATGATGATGATAGTAATAATAATAATTTATAAAAACAAAAATTAGAATTTGAATAATATAAAAATACACTAAAATAATTTTTTTTAGTTTTTTAATGTTTGAAAGTTTTTCCAGTTTCTTCTAGTTTCTTCCCGTTTCTACCAGTTTCTTCAAGTTTCCACCAGTTCCTTGCAGTTTCTTCTAGTTTCCTCTAGTTTCGTCTAGTTTCTTCTAAAATCCAGCTTTTTTTTCCAGTCCTAAAGAACAGGCTCTTATACTTCATCCGTTCATAAATAAAGTTTCCGTTGCGCATTACGATGTTTGACTGAATTTATTTTCAAATCATTTCATATGTAAAATGGTATGAAATTAAAAAATTAAAAATTACATATTTTAAAAAAACATAAAAGGATCTACAAAACAAGCGGTGACATGACTATATTAATTTATCAAATAGGACATGAAAATAGGCAAACAAAGTGAGTAAAATTTGATTATACAAACAGTGAACGAGAACTTTATTGTTGTTATAGTTGGAAAGTGCAATTGTGGAGTAATTAGACTTTTAGTTAAAAAAAGACTAATAATTACGTGTCCGAGAACTATCAAGAGTATGGGTGTGCATTATTCGGTCCGGACCCGGACTGACCCGAAATCCGGCCAAAACCGGACCAGACCGGTCCGAACCAATCCTTATTCGGTCCATTCTTCAGTCCTCATTTTTTCCTTATTCGGGTTCCGGTCCAGTCCGGCCCCGTCCACTGGGTTTCTCTCCAGACCAGTGGACCAGTTACATTTTATTTTTTTAAATATTTTTTCTATATAGTTTCATTATATTGTACTTTTTAAAGGTTTTTTAATATACTTATAATTAATTTAACTTTAATACTAATTTTTTAAATGTCTTGATCTTATTATTTAATATAATTTTTTAAATATATTTTCAATTCAGAATAAGATACCAATTCTAATGAATTTTAAATATTTTTAATATGAAAAGTGTGAAAAAGTAAACATTACTTTTATATTAGGGATCTAATGCATTTCAAATTTATGTACCAATGTTATTACTTAAATTTTTACTTTATTAATAATGAAACTTTAATCCGCAAAAATAAACATTGTAAACAATCTAATGAACAAAAATTGTAAAAAATATGTCCGTTTGCCAAAATAAATTGAAAAATATAAAAATATTACAAAAAGAAAAAACGCAATAAGAAGAAGAATTTTCTCCACGTAAAATAAAAATTATGAACAAATTTTATGTACTCCGTATTACGGATGGAAAATATATATTTTATTTAAAGTTTTTAAAAAAATTAAAAACAACAGTTTAGACAATGTTTAGTGTATGTTATAATTAAAAATTAGTTGTAATAATATTTTTATTCAATTAAATACTTTAAATTAAATAAATAAAATCAATTTTTAAAGAAAAATTGAAAATAACATTTATTTGGTCCTGGTTTACCCTTCGAGAGTATCCGATCTTCCTTAAAAAAAAAGAGTATCAGATCTATTCTACTCTCTATAAATATCGGATCACTGCAAAAATGGCATCCGATTCGCATGCAACAGAGCTCCCCGTGAAGGCTTTTGGATGGGCGGCAAGGGACACCTCCGGAGTTCTTTCCCCTTTCAATTTCTCCAGAAGGTATTCCCATATTCTCTGCCTTTTTACCCCGAAAACCTCGAGTTTATTTATTTAGCTATGGAGTGATTTTATCATTGGTCAGTTTCCGTGCACAGGGAAACAGGGGAGAAGGATGTTCAGTTCAAGGTTTTGTATTGTGGAATTTGCCACTCAGATCTTCACATGCTTAAGAACGAGTGGGGTTTCACTGCATACCCCGTTGTTGCCGGGTAAGATCCATATTCGCTCTCAGATCCATATTTTTTGCATTTGATAATATGTTGAGACTTCAAGCCTGTCTATATAAACTATAAATTCACCTTTTGATTGGCGAAATATTTGATTTGTGGTTTCATATCTCATGCTGCAGGCATGAAATTGTTGGGGTTGTGACTGATGTCGGGAGCAAGGTTGAGAGATTTAAGGTCGGAGATAAAGTTGGTGTGGGAGGTCTGGTCGGATCCTGTCGTCATTGCGAACACTGTGCAAGCGATCTAGAGAACTACTGCCCCACAAGTGTAGGGACTTACAATGATTTAAGATCCACCACTTACGGTGGTTTCTCCGACATCATGGTCTGTGATGAGCACTTTGTGCTCAATTGGCCGGAAACTTTGCCGATGGAGGCAGCTCCTCTGTTGTGTGCCGGGATCACAACTTACAGCCCATTGAAATACTTCGGACTGGACAAGCCAGGAATGAACATCGGAGTTGTGGGTCTCGGTGGTCTTGGGCATATGGTTGTCAAGTACGCCAGGGCTTTTGGGTCCAAGGTGACTGTCATCAGCACCTCTGCCGGTAAAAAGGAAGAGGCCATCGAGCGTCTTGGTGCTGATTCCTTCTTGGTCAGCCGTGACCCTGAACAGATGCAGGTAATTGATTGATTAAATAGTAGTAGTTGTTAGGAGTAAATTTCTTCTTATTATTAATTTTTCAAACAATGATGGTGATGTTGATGATATGGTTTTTGTATGTATAGGCTGCAGCGAGCACACTTGATGGCGTAATAGACACAGTTTCTGCGGTTCATCCAATTTCGCCCCTACTAAGTTTGTTGAAGACCAATGGAAAGCTTGTATTGGTTGGTGCCCCGGAGAAACCCCTTGACTTGCCGGCGTTTCCCTTGATCATGGGTAAGCCACATTTCCATGCATGTCTTCGTAATATCTCCATCTTGGCAGCTGGCATCCTTTTTTTGTCTAGCGCGTGTAAATGGTAATCTCAGATTAACTAAATGATGATATTTTTATGTTGTGACGGTGGATCACAGGCCGGAAAATAGTTGCCGGAAGTTGTATTGGAGGAATAAAAGAGACTCAAGAAATGCTGGACTTCTCTGCAAAGCATAACATCACGCCCAATGTTGAGATTGTGCCCATAGACTATATCAACACAGCCATGGAACGCCTTGCCATAGCAGACGTGAAATACAGATTTGTATTGGACATTGGCAAAACACTAAAATCTGCTTGAACGATATGGTGTTCAGATGCATGTCTTGGGCGGATCTGAGTCTTTAAATTGTAGTGATGCCATGTGGCATCCATGTGTTCAATATTTGCTGAGTGTATTGGTCATTTGTCTTCTTGTCATCAATTGAGTTTCTACCCTATCGTCTTCTATCGGCTATCTCTACGGCAGAGTTCTTGAGGTCCGTATCTGTAATTGCCACCTTCATTCGTTGTCCTCTGTAATTTACATAACTGTGGTGGTAGGGCAAAGCCCAAAACCCTTTTGTACTATCAATTCTGAGATAGATGCCGCTTTATTTGGCTTGCCCTTTTGAATTCAGGTTCATTTCATTTTAGCAGCGACATGTGGAATATACAATTGGCTTTTTATATTGTTGATTTGTTCCATGTTGTTCCAGCCGTTGTTTTTTTTGAATTGTTGGTATTAAATTGTTGATTTGTTCCATCGTTTGTTGATGTTGTACTTCAGCCTTCTCACCTTCTGATTCAGTTATATTAATTACTCACTTGCATAGCTCCATATGAAATGATTCAGTTGGCGTATGATTTAGGTATTTATCATCTTAAATCTTGCTTAATGTGAATCATCTTCTTCCTACTTACACAGGGTTGGGAGCTTCAAAATCTTGAAGGGTGAGAAATCTCACTCTTAGGCATAGGATTTCAATGTCCCTGCTGTGATTCCGTGTTTTGTGCGATAGTTGTAGTACAAAAAAATTTTAGTTTGACTTTCAGTTTAATGTTCCACCCAAATGAAATCTAAGATTGTTTATATTAAAATTCTAATGGCCATGTCAATCTTTCCCATCATCTTCCTTAGCTTTTAGCTATAGTCCTGGTTCAAACTTTAGTGTCAATTTTCTTCACAGATTCTATGACTTATTTGCACCCTTGCAGATGCAGCCTCTCCAATTCTCCATAATCCTACTCCGGCAGTCGCATGTCCAGCACTCCAAGCTCCAGCGATCTACCGGGGAAGAATTGAACATATAAATGGCGACACTCATGATTGGGAAAATTGAGATCGAGGAGGTTCACTGATGTTTCAGAATATTCTTCCAATCTCTGGTATTTTGTTTTTCTAAGAACTCAAAAGTACTTTCCTGATACTTATTTAGTTGTATCTTGCCCAAATACAAGTTCATTTTTTGCAATCATTTTTTTGTTAGCTTATGCAAATTTGTAGAACATTTTTTGCTTTGGTTGAAGAAGAGGAAAAACCTACCAAGTCAATCTATTTTTGACGAATTAATCAAACTACTTGCTGTTTTCATTCAATTTTTCTTTTAATTTCGCATTGTGGGCTGTGGTACAAATTAAGATTTTTGATGTTATTTCTGAATCATATAAATTGCTGTATATGCTGATATTTGCATATTAAAGAAGTATTAACACTATGTTTGGTTTAAGGAATTTGGAAGGAAAAGAAAAGAAAATGATTTTCCCTCATTTTCCTCACTAAAATGGAAGGAATTTGATTTTCTCTTCTCTTTGTACATTTTGCCTTCTTATTTTCTTTTCCTTCCACTTTTCTTTTCTTTTCCTCTCTAACCAAACAAGAAAAATGTTTTCTTTCTCATTTTCTTTTCCTTTCCTTCTCAAATTCCTTGAACCAAGCATGTAAATCACTGTGGTTGGCGTTCAAAAAAAATCACCAAGGTCGGTAGTGTGTCATGTGATCTATTAATTTTGAACTTTTTCTATGTATTTCTTTGGAACTTTTTTTGGATTATACCTTTTGCCATTTGGTTGAGATGTATTCAAACTTGATCTCATTGTTGATTGTCTCTCTGCATCTTCTTATGGTGTATTTGTTATATACTACGTATTTTATGTTTGATGGCTATTGGACTAATTTTGTTTTTGACTTCAAAGTTCATTTACTTGATTGTATGAGATACAACCTGATTGCTATAGTTTTGTCCCGTGACTCTCATTTAAATAATGACACTGTACTATTAGCAAGCACATCATGTAGCATCACTACGTCAGCATGTTAAACATGCACATTAAAATATTTGAATCAAGCGTTTGAATCAGGTGCAGATACCCTTGAAACATGGAAGCCAAAACCCTGGACATGTTCATCAGAATTATCAAAGGGAGAATTTTCAAAAATGCGTGCTAAACTTTCGGACACTGCCCACAACATGGTGGTTGACTAGGTACTATTTTCTTCCATGGCTTTGATAAGTATTTCTTGATGAGAACTGCTGCAACTTAACTTTCCTTGTGTGTAGACCCTGTGAGGGACAATGTGACTCGGAAAGTCGGGTGCTTGAATATCTTTGTTTTCCAATAAATGGTTGATATGATTGAATTTTTTTCTTTATTAAGGTTTCTTCTTATAAAGTACACTAGTTTCTACGGCAGAGTTGCATGAAATTCTACATTTGCAAGAAAGAGATGTATTACTTCATTATCACGAGTTAATGAGGATAGAGAATTTTTGCAACTGGAATGTAAACAAGGTTGTGAATTTGCTTAGGTTAATTTGTTTGAATTTGCAACAGACATCAGTAATAAATAATGATATAGAATAATTTCGAAATGTAAATATTTTAGGACATCATAAGGTGAAATCAAATATAATGAAGTAAACTTGAGATATTTAAATATCCCCCCGGGGTCCGGATGGGATGAATCCTGCTAACTTTTTTCAGAAAGCTTGGGCCGTGGTGGCCCTGGATGTTACAAATTTTATTCCCTCATGCCTGAATGACGTAGCATTTTCGGAGACTCCGAATGATACTGCCATTGTTTTGGTTCCAAAGAAGCATTCCCCTGAAATGGTTGTAGATTTATGTTCAATTGCGCTATGCAATACTCCCTCTTTCCCAAATTGTTTGCCACATGACGCAAAACAAAGTGTAATTTCAAGTTATTTCGATTCATTTTATTTTAAGATTGGTATATAAATAAAAAATAAATTTATATATTTAAAAATTACGTCAAGAGTTCTTCAAAACAAGAGCTGACAAGAATATGTTATTTTATCTAATAATTGATGAAAATGTAAGAATAAACAAATGTTTTCGCAATTTTTGAATAGTGAACTATGTCATTCTTTTTGGGATGGAGTATTATTTATAAGATTGTGGTGAAGGTGTTAGCGAATAAATAGATTGAAACCCCTTCGGACAATTATTTTGGATACTAGGCTTTTTATCCTGCCAGCTTTTCTCAGATAATATTTTGCTGGCAGCAAAGTTGGGCCATTTTCTCATAAGGAAGCGGACAGGAAAACAAGGTTGGGTTTGGTTGAAACAAGATGTGGCAAAAGCTTATGATTGCATGGAGTGGGACTTCTTGCAGTATATGATGCAGGCCTTAGGGTTTGTTGAACGGTGGATTAATCTTATCATGCTTTGTGTAACCACTGTTTGTTATCGAGTGCTGGTTAATGGCAATTTGTGTGAGGTCATCTCGCCTAAACGAGGTCTTAGACAGGGTGACCTGATTAGCCCTCAACTCTTTATTCTTTTTCTGAGGGTCTCTCCAGGTTTCTTTAGAATGCGTAACATATAGGTGATTTGCATGGAATTTGAGTGGGCCGTGGTGCCCACCTATTACTCATTTATTATTCGTTGGTGACTGCCTTCTTTTCTTGAAGGCATCTATGGAGGAGGCGCTTGTGGTATGTGTTTGTCTAATTGAGTATGAGAAAATTTTAGGCCAGACTGGATTTTCATAAATCTAGTACTCCCTCCGTCCCAAAATATTTGCAACGTTTGCTTTTTCAGCCGTCGCGGGAACTTTTGTTTATTTCTACGTTTTCATTGGTTATTTGATAAAATAAAATATTCTTGACACCTCTTATTTCGAAGAACTTTTCATGTAGTTTTTTAATATGTAAATTTTATTTTTTATTTATATACCAATATGTAAATAAAATGAATTGAAAAAACTTGATATTTTGCCTCGGGAATACAAGTGTGGCAAATATTTAGGGACGGAAGGAGTATCTGTTTCAACCTGAATACCCAGCAGATGGTTTTGATAAGTGCCTTGGTCTTCCCTCTTTTTTTGGGCAGGAATAAGGTGACAGTGTTTGATTTTATCGTGGAAAAGACCCGTCACCCTATTGGTAGATGAAATAAGAAGCTTTTATCTAAAGCAGGGAAGGAGATACTACTCATAGCTGTGGCTCAAGCTATGCTGCAATTTGCAATGAGCGTTTTCTTAAGACTCATGAATGCCTATTGCTGGCGGGGAAAGGATGTTCATGCTCAGACATTCATTAGCTATCTTGGGAGCGTTTGATGGCTCCAAAGAAGTTTGGGGGCCTTGGTTTCAAAGATATTCGTGTGTTTAATGTTGCCATGTTGGGTAAACAGAGATGAAGGTTACTCACTAGAGCCAGTTTTGTTAGTTGCAAGGATCTTTAAATCATGGTATTTCCGAACTTCTCCTTTCATTGAGGCGGAGTTTGGAGGTACACCTAGTTATTGGTAGCGCAACATTCTAGTTGCTCAATCTCTTATCCGCGAGGGGTTCAATGTAGAATTGGAAATGGTGCTAATAATCTTGTGTAGGGTAGCCCTTGGATACCTAAAAATTCCAATCCCATATATTATCTCCACCCCGCCTACCCCTGGATTCAATTGCACTATTTTTTCTATTGTATACAGCAGTAACGGCGATGGGAATTGAGTGAGGCTTCAAATTCTCTTCAACCCTAGGGATGTGCAGTTGATTTCAAGGATTTCTCCTATGTTGAGCAGATGTGAGAGCTTGAGCTTGGCAGGGGAGATGCACAGGTCTTATATTGTGCGAAGTGCTCATCAGAGAGTGATTGGGGAATCCTCTGTTTTACCTGGTTTTTCTAATTAGAATCAGTTTTGGAAGATTCCAGTGGCTATGGAGATTAAAGTTTGTGTTTGGTGTGCTCTCTGGGGGTGTCCTTCATAGCATCTCCGCTTTTAATTCTAAAGGTATGTTCGATCTATGGGCACCCTATTGTGAGACCTTGGAACATGTATTCCTTCAGGTTCTTGCGTTCGTGGATTGGGTTCGTGGATTGGTTCCAACATAGGTTAGAAGTGTGCTCCATAAGGGAGTTGCAGACTGGTGTTTTCTATTTGGGTTCTATGGAAAGCTCAGAGTGATGCGGTTTGTAACCACGGGGTGGCTACTCTTTAAGCCACGAGTCCTAGGATCCGATCCTTGATGGCAGGTTTGTTGATGTCGGACAAGAGAGTGTTAGAGCTTGTGGTCTGATCTAATTTAATTTTATTAAGTTTTGATGAGGTCTGATCTATAATTTGATTATAGTTATATTTGAAGCTATTTTTGATCATATTTGGGCAGACCTAATTTAGTCTAATTTGATTTGATTTCAATAAGAATAAGTAATAAGATTAAATTCAACAGAACAACCCTTCAATCTTCCTATTGTTGTTGTCTAGCCTAGTGCTACATTTCGCTTTATTGATGCTAGCCTTTAACTCGATACGTGTAGAGTTTGGCTTTGGAGTTGTTTTGCTCGATGAAGTGGCAAAATATTTTGTCATATTTGGCCTAAAATATTATTTATGGAATAGTTTTTATAAATTAAGGATCATTTATGTAGTATTTTATAATTGTTTTTGTGATTATGGATTATTTATGGAATTTACTCAAAATAAAAAATAAGAAGTAAAAATTATTTTCTTACTTCAACTTAATTTCTCAGTAAGAAAAATAATGTTTTATTTCCTTAGTGTTTTGATAAGAAAGTACTCCGTATATTTTTTATTTTTTTACTAGTTTGAGCTTACTTTTTATGGGTCACCTTTTTTTCATTATTTCTTATGGTTTTAGTTGTGTTTCTCATATATTTTTCCCTTTTATTTTCCTGAAGTGAGATTAGTCTTTTTAAAAATAGAAAAAGAAAGAGTTAAGTGCACCGTTTACCCCCGAATTCTTTGAAAATTGCATGGTTTACCCCTGAACATTAAAAAGTGCACCAAATACCCCTGAATTCTTCAGAAATTGCACGGTTTACCCTTGAACAATAAAAATTGCACCAAATACCCCTGAACTCTTCGAAAATTGTAAGGCTTACTCCTGAACATTTAAATAAAGATGACAATTTTGGGTAAAGATATTTTGGAAAATTCACAAGGGTCAGATGAATGATATTCACAATTTCTGTGCGTGGAAGCAACGCCCTCTCTATCTAATAGTTTACGACCAACGATGCAACGTTTTAATTTGTTCAAGGGTATTTGGTGCATTTTTAGTCTGCAGGGGTAAATCGTGCAATTTTCGAATAGTTCAAGGGTAATCGATGCACTTTTTAAAGTTCAGGGGTAAAACATGCAATTTCTAAAGAGTACGGGGGTAAACTATGCACTTAAAAAAGAAATGATGGACGTATGTATCTTTAAAATTTAAGAGAATAAAAAACAAATTTTATCAAAAATAATCTTTACATTTATTTTCTTGCGCAAAACAAGTCATTGACGTGAAGCAATTGTTAGTGGATTAACTGTGATTTAAAACTTGCACATTTTGTTAAAGTTGGAATTATTATGTATCGTAAAATTGAGATTATGTGGGAGAATTTCTCTTAAAATAGTATAGAAACTTCCTTTATGACTTTGTTTTGGCGAATGTCTAGAAGGTAGGTGCAAAGCAAGTCTGATTGCCGGATTTATCGAAGTAGGAGAAGGAAAAATGTGAAATTGGTCCATTGACTTGTAATCTCAAATCTCAGCACTTACATCATTCCCTCAGTTCCCATTTCTATACAAACGAACCATCATCTGCTGCTTCTGCACAAGTACCATCCCATTCCAAATATATTCTACTCTCTGCAAATCTCTGATCACTTAAAAAATGGCAGCCGATTCGCTTGCAACAGAGCTCCCCGTGAAGGCTTTAGGATGGGTGGCGAGGGACACCTCCGGAGCTCTTTCCCCTTTCAACTTCTACAGAAGGTATTCCCATTTTTTCCAACTCCTATATTCTCGAGTTTGATTGTATAGGCATTGAGTGATTGTATATGTATATCATTGATCGGTTTCCGAGAACAGGGAAACGGGGGAGAAGGATGTTCAATTCAAGGTTTTGTATTGTGGAATTTGCCACTCCGATCTTCACCAGCTTAAGAACGACTGGGGCTTCACTACATACCCCATTGTTCCTGGGTAAGATCCATTTTCTCTTTCACAATCGATGGTATGCTGAAATTTCCCGGGTAAATTCACCTTGGTTAAGTATTCGATCGCAGGCACGAGATTGTTGGGGTTGTGACTGAAGTCGGGAGCAAGGTTGAGAGCTTTAAGGTGGGAGACAAGGTTGGGGTGGGATGTCTGGTCGGATCCTGCCGCGATTGTGAAAACTGTGCAAGCGATCTAGAAAACTACTGTCCTAGAGGTGTACCAACTTACAATGCTATAGGAACCACCACGTATGGTGGTTACTCTGACATCATGGTGGCAGACGAGCACTTCATTCTCAAATGGCCTGAAAATTTGCCGATGGAGGCTGCTCCCCTGCTGTGTGCCGGGATCACAACTTACAGCCCATTGAAACACTACGGGCTGGACAAGCCAGGAATGAACATCGGAGTTGTGGGCCTGGGTGGTCTTGGCCATATGGCTGTAAAGTACGCCAGGGCTTTTGGGTCCAAGGTGACGGTCATCAGCACCTCTGCTGGTAAAAAGCAGGAGGCCATTGAACGTTTTGGTGCCGATTCCTTCTTGATCAGCCGTGACCCTGAACAAATGCAGGTAATTAATGAGTAACTGATTCATAATGATTACGGAGTATTGTTATTCATTTTGCAAACAATTCTGATGATGATATGGTTTATTGGTTTTGGTATGTGTGTAACAAAAGGCTGCAGCGAGCACACTTGATGGCATAATAGACACAGTTTCTGCGGTTCATCCTCTTATGCCACTACTAAGCTTGTTGAGGACCAATGGAAAGCTTGTATTGGTTGGTGTCCCAGAGAAACCCTTTGAATTGCCGGCGTTTCCCTTGATCATGGGTAAGTAATATAAGCCACACTTGGCATTCCTTAAATGGTAGTCTAAAATGAACTAAATGACGTTTTTTTAATGTTGTGGCGGTGGATCACAGGCCGGAAACTGGTTGCCGGAAGTTGTATTGGAGGAATAAAAGAGACTCAAGAAATGCTCGATTTCTCTGCGAAGCATAACATCACGCCCGATGTTGAGATCGTGGCGATGGACTATGTCAACACCGCCATGGAACGCCTGGCCAAAGCAGACGTGAAATTCAGATTCGTATTGGACATTGGCAAAACACTAAAATCTGATTGAAGAATATGGTTTTCAAATGTATGTCTTTGGCGGCCGATTTAGCTCTTCTTTAAGTTTGAGATCATTGGAAAATGAGTATGCTGTGTTTTCCAAGTTTTCTCTAATTGTTGTTGTCATGTTTCTCTAATACTTCAATATACTGTGTCTGTATTTGTCTAGTTTGACCAAATTTGTTCTTTTGAGGTCAAATTAAATGAATTTTTATTACCAATAAAATAGAGATTACATTACATATTACTAGTTGGTTGTTGTGGCGACCATCTTTTCATTCCCAGTGCTTTTGAACGACCTCTTGCTCTGCACGGCAACTTCTAGCCTTCTCTTGATTTCCACTGACAGTACAACTAGTTGCTCAGTCTGAATAAGTGTCTCAGAGGTGGGTACGCGTCCGAATAGTATGGTTTTTTTAGATTTAATTCCCGATCAGTGAAAAAATTAACGTCTAGCATTACATGCTTTACCATTAAGGCATTTGTTTTTTAATTTATACTCCCTCCGTTCCACAAAACCCTTCCGGTTTTAACTTTGGGGAAAAATAAGGAAAGTGTAATTTTGGTTGACTTTCCAATTTTGCCTCTGATGTGATGGGAAAAAGTAAGATATGATAGTTTGGTTATTAGTGAAAAAGTATGATGTGATAAGGTAGGGTATGAAAAAGTAGGGGGAAAAGTGGTTTTTTAATAGAAAGTAGAAGTGTTTTGTGGAAAGCAAAAAAAAACAAAAGAGAAAGAGTTTTGTGGAACGGAGGGAGTATAATATATGGTCACCCAAATGATTTTTGTGGGAAGGACACATGTATTTTTTTATCCACCCTCATATATACTATTCTGTCTCCCCCCCTCACCCAGCCCCAACAAAAAATCGTGTAGCCCCTCCTTCTATCTTAAAATTAATTTTCTAGTTTAATTTTTGTACTCTAATTTTTAAAGTTTGACCGCATATTATGGAAAAACATATTGAATTTTCATATAAATTTGTTATCAATTGATTAATTTTAAAACATAATTTTGAAATATATTAATTTTATAATATTTATTTATATATAATTGATTTATTTTCAACTTCACAAAACACAATTAATCCCCCACTTAACACAATTAGTTCATCTACCTAATAAAATTAATCTCTCTACCTTACACAGTTAATCAATCCACCAAACATAATAAATCATGTCACCTAACACAATAAATCCTCCATCTAACACAATAAATTTCTCTCAAACACACTCATTACTCCTTACATTTTCAAAAATGGCCTCTGATCATAGCTTTATCCTTCTAGGCCATTGGAATGATGAGTTTAGAATCAAGAATAATGAGGTTGAGTACTCATTGCATTCAAACAAAACATTTATCTTTGATCTTGATGTGTCATTCGAGGAGGTATTCAATGAACTCCTCGATGCTGTTAGTGAAGATAATCTGAATTCAATCAGAAAATTTGGGGGAATATCCCAAATACAAGGATGGAGTGTATACCACATCACCTCCTTTCTCATTATAAAGAACGAACATGGAGGTGTTTCATTCAAAAGGCAACCAAGCAATATGATAAACTTGAGGTTTACCTAGAGACACTCTAAATTGCAGGCCAGGTTTTCGGTGAGGAAAAAATAATTGCATCACAAGAGGAGGAAATGGGGGAAGAACAACATGATCACTATCAAGAACAACAACAATGAGGGGAACATCATTTTTCATGGGATGAGGCGGGGCCGTCTAACACGCCACAATAGACCTCGACGATCCAACAGACATTGGTAATTATGAGGATAAGAGTTCTTCTGATGAGTCTGAAATATCTGGATGGGTCTCTTTGTACACCGCACACGTGTACATAGAGGAGTCTACTAACGATGATGCAGTTCGGTTTCAGGACTTTCCCATCCACAGGCCCGATGAGCAAGTCTCTTTAAAACCAACGTTCCGTATTCCTGAAATTGAGATTGGCTATAGGTATATTGATTTCAAAAGTCTACAATTTGCGGTGTCCCTTCGCAATATTGCATACCATAGACACTTTCGCACTTCTTCAAAGCGTCAAAATTATTGGCTAGCAAAGTGTTTGTATACGGCGCAGTGCCAATGGCTCATCCAGGCTGCAGATGTTGCTTTTGTTTGGACTGTTAAACAATACAAAACTCAACATTTATGTAGACCAGACTACTCCAAAAAAAGGATGATAAGCTTATTCAAGTATCTGTAATGTACAATAAATGTTAGTTGGCTAAGTCGAATGCAATTCATCGGTTGTACAGACCATTGGAGGATTTGTATAACAAATTATTACCTCTACTAGCGGCATTGGTTCAAAGTAATCGCGGGTCAGTGGCCGTGATACAAATACAGCCAACAACATCACCTAAAACGTTTCAGTTCATGTACATTTTTTGGTCTTTCAAGGCATCCATTGATGGGTTCAACTATTGTTTTCCCGTGGTCTCTGTTGATGGCACCCACTTGTACGGAAAATATAAAGGAGTCTAGTTACTCGCAGTAGCAATGACGGAAAATCACGAGATTTACTTGTTAGCTTATTCCGTTTTGACAAAGAAGACGAAGATAGTTGGAGTTGGTGCATAATGCATTTAATGCGTCATGTAGTACCCATTGGTATGCCAGTGTGTATCATTTCTAACATGCACAGGGGAATTGACGTAGCTTTCAATTCAATCCCCCAGTTAAAGGAAGAACATGTCACTCGGAGATATTGTCTGCGCCATTTAAGAAGTAATTTTCAGAAGAAGTTCAACAGAAAGAAGCTAAAGGGCTTGATGTATCATGCAACCAGCACCCCGATGTGTATGAATTTAATCGAACAATGCGACAAATTTAGACACATCGGGTAGAGGCATATGACTGGTTGATGGCTATACCATTAGATAAGTGGGTACTATGTTGTGATGGTGGAGCTCGGTATGGAATCTAGATAACTAATCTTTCCAAAAGCTTTAATCATGTGTTAAAGGGATGTCGATCTCTTCTAGTATACACTATTGTGAAGACAACATGCGAGAGATTAATAAAATTATTTGTAGAAAGAGGGACAAACGAATTTACATGGCTACAAGTGGGATATAAGTTCCTGAAATATGTTTGAAACGAGTTCAGATGCATGGAAGACCATCTTTTGCATTGTCATGTTATCCCTCATCATCCGTAACTAGATATTTACCGGGTCGTTGTTGAGGGGAATGTCGGAGGTACTAGTAGAGTAAATAAGATTATGGTGGAACTGGACCAAAAAATATAATGGGTCAACACCGCATTGAACAACGAAATCCAATGAATAAATAAATAAAAAGAATAAATAAAGAAGAGATAAAGTATTTTGACATGGAAACCCAAATCGAGAGAAAACCACAGGCCTTTTTGGCAGTACCATGCCAAGGAGAGAAACTTTTTTTTAATCTCGGGAGAATTTACATATATAACTGTGGAAATTTCTAGCCATTTAAAGAGCTCTTAAACTCAAAGAAGATGAAGGAAGATGAATAGTGTAGCCCCCTCTTTCTCTTAGCTCCTCCCTCTTTTATACTTCCTCCGTCCCCCTAAGATCTTCTCGTTTTGACTTTTTGTGGTTTTAAGGAGAGTTGAAAAAAGGTGAAAGTTTATCATAATACTCTTAATGAAAAATGGGTGGAGTGTATTAAATGAAGTGGGTGAAGTGTAATAAATAAAGTAAGTGAGGGTAGTTGTGGTATTTTAATTGTTAAAAAAGTTAATGAGAAGATCTATGGTGGACAAATAAAAAGAGCTAATGGGAAGATCTATGGGGGATGAAGAGAGTAATTGGGAGGAAACAATGTATAAGAACATGTCTTCCGGGCCCTGCTAAATATGTTTACATCATTTCAAGCATATTATTTTGTCTATACATCTCTGACTTTGTCTTGAATAATTTATCTGATTTGCATCTTGGGCTGGACTGAATTAGGCTTACTTGTAGTGTTCAAATAATATTGGATTGGGTAAAATCCCTAATCCATTAGTGGGTCTAAACCACCTTCTTCAAACCCTGAAAGAGAAAGGGAAAAGGCACCTTCAGCATCCTCGAATAAGCACCCAAATCTAACAAATCTAGAACTATTAAAAACAACATCATCTCTGAAGCGCAACTAAGCCAAGTTAGGAGAATTCACAACTAAAGCAGTAATTGGAGCACTTGGGGCAACATCAATATGATTCGTTTGCACGTAAGTAGTAGCACTAAAATCTTCTAAAAATTGTTGTGCTTGTTGATGAATAAGACATGGGGCCGTCCACACACCTGACCATAAAAAGGAATTGCGAGTATTCAATAACCTCCATGCATGTGTAGCAAGTGAAGGTGCTTTATCTCTTTCAAATTAAATCCATTGTCTACATGTTGAAGAAATCCACAAAAGTAAGAGATCTGTTTGAAATAGAGAGACCACAAAGTCTCCAATCTTCAAGAGCACGATGACAATGAATCAACACGCGGTGTAAAGACTCTTCTTCTTGACAAAAGAGAAAACTCACAATGCCTTGGACACCATGACCTCGCAAATTATCTTTTGTAGGCAAAATATTAAAGCTAGCTTTCCATATCAAAAATTTTGGGAGGAACATTAAGACCCCAAATTTTTGCCCAGATATCATCCACTGAGCACAAACTATGATTAGCTAAGGCATTCAAAGCTATAAAATAAGCGCTTTTTACCATTTAACACCCTTTCTTGTCAAAATGTTATAGTTTATCCTCCAGGTCCATATAACTCAAAGGGATGCCAAGGATGTACTCACGAACAAAGAATAGATCCATAATCATACAATATCCCACCTCCACTCATTTGGCAAAAACAAATCACAAACTCGCATAGAATTTAGAATAAATCAAAATCATCATTAGGAAAAAACATGTAATCTTTCAAAATCCAAGGACTGGATTTTACTAAAATGCTTCGCCCATTGCCCACTTGCCAACGGACCCCCTGTGGTAACACCCGTTTAGAGGACAAGAAACTCTTCCACACAAAGCTATGAGCATTGCTCGAAATAGCCGTTAAGAAATCCCCCTCAAGAAGTATTTACCTCTACAAACTCGATACATGAGTGTTAGTTTTGACTAATAACCGCCACCCTTATTTCCCTAGCAAAGCAGTGTTAAAACATTTGAGGTCCCGAAAGCCCATGCTCCCATCTTTCTTCCTGACACACATCCCTAGCAAAGCAGTGTTAAAACATTTGAGGTCCCAAAACCCCACAAAATTTTCTTCTTACATATTGTGTGTGTGTGTGTGTGTGTGTGTGTGTGTGTGTGTGTGTGTGTGTGTATATATATATATATATAGTTGAGCGGCTTAAAAGCGGTAGCGACATGTGTCACGCCACACGTGCACATTTGTAACACGTGTCATGCCACATGTGTATCACAAGCCACGTGACATGCCATGCGTGCGTATTAATTTTTATATTAAATAATTATTATTTTATGATATATTATAAATTCCTTATTTTATATACTTTCACTTTCTAAGTTTATTAAAAAAATTTGTATTATATTTTCATCATTGTAACATATTTTAAAATGCAAAAACTAATCTCATTAACTTTAAAAATGTTAAATAAGTTTTGTTTTTTTTATAATTTTTTAATAAATATATAAAGTATTCACAATTTAAAAATAACCATTATTATTATTTAATTTTTATAAAACTCTTCACTTTCTAACCATTTTACAAAAAAAACTTTTTCATGAATTAAATATATGCATCATTGTTTCATTATTTTAAAAAGTTATATAAAATTTATATTACTTCTAAAAAGAAATTACACTAATTTATCACATATGCAACTTTTTTTTAATGCTTTTTACTCTATTACATATGCATCTTTATTAGCTATATAATATATATTTCAAAATGTTAGACTTATTTTATTTCACCCTCCGTCCTGACACTAACTTCTCAATTTACAAGATTTGACCGAAGTTATTTTTAATTCAATTTGTTTGATTAAATGTAAACTTTAAAAATAAAACCTACACACACACACACACACACACACACACACACATATATATTAAAACTACATCAAAAGTTATACAAAACTAGAGGTGACATAATTATAATATTTTATCAAATAACTAATGAAAATAAAAATTAGAATGTTAAAAATTTAGAATCTATACGAGCCCGTGCGAAGCACGGCATTAATACTAGTAATTCATAAATATGTAATTTGTACATTAAGATTTTAGGCATTCTTTGAAACAACTTAAGGTAGTGTTTGGCAACTAGCATTTCATTTCAATTCAAGCATTTCAATTCCAAAATTTGAAATCTTAAATTTCAAATGACAAGGGGTAGTGCATGGATTTCAAATTAAGCTTTGTTATAAATGAGAGGAATTTGACTCAAATCCAAATTCAAAATGCTTAAGTTTTTCAAACATGGAATTTGAGCCAAATCTGGATTTGAAATCAAAATCCATGTTCCCAAACATTGGTATGTTTGGGAACATGGATTTGGATTTCAAATCCGGATTTGACTCAAATTCCATGTTTGGGAAACTTAAAAATTTTAAATTTGGATTTGAGTCAAATTCTTCTCATTCATAACAAAGCTTAATTTCAAATTCATGCACCTCCCCTTGTCATTTAAAATTCAAGATTTCAAATTTTGGAATTGAAATGCATGAATTCAAATGAAATGCTAGTTGCCAAACACAACCGAAAATTCGAGGCACATACGGAGTTGATCAAATGTCGACCATGGCTGCTAAGGTCAATAGCATGATGAGCATGATCTAAAAGATTGCTCAAGTATCTGGTGCGCAAAACACTACGCCTGCATCGCCTCCGTTCTTGTTCTCATGTGTGTATCCTGTGGTGGACAACATGATCAACCCACGTGCCCATGGGATTCAACGGAGCAAGCTGATTATGTCAACTACAATCGGTCGCAGCAACAGCAAAATCCATTTGGTGGATTTAATTCTCAAAATAGAAATCATCCTGATTTAATTCTCAAAATGTGTATAAAATTGAGTAAAGTGTTTACAGATATGATGATTCTTTAAAGGCAGTGAGTTCTTTAATATTATTTAAAAGTTTCAATTGAATAAATCTAAAATTTTTTAGAATTCCAAATGACCTTTAAAAATTTTAACTGAATACACATAGATTTTAATAAATTTTAACAAATCAAACTTGAATACAACTAAACTTTTCAATTTCATAGACTTGTATTAAAATGAACAAAATTCTATGTACAATACATCCCCACATCTTTTTAATTATGAAAATCTAAAAATACAAAGACAATATACATTAAACATTACAAATATAGAAATTTTTCAATGATAAATAAATTAGGAAATAAAAGAATTCTCAGTAACAATAGTACTCCCCACTCCCGTGACAAACACGAACATTATGTTTACAAAATGATTAATTTGCCTAAATAGAACTAAAACATAATGACTTTCTAAATATAGGACCATATGTTTTTATTTCCCAATTTAAGACCATTGGTCATTATCTATTAGTCAATATTCAACTAAATATCTAGCATCACTCGGACATTATTTTTCTCACTAGTCATTGTTAAGTTCTATTTAGGGAATAAAAAAATTTAAGTCCTACATTGAGAAATAATTTATGTTTTAGTCCTATTATTTCACTTACAAAATATACTACTAGGAAAGAAAATTAAATTGTTTCCATTTCGTGAGCAAAATCAAAGAAAGCTATTTTCTTATATTTTCCAACCAAATTTCGTGACCCACAGAGTATAAGTAGATGTGGATAGGTGTATAAATATTGCCGGTCGAGTTAAAATTTAAGGTTAATTTGAGGGGTAATGCTAAAGAGGCACCACGTATGCCTCCAAGCATGCTACCTAATATATAGCAATTTTATTTTTTTTTCATTTTTTTTAGGCTTTTCGTCTCCCGCCGAAAGACATTCCCAAATCTAGTCTCTCTCCATTCTCCCGCTTCAACCTTCCCAAGCTCCCAATTCCCAAATTTTCCTCTTTTCTTTCCCAAATTTGGCTTGTGTTCTTCTGATTGTTGTAGAATTTCGAATCGCCGGCAAAATCCCCAACCCTCCACCTACAGCGACCCCCTCCACCTCCAGCGACCCTCCACCTCCAGCGCCGGGAGCCCCAACCCTCCACCTATAGGGTCGGCAGCCAAACCCTCCACCACCAGCAGCGGCAGCCCCACCCGTCCACCTCCAGCGCCGGCAGCCCCACCCTCCACCTCCCTTGCTGGCAGTCCTGCTTAAGCCCCAAACGTACTCAAGCTAATTTCCCTTTCTTTGGTCTTTGCCGATTATTTCAATTTTCTTGGTGTTTTTAAACTGTGTGTGAATGTAATCGTGGATTTGATAATAGTATGTTTGTGTAGTCTCAAATCTCCATAATGTAGTTTCATTGATTAACTTATATAAGTTTATTGTATGTGAAATATGTTTGGTTGTAAATTTTTTGCTTACTTTGTGAATTGTATGATACAGAGGTTTAAGTCTTGTTATTTGAACTTCATATAACATTATTGTTTGTGAAACAAGTCTACTTGTTATTTTTGCTTGCTTTCTTTGAATAATATGCCATAGACAATTAACTTCTGTTTATTGAACTTCATATATGATTATTGTCTGTGTGAATATTTAAATTGTGTTAATTGAACTTCATTTCAGACGATGTCTTTGTTAATCCCTGTAAGTGCTCATTTTGGAGCTCATTACTCAGTTTGTTCTGACGTCCGTGAAGCCATCAACAACATTGAGAAGAAATTGAGTCCTAGTCAATTTGAAGAATTTCACAGGACTCCAATTGGGCACTTCATGGGGCTTAAGAACCTCCAGTTTTCTGGCCAGATCATTCACCAAATGCTTTTGTTGCTTGTTGAGGATCAACCTGACGATGAATTCTGGATCCTCCGAAATGGTAAAATTGTCAAATTCACTTTCAACGACTGGTGCAGAATTACAGGGTTGCCGAACACAAAGAGGTACCCACCTCTTAAGGACAAAGAGCTTGGACAGAGCTCACTGTGTCACAAATTCTTAGGAGGGGAGGTCGCGAAGTGCACCTTCAAGCATGTACGAGAGAAGTATGTTGCAGCGGAGAATACCATGGATTCGAAGAAAATGGTTGACTTTTCCATGCTCTACTTCATTGAGTCTGTCCTTTTAGCAAAGGATAGATCTACATGCATTGAATCAACCCATTTGCATCTTGTCGAAGAGCCCAAAAAATTCAAATCTTATCCATGGGCTTGGGAGTCGTACTTACTTACTATACGACATATGAAAGGTGCAATGGATGGACAGCCCGAAAAATTTGAAAAAAAGAGCAAAGAAACCCCAAACTACAAATCCTTAAAGTACACCTTCTATGGTTTTCCATTGCCTATTCAGGTTAGTATATGAACATAATATGTATTCTAACACTTACTTGGAATATTCATTATTTTTTTATTTACTTTTGTTTAAGGTGTGGGCGTATGAGTGTTTTCCGGAGTTGGTTGAAAAAAACCTTGCCGTGCAAGAGGGGACTTCTTCTTGTGAAATTTTGAATTGGGCATCAAAGAAGTTTCCAAAAGCAGTGACACTTAAGGACATTTTCTTTCGTGAATTGCAACAAAAGAAGGTAATATATTCGCTGACTTTTAAGCTCTGTGAATTTACATTATACCTACAGTCACTGTCTGGGAATATATATGCTTTATGCTCTTGTTTATACACAGGATTCTGATGCCGACACCGTTCGAGCCATTAGAGATTTGAAGAAAAGGGTGGATGGACTTGAAGTGAAGATTGATGAAATCAAGAAGTTGTTGGTGGAGGTTGTTATGAACCTGAATTCAAGTGGCCGAAGGAGAAGATCTGTTAGAATTCAGAGAAAGAAGAGAGCAAGGACAAAGGTTGCTGAGGAAGATGATGAGGATTTAGAAGAAGATGATGAAATCGAGGAGGCTGCTGAGGAATATGAGGAGGAGACTGGAGCTGATGAAGATGAAGATGAGACTCGGGAAAATAAGGAGGAGAGTATGGAAAGTGAGGACGACACTGAGGAGACAGGGGAAAATGAAGAAGAGAATGCGATTGGGGAAAACGAGGATACAGAGCAAATTGAGGATGAGCACACTGCTGTTGAGAAGTCTCACAACGACAGCGACGAGGATCGTGCCGAAAAGGAGGGGACTGCTGAACATGTAATTTACACTTTGTGCATTACATGGATTACTCCTAGAAATGATGTACATCTTTTTCTTCACATGTGTCTGTGTGTGTATGGTGCAGGAACCCCAAGACAACATGACTACTACCCTTAATTCTCAAGAAGCTCTTCCAATTCCAAGTGATACACATATGTTTGAAGTGGATTCACATATGGTTGAAGTGGATGACAATGAGGGTGACGATTTAGATGAAGAAAAGCTTCTGATGGAATTGACTCTCAACAAGGTAAAATTCCTTAAGTAGGTTCTATTTACTTTAATTTTTTTTCCTTCGCAAGAGACAATTTAATGTATTAATTACGTAGGAAAAGGTGTTGGGAAAGGGAAAACATGTGATCAACGAACCTTTACAGAAGAGAAAGAGACAAAAATCAAAGTACTACTGCAGCCCTTTTACAGACCCCCGACCGCGTAAGATTGTGCGACCAACGGTAAATCCGCTCACAATTGAAATAACAGTTGAAGATTGGAACAGTCTTGAAAGTTGGATAAATGAAGAAGACAATGTCTCTCCCACGACAATTGAACTACAGTGCAAAGGTGTTGGCCATGTCAATCGAGACTTCTTCCGTGATCTTATAGATCAGGAAAAATGGCTAAGCAATGATGTAAGTAAGCTTTATTGGTTAAATTAATTTCTATATCATGATATTTAATAACTGGTTTCTGTTATATGTTAAGCACCTGGAGGCTATTATGGACAATATGATGGAAGTTCTCAATGGGATAGAGAGCAAGAACTTCACTGTTGTTGGACCAGTGTTTGTGGTAAGGCCAAATCTGGTTCTAAACATAAGGAGAAGTTCAAAAGTCTTATGTTTTTTTTTTGTATAGAACCACTTACTACGTATGAGTGCCGATGAATGTGTGTGGTCTAAGGATAAGTACTTAAACAAGTTTGATTGGCGTATGTGGAGTGATGGTGCTTGCATATCTAGAGTGTTTGTTGGTTGGCTTACCATTAAGCCCGGACTGCAGTTCTGAACACATGGCTGATTTCCGATGTCAATTTGCAGCTAGGTTATGGCATGGAAGGAAAACAACCAATATTTAGCTTTTTTACTTTACAATTTTAGGGATCTTTAATTTTTGTGAAACTCTTTGTAATGGTTTTTGTGCTTTGTAATGTATTTTTTGGGGAAACACTTTAGATTTTTTTGGAAAGCTTTGTGATGGGGCTTAGTCTATGACTGAATTGTAGATTTACTTTCAGAGCCCTCACAGAGAATAACTCTCTATTTTACCTTTTACATAGAGCTTCAACGTATGTGACAGATCTGCATAACGTTATGGCTTAATTACAGATTTACTTTCGGATCCCTCCCAGAGATTAACAGTCTATTTTACCCATGCTTTTGAGCTTTAAATTATGTGACGACAGAGTAAGTTAACGTATGTGGGGGTCTTGTATAGCTAAAAACAAAGTTAAAACGCATACAAAAGATTTCTTGCTGCTCACATGGAATAACTGTCTATGTCATAAACTTCACAGAGACTTAATGTATGTGAAGACAGAGTTACATCAGGTTTACATCATTTTATGTGCAGGGAACTCAGAGAAAGTTATCATACTTGTTACATACTTTACACAAAAAGCAAAAAGGTATGTGATTTACAGTTCCCATGCTCATTCCAAAAAATCAGAGCTTCGGTACCTACATCTGATGCAAAAAAAAGCTGTTAAAAGTCAATGTAGTGAAAGGCCAAGATCCAGACCTCCCAAGGTGAGGTCGTAAACACCATCTTCGTCTTGCACGGGCCAAGCATGCTGCCTTTGTGATCCCAAGGTCTCAGGCGCATCCATTTTCTTCCTCTTCTTAGGTAGGCTATCATTTTTTCTACCTTCTTTCGGTTTTGGGTTTTTCTCTGTAGTCCTTTTTCTTGTTTTCTTTTGACCACACTTTTCCCTGTTGGACTTGAGACGACTCTTTCTTGGAGCTCCTTTGCGTGTGCCGATTAATGGGTCTAACACAAGTGTAGTGCTTGTTGTATGTTCGGGGATTTCTTGAACTCCTTTGGATGGATTTTGGCTTCTCATTGCTTCTACAGACATCTCCTTTTGAATCCAATCCATTATCTCCTTTGTGCGGTATTCATCGTCTACGACTTTATTCGCCAAAGCCCGAAAGCTGTTGCACAAGTCATCATACCGTTGTTGTTCGACAGTACATATCCAGCCATCATAATCTACTTTGACCCGTGTGTATGCCCGCTTCACATCACGCCTCCATCGCTCTAGGATATACTTCTTAGGCAAAAACCTAACAACGTTTCGAATGAAGACAACGATGCAATGTCTACAAATCATCCCTTTAAACTCAAAAAGATGGCAAGTGCAATCCACTTCTTGTGTACATGGATCAAATGCAACTTCATAAGACTTCCTCGTGCGAAACCCTTTGATGCACACGTACTCCTCCACTACAAAAGTATCCCCAATGTTGCTTATAATATCGCAGTATACTTTCCCAAGAATTTCAGTCTGAAACTCTTTAAATTTGGAAATAGTATATACGTCTTGAAGTTGTTTCTCCATTTCATACATAGTGACACATGGGATCATTTTTGTAAAGGAGCTAGCATCTGCTTGAAACTCCATTTCCACTTTTTTCCTTAGCGCACGGTCGTATTGATCAACAAATTGCTTGAGTGTTGTCTTTGAATGCACGTAGCCATCAAAGAAAGCATTCATGCTTTCACTACGCTGCGTTAAGGACATACCTGTGGAAGAAAGTACAGTTTAACACACAAATTCTGAAATAGTTATTTAAATGTCATAGACAATTACTGTATGTGAATAACACTCTCACAGACAGTAATTGTCAAGTTAAAAAAAACACAACACATAAAATAAGTACCAGCCCAAAAAGAAGTTCGTAGATAACATGGAACCCATCTCTCTCTCCAAAAAAACATCTCAGCCAACCACTCATTGTCATTTAGATCCTCATCCATAATCATTTCTCTCCAGCCTTGCTCAAATTCTGTGATAAGATGAACATCATACACAAGGTCGTTTATCTTATCCATGATTTCAACTTTATCAGACCTGCCTCCTAACTTTTCAGGCAATTTGTTAAGAATATGCCAAAGACACCAACGATGTTTAATGCCTGGAAACACAATACTGATTGCTTTAGCCATGGCTTGATCTTGATCTGTAATTATTCCTTGGGGTGGAACCCCATCCATACACTGAAGCCATGTCTTGAAAAGCCAAACAAATGACTCTGTATCTTCGTGTGCAATTAAGCCGCAACCAAGAAGTACTGATTGCCCATGATGGTTTACACCTACGAAAGGAGCAAACCGCAATTCATACTTGTTAGTCAAGTATGTAGTGTCAAATGTCACAACATCACCAAAGGATTTGTAACACTGACGACACCTATTGTCCACCCAAAACACATTTCTAAGCCTTGATTCTTCGTCCACATCCATGCTAAAGAAAAATCCGTCATTCTTTGCTTGCATCTTGTTAAAATATCCTTGTATTGCCTCTGCATCTCCGAGGCCAAGTCTTAATCGTCTAAACTCTTCAATGTAATTTCGACAATCCTTCTCTATAAAGCCAAGTTCTTCATATCCACCCGCTTCCACAACAGCCGCTTGAAAACTCTTGTGCAAGGGAATTCCTGCCTTGTCATTAACCTCAAGCTGCTTTTTAACACTAGCAGGCACACTACGATTACAACGATATATTCTAGATTTAGTAGGACTCAAGTCATGGTTATGCAATAACTGCACAACGGAGATCTTCCATATTCCATCACCATCACATGACGCAGTTACTCTTGCTTCACATCCCAATTGCATTGTCGGCCTCGGGTGGAACACATCTTGTGTTTTGCTCTTTTTTTTTCCTTGTCGACTGCACACAAATGTAACACTTCTAGGAGTTCCATCTTTGGCTTTGCGAGTTGTCCTCGTCCGCATTGGAAATCCTACACTTCGAGCATAAGCCAGATAGTGTTCTCGAATTTCTCCAATGCTTGTAAACTTCATCCCCACTTCAGGCACGCTACCTTTGTTTCCTTTAGAAGGGAATTGACCATTGTTCCGGACATCATTGTTAATGTCATCTGTGTTCTGTGGAATCTCACCACTCGCCTGTTCTTGCCCTTCGTCATTAAATAAATACTCAAAGCAAGGATCGTTTAAAAACAAATCTGGTTCAACAGCTACAAAAAACAGTACCTTTAATATAATAAAATACCTGACTATGAAGAAAACAATAATACACCTAATGCAGAGTGCATACAGATAATTAGCGTCTGTGACAAGGACAAACCCTAGATTCACAGAACTTTAATTTCTATAACACGAAAACAAAACAGTTTTTTTTCACTACTTCAAATGAATATAGAATTGGGTCTAAATATCAACACTTACAACTGGGCAGCAACTCATATAAAACCAGGTCTTCTTCTTCACCACCAAAATCACGTGGTTGCTCATTCTCAACATGTGTAACAATAGATGTTTGTAAGTCCATAATCACCAAATATCCTATGTACTCTACAAAAATTCAAAAAATTATTGCCATAGAAATTGACTAAAAATGGAATGAAGAGAAGAGATTGACAGAGGAATTGTCGTGCTACAGGCGTTGGCGCATCAGAGATATGAAGAGGAAGATAGGACAAATAAGAGATTACCTGAAGCCTTGTAAGAAGAAGAGCGCAGAAAAGAGAGGAGAGAGCGCCTCGCTGCAGCGGAAGAGGAGAGCCAGAGCGACGCAGAGGAAAGGAAAAAGAAAAGAAAAAAAAGGAGAAAAGATAAAAAAACACTTTATATATTATATACGGAGGCAACAAAGAGGTAAGGGTGGGTGCAGCACGGTCCTAGCGATGCGAGCTTTGTTTCTTTCGTCTGATCTTTGTTTGTTTTGATCTGATTGAGGTGTGAGAAATTCATGGCTTCCGAGGAAGATTTGGTAAAAACCCCTTGCATATTTGATTGCTATTTGTTCTATTTTTGTTTTCGTTTTTTCTGCTAGGAATCTGATTGGGGAGACATTAATTTAATCGATTTAGTCTGATTTTGTTTGATTTGGTAGGAGTAACAAGTGGGATCAATGAATGTTTCCGGTTTCTTTTGCTCCTTGATTATCTGTCCATATGTTTGCTTTGGTCTAATTGATTTTTGTTTGTTTCGCTGTCATGAAGATACCCTGGCCTGATGAGCCCTCCTCTCCAAGGAGCCCACCGGTAAAATCTCTCTTTTTTCTGCTGCTCTGACATGTTTTTATCTAGCTGCATCAACTACTAGTAGCTAAGATGTATAGCCTCAGTTGCTCTAAGCTGTGGGAGTTCATCATGTTTCTTCTTTTGCTCCCTATGTTCCAGTTGAAGATACAGTTGCCTGATTAATTTTGTTTGTTTTTTTGCATGAAGCGGAGAGCATTCTTTTCTCATGATGAGCCCTCATCCCCAGAGAGCCCAAAGGTGGTGGAATCTCTGTTGCTTTGATAGAGTTATTTTTCTTGGAATTAATTTCATAAATGGTCCTTTATAACATGGGTTCTCCATATATAGTCCTTATTCTAAGATATAACAGTTGTGCTCCCCGGTATTTGAGAAATGAGAATTATTCCATGATCGCCTCCTTTGTGGACTATATCTGAAATAATATTGGGTCAAAGGACGAATTATGGAATAGTTCTCTAATAGACATAGAGGACTACGAAGATAATATTTGAGGAAACCCACTGCTATGGAGCTTACTCTTTTTCTCTCTCTTTGAATTATTGTTTATTTTTCCGTTCTGTTTTCTAGTTCACGTAGTGTGACTTATTTTTATCTTGCGGGATAATTTACTACATCATCACCTGCATTAACCTGTTTTTTTGACTTTGTTTTGTTTATCTTGCCAGATAGCAAATCCCGAGTTGTACGCTCAATGCATCTCTGTGTTAAGTGCTATTGTGGACAATGACCCTGATGACTGCAGAAACATGAACATTTGCTTTGACTTTGATAGAGTGGTTAGTTCCTCTCTTCATGAAATATTAAAATGAATGGTCTTGATGAGAATTTGATGATACAAATATGGCGACAAAGTTCTTGAGCGTTTCCATTATCCTTGAAAGATCACAACATTATAGATGGAATGAATTAATACTCCTATTGTAACAAGCTTAAGAAAGTAATACATTAATTGGAGGAATTCATGCTTTGGATGTGCATCACAATGTGTTTTAAGATAAAATTCATATCACATCCTGGAAATTGGTTTCTTTGAATTTGGGTTTTGAGTAGTCACACTGATTTTATATGTTCATGTGTATTTTTTTCGAAATCAGCATGAGCAATTATGGTGCGAAATAATACTAATTAAACTCCTGTTTTCCTACATAGGCTCTATTATTTTCGGTTGAAAAATTAACTTTTAACTTTTTTCAACCTTTTCCAGTTTCTTTCAACAACTTGAAATATGTATTATGCAACGGTGAGGTACTAGTGACACCGGAGTACGATGACACTCTGATGTCACAGTCATTTTTGCTTCCAAAATTGATGATTCTTACCCCCCCAAACCAACCCCTTCCCTGTCCTGTGGTGGGGGCTGGGGTAGGGGGTTTAGGGGTTGATTAGGGGGTAGGAATCATAAATTTTACAAACGGAGCACCAAAAGTGTCCCAAAATAGGTGAGTGTCATTCGTTGACACTGGATTCTAGTGTCAACGGAACCCCACTCATTATACAATAACATTATATATCCAAATTTATAACATAACACCTCAAACACGGATAAAGACCAATTTTTTTAAATGTCCATAATTAGTTTTCTTACATATTTATTTGGCTAATCATTTAAGGTTTATTTTTTCCAACCTCTTCTAGTTTCTTCCAACTTCTTTTGGTTTCTTCTTTCTTCCAATTTCTTTCAACGTTCAACCTTAGAATTTCAACCGAAAAGAACAAAGTCTTACTCTCCTTTTAATGTACTTATTTTGCATTTCTTTGGTTTACTTTGTTTTAGTTTTTTAAGTATTTGGTTTATCAAGAATTGGAATGGCTTGTGGACGGCAAAAGCTATCTTGCCTACAAGTCTTTGGCTTCCAGAGAGGTTAGTCTATCTTATTTCTTCCTTTTCAATGAAGTATGGTCAAAGCTTAAATTTTTATGGAGTCGCATGTTTGTGGTTTCTTTTCCATTCTATTTGGTTTGATTATTATTACGGTGTGGTTCCAGTGACACCAGAGTACGGTGACACTAGCAGTGCCACTGTCATTTTGGGGCTTTTCCAGTGCTCCGTTCGTAAAATTGACAATTCCTACCCCCCTAAACCCCCAGCCCTGCACCCCAATCCAACCTTGCCGTTACCCCCCACAAAATGTGTGGCTATTATGCATAATAGCCACACATTTTGTGGGGGGTAACGGCGAGGTTGGATTGGGGGTGCAGGGCTGAGGGTTTAGGGGGTGGGTTAGGGGGGTAGGAATCGTCAATTTTACGAATGGAGTACCGGAAGTGCCCCAAAATGACAATGGCACCGCTAGTGTCACCGTACTCCGGTGTCACTAGAACCCCACCGATATTATTAGTGTTATACTAATGTTTTTTTGTGTGCTGGTGATAGATGGAAACAAGACCTGAGACAACAAAGGCCCCCCCTGTTCTGGCTTTTATTTGTAGTGAAGGGGTTTTGATTGCTGTTGATAATTCAGTCGCTGGCACAAAACGTTATCCGTGTGAGTTGTTTTGCTTCCGTGTATGTATATATGCTCTGTATTTTGGGAAATAAGTTGTGAATGTGCTGCTGATTTTTTGCATCATTTTCAGCTGTTCAGAATAACATTATTAACATCAGTTGTCATGTGATTGGCTGTGTCACTGGAGAGGCTGCGGACTGTGAAAATATTTGCAATCTCCTCCGCTCTCTGAAGGTAGTGATCACGATGTTTCTTGTTCTCTTCTTAGCAAAAAAAGAAAAAGAAATAAAAAACTTAGGATGTGGTGTGATGGTTTCTTCTTTGTATGTTTGTTGTTGTTATTGAAATCTCATTTATGTTTCAATTTTAGTACCCCAAGAAGAAACGTCATTCTGCCAAAAAGATTGCAATGCATGTAGCCAAGGTGTTGTCTTCTGATAATATGGAGGGGTTGTGTGAAATAGTGTTTGCTGGATGGGATAAAACGGTACATTTAAGACTTCATCAGTGATTTTTTTTTTTAAATCTTGAATGTGGAGTTATGTTTATGTATGCTTTTGTGGGATTTTTTTATTGGTGTTCTTTGTGTAGGGTCCTAGCTTGTACTGCTTGGGTGGTGATGGAAAGCTGTATGAGGGGGTAATGTTTCGCTGTGGATCTTGTCCAACATTTGCTGCCTTTATTGCTGTCAATAGGTATCACTCCTTTTCCTGGTCCTCAGTCCTTGAGTTTTTGAAAAAGATGTTATAGCGGTTCATGTTTTGTTATAGGGATTTTACCAGTATGTCACTCGATAAAGCTGCAAAAGTTGTAAAGATTGGGATGACCATGGCTCTAGCAGAATCAGGCAGTGAAAGTGGGGACAGCGGAAGTGATGATGCTGGTGAAAAAAATAATGAAATTGGTGGTTCTGTAGACGGTGAGATTTCATCCAGACGCATATGATATGTTTAGTGTTAGAATGTGAAGGATGAATGCCTTTTTTTCTGATGAGTATGTTCCTTTCAGTGCACTACGTTGGACGTTATGGTAGCGGCCATATCCCCGGTGGCGTCAAGGTGTACTGATGAAAGATAGAGGGGAATGCAAAGCAGGATTCAGTTAACGCAACATCAATTAGAAGGCTTCAAATTCCTACTTATTAAGTGTGTGTGTGTGTGTGAGCCGGGGCCTCTCTCTACTTTCGAGGAGAGGCAAGGTTTGCGTACACACACCTTCCTCAGACCCAACTGAGTTGTCTTTGTTTTTGTTGCTGCTGCCGTTGTTATACATCTAATGTGTTGTGCTTCACTTCGAATTCTCTTCTTATGAAAAAATGAGTTATGTTCCAAATGATTTACTTATAACTTAGTTTTAAGTTCCGGAGGATGCCTGGTACAATGATCGTCTTAGACTTGAAAATTTGTGTTCACTACACTTCTAATTAGGACTGCTTAGAAGTTCCATTATTGAAATTAAGATTGGGATACGTAACTTTACCCATCAAAGATATGGACATGTTATTTTTCCACTTTTCAACCGTATGTGTATAGCCTTTTATTGACTCCTTTTTTAACCGATCTTATAATAGCATAAAAAAAGATGACATTAAAAAAATCACCTCTTTTAATTTGTTGGATTTTGTGGGGAAAATAACAGAATAAATCTGACAAATACTTTTTAAACAATTACGGAGTATTTTCTAAAAAGATAATTGTTAAAGGAAAGAGAATATTTGGTAGAATATTGGGAGATATTTGTGTATATATTGTTTTGGTAGTTTTCCTTGTATAGGGATTCTTTCTTTTTCCTTTTCCTTTACTTATTAGAAGTCTCAACTTGTGAGATCCTATATATAGGTCCTCATTGTAAATTGTAAGGACAAGAGAGAAATACAGAGAATTTTCTCCCAAATAATTCTTTCATGGTATCGGAGCCAAAATCCTAGAGTTTTTCAGCGACTGCTGTTCACGATCGCCCGGCATGGCGTCCATCGATCGTTGCTCAGTTTCAGTCGTTTGTTGTTGTTGTTGCCGGACAACGGAACGGTCGACCGTTGCTCTTGAACGATCGACCGTTGCTCTTGAACGGTCGAGCACGTCGACCGTCTCGTCGGCAGATTGTGTGATAGATGCTACTGTTGATTCTTCTGCCTCCGCCGTACGCCACTCTGCTACCGCCATGGCCGATGAACAACCAAGGAAGATGTTTTTCTCCCTATCATCGTGTGTTTCTAGTGAAGCTTTCAGGTATTCCTGTGTCACCGCGTTGGATTATAGATACTGGGGCATCAAATCATATGACTGGTGATATTTCGTTATTGCATGACGTCGTGGGAATATCACCATGTGAGATTGGTTTGCCCAATGGGAAAAGAATTATTTCTGTACAATCTGGGAAGATTAAATTAACAGAAACATTACTTCTGCACGATGTCCTATATGTTCCCACTTTGAGTTGCCATTTAATCTATGTGTCACAATTGACAAGGGATTCGAACTGTGAGGCACGTTTTGCCAACGATAAGTGTATACTACAGGATCTGTATTTAAAGACAGAAATTGGTATGGGTGAGCAGGAAGGAGGACTTTATTACTTCAAGGAGCCTGAAAAGAAGATGGTGTGCAGTGCGAAGAAGGAGAGTAAGTTTGATCTTTGGCACAAACGACTTGGACATCCTTCCTCTCATGTTTTGTCTCTTGTTCCTGGAGTTGGAACAAGTAAGAGTAGTCAGAGTTGTTATGACATTTGTTTGCGTGCTAAAAAGACTCGTGGGAGCTTTCCTATAAGTTTTTATCAATCTGCTGATAAATTTGATATGATACACTGTGATTTATGGGGACCGTATAGGACTCTAAGTTTTGATGGTTCTACAATGTTCTTGACCATTGTGGATGATTTTTCAAGAGGTGTTTGGGTACATTTGCTTGATTCCAAACGCAAGGTTGGCACTATTTTTAAACAATTCTGTGCTATGGTAGAGCGACAATTTGGGAAGAAAATAAAGTGTGTTCGCAGTGATAATGGCACAGAATTTGAATGTCTAAACGAATATTTCAAGGAGCAAGGAATTATTCATGAGACGTCTTGTGTGTCTACTCCACAACAGAATGGGAGAGTAGAAAGCAAGCACCGACACATTTTGAATGTAGGTCGGGCTTTGAGGTTTCAGGCTGGTCTTCCGATTGAGTTCTTGGGAGAGTGTATACAGACCTTCGTCTTTGCTAGGGGGGTCACACCATACGAGAAGATCTATGAAAAGCCACCTTCTTTGGCTCATATTTGTGTTTTTGGATGCAGATGTTATGCTCATAACTTGAAGAGGAATGGAGATAAATTCGCAACAAGAAGCAATCCTGGAATATTTGTTGGATATCCACAAGGGAAGAAGGGATGGCGTATTTACTACCCGGACACTGGGGAAATTAAGGTGTCCCGGGATGTTGTGTTCTGTGAAGATATTTTCCCTTTCTTGACTCCTACAGGTGCATCTCTTGATACAGGAAGTACAAATGAAGTTAGCTCTTATGATGAAGATGAAGAACTGCGGACGGAAGAATGGATGGACCGTTCCAAGAGGGACGGTCGACCAGAGGAAAGCGGTGGAGCAGACAGGCTACAGACGGTCGACCGGATGAACCGTTCGGTTGTCCACGGTCGACCGTCCGAGAGGCAGAATGACGGGTTCCTGAGAGATGACCAAACGGTCGACCTGGTGGACCGTTCTGATATCCACGGTCGACCGTCTCCGAGGCAGAAAGTTAGCGATCCAGAACAGCTTCAGACGGTCGACCCCGTGGACCGTTCCACGGACGGCGGTCGACCGTCCTCTTCCCAGCAGGCGGTGGAGAACTTGGGACGTGGTCAACGTGAGAAACGTCCAAATGTACACCTTGCCGATTATGTTACCCATGTAGCTGGTTCACATGTTGGTGAAAAATGCAAATATCCTCTTGCCTCGTATGTCACACACGAGAAGTTCTCTGACAGACACAAGTGTTTTCTCAGCGCTCTTGATGCTGGAGTGGAGCCCACAAGTTTCAAGAAGGCATTCCAGGATGAACGATGGAGGAAGGGTATGAGAGAGGAGATTGATGCACTGGAGGCTAATGGGACGTGGTCTCTTGTCTCTCCTCCACGCCATAAAAAGCCCCTTGGTTGCAAATGGGTATATAAGATCAAGCGCAAGTCTGATGGAAGTGTAGAGAGATATAAGGCCAGACTTGTTATACTTGGCAATCATCAGGTCGAAGGACTTGACTACAAAGAAACATTTGCTCCTGTAGTCAAGTTGACCACTGTGAGAACGCTTTTAGCAATTGCAGCAATTAAGGGGTGGGAATTGCATCAGATGGATGTTCACAATGCATTTCTACACGGAGATCTTCAGGATGAGGTGTATATGAGATTGCCACATGGTTTCTCGAATTCGTCTAATGTGGTGTGCAAACTCAAGGGTGGTGTGCAAACTCAAGAAGTCTTTGTATGGCTTAAAGCAAGCTCCAAGGTGTTGGTTTGCCAAGTTGTCTGGAGCCTTAAAACGCTATGGGTTTGTTCAATCTGTTGCTGATTACTCCTTGTTTTCTTTTGTTGGAAAGAAAGGAGTCATACATGTTTTGGTTTATGTTGACGATTTGATTATTGCTGGAGATAATACAGAGATGGTAAGCAAGTTCAAAGCCTATCTCGGAGATTGTTTTCATATGAAGGACTTGGGAACACTGAAATACTTTCTTGGCATTGAGGTGGCGAGGAGCACGTCTGGGATTTTTCTCTGCCAACGAAAGTATGCCTTAGACATCATCACTGAGGCGGGGTTGTTAGGTGCCAGGCCGTTGGGTGCCCCGATGGAGCCAAATCATCACTTGGCTCATTCCCAAGCCCCGGTCCTTGTAGATCCAGAACCATATCGACGGTTGGTAGGAAGGTTGGTATATCTCTCTGTTACACGACCAGAATTTTCTTACGCCGTCCACACTTTAGCACAGTTTTTGAAGGAACCAAGGGAGGATCAGTGGTCTGCGGCCCTTAGAGCCGTTCGTTATTTGAAAGGATGTCCAGGTCAGGGCATTTTTCTGTAAGCAGAGAGTAGTCTTCAACTCATAGGATGGTGTGATTCGGACTGGGCAGCATGTCCTTTGACGAGGCGGTCATTGACAGGGTGGTTTGTGCAGCTTGGAGATTCGCCTGTCTCATGGAAAACAAAGAAGCAGTCGACGGTGGCTCGCTCGTTTGTTGAAGCAGAGTATAGAGCTTTGGCTGTCCTTACATGTGAGTTGAAGTGGTTGAAGAATGTTTTGCGGTGTTTAGGGGTTGAGCATAAGGACCTCATGATGGTTCGGTGTGACAGCACGACAACACTTCACATTGCTGCTAATCCGGTTTTCCACGAACGCACGAAGCACATTGAGATTGATTGTCACTTCGTTCGTGATGAGCTCTTGCGAGGAGAGATTCGTACACTTCATGTGCCTACTACGCATCAGCTTGCAGACATTCATACAAAGGCACTCGGAAAGTCACGCTTGGAGTTTCTTCTTCCCAAGTTGGGCATTTCGTTACTACATGCTCCAACTTGAGGGGGGTGTTAAAGGAAAGAGAATATTTAGTAGAATATTTGGAGATATTTGTGTATATATTGTTTTGGTAGTTTTCCTTGTATAGGGATTCTTTCCTTTTCCTTTTCCTTTACTTATTAGGAGTCTCAACTTGTGAGATCCTATATATAGGTCCTCATTGTAAATTGTAAGGACAAGAGATAAATACATAGAATTTCCTCCCAAATAATTCTTTCAATAATCACGCCTTTTTGAAATAGTGTTTTTGTATATGATAGGAAGAAGCAATCTCAAAACCCAAATATGGGTTGTTGTTTTTTCACCCGACATAAATTGATTGTAGGTTAAATTTCATCGCTTTATCCCATCGTTAGCACTAACAGGAGTTCAAAGATAAATACTCTGTACAAAACACAAACACTAAAAGGCTTTAAGAATACATAAATTTGTCATTCGTGCATTTAGTTATTTTAGAGAAAAATGCTAGATTCACATACACAAAGGTTACAAAACGCGCAATCTTATTGTATATGCACCTCCCCGAGAAAACAAAATGATTTTAAAGAATTAAAAAAAATAACAGCTGAAACGTGGCAGAATTTCAGTGGATCGAACATGTCATCCAGGGTAGGGCGTCCAAGTTGGACGCCCCAACATAGACGCCCCGGGTCCGTCCCCTAATAAAAACAGCGCGAATCCACACTTCCAAACATCACATTCCATTCCAATTTCGGGTTTCACCTCTCCTTTTCTCATTTTAGCTTATAGATTAGTTATAGTGGTAAAGTTTTGAAGTATTTTCAGAGATTCCAACTCCAAATCTGTTATGTTCCGCTTGTTTGGAGTATGTAAATTTTCCCTTTTAATATAATGATGTTTTAATTATTTTGCATAGTATGAGTTAAGGTCCAGACCTTAACTCATAGATTAGTCATATACTTTGAATGTTTAGTTAAAGTTGGAATGATTATCCTGAAATTGTTCTCTCTTTATTTAGTTAATTAATATTAAAAGATTTAACTAGCTGTATATTGAAAAATATTATACACCGTAAGGTTATCATATTCAAGACAAACAAGGTAATTACGAATCTTATTAAAGGGTGAGTAATAGTAGAAATACGATCATTCCATGATATAGTTATCCCAAATGATGTGCTGATCCTAGGTCCAGACCTTGCTTATAGTATGTGAAATTTATTATTTATGCATTACCCCCTCCGTCCTAAAACTTTCTTCTTGGTTTGCAAAACAAAGAAAAATCCCAAATTTTTTCAATCTATACCAATATTTAAATAAAATAGATTGAAAAAAATATTATTTTATTTAATATACCAATTTTTTCAATTTATACCAATATTTAAATATTGGTATAGAAATAAAAAATAAAAAATAAAACATACATATTTAAAAACTACATCAAAAGTTCAACAAAACAAGTGGTGACAAGAATATTTTATTTTATCATATAGGCTATGAAAAAATACAAATAAATATAAATTCCCGTAAAGTTGGAATAGTGCTCTGGGAAGAAAGTTTTAAGACGGAGGGGGTACTTCTTTTTATCCATTTCTAGAAGATTTTCATAAACCTGTCCAAACCTTCGCTTAGTTAGAGAAATTAGTTAATTCCTTCATCCACTCCTCAAGGGACACAACACTCAGAGAGAAAACGAACCCTTCACTAGGAAGGTTTGATACCAGAAAAACTACAAATCATTGCCCAAAATCTCTTTATAAACATCCTCTTTCTTCTCCTTTTTCGTTCACTATACATCTGTTGTCCTTTTCCTTCCCCTTTTTATTTGAGCCCACTCCATCATCGTTACCGGCCATGTTTGGGAGTGAACCAGTTTCCTTAGACCTTTCTATGGTGAACCCTTCATCTTCCTTAGAGACCATCAGTCCTCCCTCCTCGATCTGTTAACTCGAACAATTAAGGAGGACTTGGTCTATTAGAATTTGGCGAGCATTTTCCCCGCCCCCGGCTTCCCATGGTTAATCCCCCTCCTATCCCATCATACCCCTATGAAAGTTCCGGAGGATGCCTGGTACAATGATCGTCTGATACTTAGAAATTGTGTTCACTACACTTCTAATCAGGACTGCTAAGAAGGAACTGAATTGATACCGAATTTTCTCGAAAAAATCGAGAATACCGAACTGAAAAAGTACCGAGAAAAAACTGAACCGTACCAAACTGAATGGTCGGTATGGTATTTGGGAACGCTACGAGGTGACGTCCCATACCGAAAAATCCCGAACCAAACATATATACTAAAATATTATAAAAATAATACCCCGGAGTAGTATTTTTATATTCCTTCATTAATTAATAATTTTTTAAAAAAAATTGGTTCAAGTTTTTGTGTATGAACATAAAAGTATTCACAAAGATTCGAAATACTCTTTTAGTTTTGTTCATTTTTTAGTTTGTGAAATATAAACTAAGTTTTGATACGTCTCTCTTGCATTTAAATATTCATATTTTTAAATTTTTCATGATTTTTTAATTTAAATTCACTTTTAATTTTCAAAAATAAAGGACATTGTTAAATTTTAAGGTGAAAAGTAGGTATGTATATTCATCTCGATTTGTACCGAAACTGATACCGAACCATCCCGAATCATACCAAACTGATATTTCGGGATCGAAATTGGTACGGAATAAAATTCTATATGGAAACTAGGGGTGGGCGCGGTCCGTGATGGTCCGTGATACTACCGGAACCTATCACGGAGCGCTATTATTTAAACGGTTCGGTATCGGTACGGGATGAACTACAAAACCATTCGGTACCATTCCGTTTTGAAAAGGAACAGTACAATACCATACCCATGCTCAAACCGTGCCAAAAAAATGAACGTACATTACTTAAAGAATATTGCATTTAATATATAAATTTGTATAAAAAAGCACAAGAATGTTAAATAAAAGTATTCATTTCAAATTTAAACGGATCATAAACATAAAGAATAGAAGATAACGAGTCCAAAGTTAAAAAATAATTTTTTCCCAATTCATATAATATCGGAATACTAATAACTATAAAAAAATAATGCCAATAGTAATGATAAATATAATAACAACAATAATAATGAGAGATTTTAAAATGAATAATAAAATACGAAGTACTCTATTCACGGTAAGATGAAGTAGACAAATACTCCATAATTATTTGAGATACGTACTCCATATATAACGTTGGATGGTTCGGTCCGTGATAATCAGTTTTAAATATTTGTATCACGATCCCATCCCATTTGATATCGGTTCAATTTCGGTTCGTGATGAAAAAATCAATCCCGTTTAAAAATACTATAAATGGATCGATACCATTACGATCCGGTATGGTACCATGCTAGTTCGGTTTTTTTATCCCACCCCTAATGGAAACAAAATATTTTGGTAAGGTACGGGTACCAGCTACATACCTTACGGTACCGCCCAAGCCAATCTAGGAACCAACTACGGAGTATCTGGTTTCTCCCGATCTCCAACGCAGTCCGCCGCGATTCTGATGCACAAAAAATGCAGATTCCAGGAAGCATAAACTTCGAAGAATCAATTGATATTCCAGGGAATAAATCCGAGAGAATAACCAGAGAATATAGAGAGAGAAGAAGGAGATTTGTGTTTATTCATTCATGTCCAGCTATTACAAGATGCAGGGGTTTATATACAACATTAAGAGAAGAAGAATTGAAACAAAATCTTCAACTGAATTGCTTAGGATTCCAACTCATCCGTAACTAACTATCCAGCTCAGCACCTGCAGTCTCTTTTCTTGTATCAATACCCCTTCCTTTAGTACAGACTTGTCCTTAAGTCGGAAAAGCTGGGAAGCGATGTTGGAGTTCTGTCAAATACTCCCAAGTAGTGTGATCAGCACCTAATCCCATCCATTCAACTCTCACCTGGACCACAGCTTTGTTACCCTTCTTAACCAACCTGCGTTCCAAAATTTGAAGTGGCACGGGACAATTTGGACTGGATAAGTGAAGGGTATATTGGGAAAAATATTATAGATTTTGATGATGATTTATTTAGAATGTAATAGGGACTTTAGGTCTCCCCCAATATTCAATGTAATTTTTCTTTTTAGAAATATTGTCAAAACCAAGCTCTTGAGATTTCCAATAAAACTGTGATATTTCTTTAAGCGTTTTGATGCCTGAAGACTTGATCAAATTCAGTGATATGAAAATTGGATATCTTGATCGGAAGTGTCAGAGACAAGTAAGGATTTCTAAATCAGATAAAAATCCTCAGATCCGGAAGACTACATAAGAACCGGATGTCTCGCTACAACCCGCTGAAGGCTAAGTCATTCAAATCGGAAGACTAGCGCGGATCTCCTTCTCACCCGGAAGTCTGAAAAAGACTCATCCGGATTTGTCAGCTAAGAATCGGAAGACTCACCGAAGACCGGAATTCTCAGAAAGCGGACAAGTGAGAAAAGGCTTAGAAAATCATCTAAGTCCTGAATGAAGAAATTCTACCCGTGGCAAGGAAAAATCATTCTCTTGGTTTTCAACGGCTAGATTGAAGATAATTAGGCTGATTCAAGAACAAATTACTCGAAGACAAAGTCTGGGTCTCTAAAATTAAAGAGCCTGCCCAGAATTTCTAAACAAGCACTAGAAGACAAACAGAGTAAAGTGCTACAGTCTTGAATTCTTGAACAACGGCTAGAAGACGGATTTTGGGGAATCCGTTCTCAACAATTGGGTAAGTCCAAACACCCACTTCAACGAAGAATCTTCAAATCACAATCTTCATTCAAAATTGAAGCCAGCAAATGCAACGGATAGTCCATTTTAATTCAACGGATAGATTATCCAATCCAGCTATAAATAGCATCCTTGGAAGACTGGAGAAAGTACGATGAGATACGCTGATACAACAACACAACGAAGCAATCACAAAAGCTATCTCATTCACAGTTAGCCCAAAAAACTTGATAAAGAGAGATTTCTAAACTCCTTATCCAGAAGCAAACTTCTCCTCCTTCCAAAAAGCTATAGTGTAAACACTTGAAGGTTTTCTTGCCTCAAGCACCACACCACGTTGAAGGATATTACTTTTGATCAAACTTATTGATTAAAAGGGGTAGGTCAACTCTCTTACAAGTTGATCTTGCAAGTCCTATTGTTCGGATCTTGCAGTTGTTGAAGAAGCTTGACCTTCGAAGGAACAACAAAGCCAGCACGAGTGCAGTAGCAACATTGGTCTTGTGAAGATATACCGTGCAGAAATTCACACAAGTGTAACTGTTGGTTCATTATTCAACAACCAACTACATAGTGGATTTTGAGGACGTAGAAGGATTACCCCACCTTCGAACCTCGTTAAAGTTTGCGTGTCTCTCTCTCTCTCTTATCTTTATTCTTACTTGCAATTATATTAACTGTGAAAACTAACCTATCCATATTAATTACTGCTCACTCCACCCACCAAATTCCGCACACAATCTAAAGTTCACAAGGACTCTAGATTAACACTCATTTTCTCGTTTTCAAAAGAAACGAAAAAGATTTTAAACTTGTAACAAAGTCTATTCACCCCCCCCCCTCTAGACTTTGTATTTCACCACTTTGGGACCACCAATTGGTATCGGAGCAGTCTTCTCACTATCTACATTTAGATTAACGAGAAGCGATCAAAATGGTGAACAATATAGATCACGGTTTGCCCAAGTTTTCTCTTCTAGGTTATGATGATTGGAAGATCATGATGGAAGCACACCTTTACGCTCTACATGATTGCATGTGGATGGTGCTTGACGATGGACCCTTGAAAATCCAAATGGAGAATCCTGAGAGGAATCCAGCAACTCCAGATGTAGTCCAGTACATTCCAAAGCCCAAGGAAAAATGGGATGATAGAAATTGCAAAAAGCACAATCTGGATAACGTCGCCAAAGCAGCCATCTTCAAGACACTTGACCCCATCACCTTCTCCAAAATTAAGCACCTCAAGACTGCCATGGAGATATGGCAAGGTCTTGGGAAGCTATGTGAGGGTTCAGAGGACTTGAGAAAGCAGAAGATAGAAGTCCTGCTTGAGAAGTTCAAAAGCTTCAAAATGCTTCCCGGAGAATCATTTGATATGCTAGATGAAAGATTCCACAAAATCTTGAATGATCTTGCATCACTTAACCACGTTCTTTCTCCCAAAGAAAAGAATGTAAGCTTGCTGAGATCTCTTCCAACTGAGTGGTACACTAAAGCCACAGCCATGGAAGAAGGAAGAAATCTGGAGAACTACACTGTTCAAGGTCTTCTTGATGAGCTCAGAACCTATGAGCACGAGCTGAAGAAGAAGAAGGAAGAACAAGTCACTCCCTTCCCCACGGCACTGATGACAACTCCAAGAGTCCCATCAAGTGAAGGGACATGCCCAAGGAACTGTGACACACCCTCCTCCAGCCAGCCGTCAAGTTCAAAAATGGAGAACTACGGTGAGGAATTTGCCATGATGGTCAAGCAATTCCGGAAGTTCAAAAAGTTCTTCAAGAAAGCTGACTCAGTCAGTAGGCCATCCAAGGGAAAGCCACAGGTAAGTGACTCTCCTCCTGAATCTTATTTGTGTTAAAATTGCAGGAAGCCCGGCCACTGGAAGTCAGCATGCCCGTACCCAAAAGTGGAGAAGTACGGAGAAAGAGAAAGGATCGAGAAGAAAAAGAAGGCAATGGTTGCTGCTGAAAGTGACGAGTCATCCAGCTCAAGCTCGGATGAAGAAGCTCTCGTCTGCATGGAGCGCAGAGCTGAAAAGTCCAACCATGATGATAGGTGGACTATGTCAGAAGATGACACTCTCTGCCTAATGGCCAAAGATGATGCTGATCAAGAGGTAACCTCACAAACCTCCTGCTCATCTTCTTATGAAAGCATACCAACTTCTGAAAATCTTTTTGACCAGTTCAAGAAGATGATGAAAGACTTTGAGAAGATAAATCTCAAACATTCTTCCTTAACAGAGGAGAACAAACTATTGAGTGAAGAGAATCTCAAGTTGACTGAAGGTCGGAAAAGTCAACTGAATGAGATCACTCAACTCAAGACTGAAAATGAATCTCTCTCTGAAAAGGTGAAATCCCTTAACAAAGAACTGGGGACTCTTAAGTCCAAAGAAGCAGTGGATAAGCTTCTTGAAACGACCAAACATAAGGGTCGTGAAGGACTTGGGTTTAACTTCTCTAGCTCTAAAAGGAAAGGGAAAACAACTTTCATCCCTCCTAAACCTACTGCTAAACCAAATAAGCAGAAAGGGAAGGAAAAGGAAAAACCAACAGAAGTTTCCAAAAAGGTAGTCCCTCCTAAGAACTATAGGAAGCTGGACAAACCTCAAAAAGGAAATAATTTCAGAAGAAAACCTTTTAACCCCCATTATACACGAGGGTATACCCATTATGGGGTAGACAGGAGTTTTCCACGAAATTCTGAGTGGAGAACTATGCCAAGATATAGTCACCCTCCACCCCAGAAGCTATTTGTGCCACCTAAGTATGCTTATAACCGACACAGGACACACTATGCACAACCTAGACAAAATTATAGGTCTTATCAACCTAGGTTTGCTAGGAGGAAACAGGAAATAACACCTCCTGCACGTAGGAAGTTTTATGCCTACAACTATGAATAAGCAAAGGTGACACTAACCTTCTCCGGACACACACCATTAACTACTCCGGACCCAAACTTCAAACTTGATGTAGGGAGATTCCCTACAACTTCAAACTTGATGTAGGGACACACACCATTAACTACTCCGGACCCAAACTTAATTGGGTACTAAAATCTTCCTCCTCCTAATGCAGGAAGCCACTAAGTACCCAGGTGTCTGGTACTTAGACAGTGGCTGTTCAAGACACATGACGGGTGATGCGAGCCTTTTGAGCAATCTAATTCCCTATGATGGTCCAAGAGTTACCTTTGGAGGAAGCAATGATTTCGGTCTTACTAAAGGGCTAGGAAATCTGGTGTACAAGGGACTAACCATCCAAGCTGTATCTTATGTTGAAGGGCTCAATTACAACCTTCTTAGCATAAGTTAGTTTTGTGATAAAGGTTACTCCTTGGAATTCTGCAAGGACATGGCATCTCTTAAGAACATATCCACTAATGATGTCATTCTCACTGGGAAGAGAATCAGGAACATCTATGAAGTAATATGGGATAATGTCAAGGAAGCATGTCTAATCAGCAAAGGTGACACTAACCTTCTATGGCTTTGGCATAAGAGGTTGAGTCATCTCAACTTCAAAACTCTCAACAAGCTGTCCAAAGAAGAGTTAGTAGAAGGTCTTCCCAAAGCGGCATTCAGAAAGGAAAGTATTTGTGATGCTTGCCAAAAAGGAAAGCAAGTCAAGTCCACCTTCAACGCAAAATCGGCACCTTCAACTACAAGGATATTAAGTCTTATTCACATGGACTTATTTGGCCCTGTTACACCAATAAGTCTAAGTGGAAAGAAATATGTCCTGGTGGTAGTTGATGATTACTCAAGATACACGTGGACAATCTTCCTCAACGGCAAGAAGGAGACTCAAGGGAAACTCACCAACTGCATGAAGCTAATTCAAAACCAAGCAAGTCAGACCATTCAGAAGATCAGATCTGACAAAGGCACAGAATTCCTGAATGAAATCATCATTCACTACTGCGAAGAAAACGGAATTCTTCATCAGACATCTGCAGCAAGGACACCTCAACAGAATGATGTAGCTGAAAGAAGGAACAGAACCCTGAAGGAAGCAGTAAGAACTATGCTAGCAGAAGCTTCTTTACCAAAGAGGTTCTGGGCTGAAGCAGTTACTTTTGATCAAACTTATTGATTAAAAGGGGGTAGGTCAACTCTCTTACAAGTTGATCTTGCAAGTCCTATTGTTCGGATCTTGCAGTTGTTGAAGAAGCTTGACCTTCGAAGGAACAACAAAGCCAGCACGAGTGCAGTAGCAACATTGGTCTTGTGAAGATATACCGTGCAGAAATTCACACAAGTGTAACTGTTGGTTCATTATTCAACAACCAACTACATAGTGGATTTTGAGGACGTAGAAGGATTACCCCACCTTCGAACCTCGTTAAAGTTTGCGTGTCTCTCTCTCTCTTATCTTTATTCTTACTTGCAATTATATTAATTGTGAAAACTAACCTATCCATATTAATTACTGCTCACTCCACCCACCAAATTCCGCACACAATCTAAAGTTCACAAGGACTCTAGATTAACACTCATTTTCTCGTTTTCAAAAGAAACGAAAAAGATTTTAAACTTGTAAAAAAGTCTATTCACCCCCCCTCTAGACTTTGTATTTCACCACTTTGGGACCACCAATTGGTATCGGAGCAGTCTTCTCACTATCTACATTTAGATTAACGAGAAGCGATCAAAATGGTGAACAATATAGATCACGGTTTGCCCAAGTTTTCTCTTCTAGGTTATGATGATTGGAAGATCATGATGGAAGCACACCTTTACGCTCTACATGATTGCATGTGGATGGTGCTTGAGGATGGACCCTTGAAAATCCAAATGGAGAATCCTGAGAGGAATCCAGCAACTCCAGATGTAGTCCAGTACATTCCAAAGCCCAAGGAAAAATGGGATGATAGAAATTGCAAAAAGCACAATCTGGATAACGTCGCCAAAGCAGCCATCTTCAAGACACTTGACCCCATCACCTTCTCCAAAATTAAGCACCTCAAGACTGCCATGGAGATATGGCAAGGTCTTGGGAAGCTATGTGAGGGTTCAGAGGACTTGAGAAAGCAGAAGATAGAAGTCCTGCTTGAGAAGTTCAAAGGCTTCAAAATGCTTCCCGGAGAATCATTTGATATGCTGGATGAAAGATTCCACAAAATCTTGAATGATCTTGCATCACTTAACCACGTTCTTTCTCCAAAGAAAAGAATGTAAGGTTGCTGAGATCTCTTCCAACTGAGTGGTACACCAAAGCCACAGCCATGGAAGAAGGAAGAAATCTGGAGAACTACACTGTTCAAGGTCTTCTTGATGAGCTCAGAACCTATGAGCACGAGCTGAAGAAGAAGAAGGAAGAACAAGTCATTCCCTTCCCCACGACACTGATGACAACTCCAAGAGTCCCATCAAGTGAAGGGACATGCCCAAGGAACTGTGATACACCCTCCTCCAGCCAGCCGTCAAGTTCAAAAATGGAGAACTACGATGAGGAATTTGCCATGATGGTCAAGCAATTACGGAAGTTCAAAAAGTTCTTCAAGAAAGCTGACTCGGTCAGAAGGCCATCCAAGGGAAAGCCACAGGTAAGTGACTCTCCTCCTGAATCTTATTTGTGCTACAACTGCAGGAAGCCTGGCCACTGGAAGTCGGCGTGCCCGTACCCAAAAGTGGAGAAGTACGGAGAAAGAGAAAGGATCGAGAAGAAAAAGAAGGCAATGGTTGCTGCTGAAAGTGACGAGTCATCCAGCTCAAGCTCGGATGAAGAAGCTCTCGTCTGCATGGAGCGCAGAGCTGAAAAGTCCAACCATGATGATAGGTGGACCATGTCAGAAGATGACACTCTCTGCCTAATGGCCAAAGATGATGCTGATCAAGAGGTAACCTCACAAACCTCCTGCTCATCTTCTTATGAAAGCATACCAACTTCTGAAAATCTTTTTGACCAGTTCAAGAAGATGATGAAAGACTTTGAGAAGATAAATCTCAAACATTCTTCCTTAACAGAGGAGAACAAACTATTGAGTGAAGAGAATCTCAAGTTGACTGAAGGTCGGAAAAGTCAACTGAATGAGATCACTCAACTCAAGACTGAAAATGAATCTCTCTCTGAAAAGGTGAAATCCCTTAACAAAGAACTAGGGACTCTTAAGTCCAAAGAAGCAGTGGATAAGCTTCTTGAAACGACCAAACATAAGGGTCGTGAAGGACTTGGGTTTGACTCCTCTAGCTCTAAAAGGAAAGGGAAAACAACTTTCATCCCTCCTAAACCTACTGCTAAACCAAATAAGCAGAAAGGGAAGGAAAAGGAAAAACCAACAGAAGTTTCCAAAAAGGTAGTTCCTCCTAAAAACTATAGGAAGCTGGACAAACCTCAAAAAGGAAATAATTTCAGAAGAAAACCTTCTAACCCCCATTATACACAAGGCTATACTCATTACGGGGTAGACAGGAGTTTTCCAAGAAATTCTGAGTGGAGAACTATGGCAAGATATAGTCACCCTCCACCCCAAAAGCTATTTGTGCCACCTAAGTATGCTTATAACCGACACAGGACACACTATGCACTACCTAGACAAAATCATAGGTCTTATCAACCTAGGTTTGCTAGGAGGAAACAGGAAATAACACCTCCTGCACGTAGGAAGTTTTATGCCTACAACTATGATTACAATCCCAACAAGAAGATTCCCTGCAACTTCAAACTTGATGTAGGGACACACACCATTAACTACTCCGGACCCAAACTTAATTGGGTACCAAAATCTTCCTCCTCCTAATGCAGGAAGCCACTAAGTACCCAGGTGTCTGGTACTTAGACAGTGGCTGTTCAAGACACATGACGGGTGATATGAGCCTTTTGAGCAATCTAATTCCCTATGATGGTCCAAGAGTTACCTTTGGAGGAAGCAATGATTTTGGCCTTACTAAAGGGCTAGGAAATCTGGTGTACAAGGGACTAACTATCCAAGCTGTATCTTATGTTGAAGGTCTCAATTACAACCTTCTTAGCATAAGTCAGTTTTGTGATAAAGGTTACTCCTTGGAATTCTGCAAGGACATGGCATCTCTCAAGAACATCTCCACAAATGAAGTCATTCTCACTGGGAAGAGAATTAGAAACATCTATGAAGTAATATGGAGTGATGTCAAGGAAGCATGTCTAATCAGCAAAGGTGACACTAACCTTCTATGGCTTTGGCATAAGAGGTTGAGTCATCTCAACTTCAAAACTCTCAACAAGTTGTCCAAAGAAGGGTTAGTAGAAGGTCTTCCCAAAGCTGCATTCAGAAAGGAAAGTATTTGTGATGCTTGCCAAAAAGGAAACAAGTCAAGTCCACCTTCAAGGCAAAATCGGCACCTCAACTACAAGAATATTAAGTCTTATTCACATGGACTTATTTGGCCCTGTTACACCAATAAGTCTAAGTGGAAAGAAATATGTCCTTGTGGTAGTTGATGATTACTCAAGATACACGTGGACAATCTTCCTCAACGGCAAGAAGGAGACTCAAGGGAAACTCACCAACTTCATGAAGCTAATTCAAAACCAAGCAAGTCAGACCATTCAGAAGATCAGATCTGACAAAGGCACAGAATTCCTGAATGAAATCATCATTCACTACTGCAAAGAAAACGGAATTCTTCATCAGACATCTGCAGCAAGAACACCTCAACAGAATGGTGTAGCTGAAAGAAGGAACAGAACTCTGAAGGAAGCAGTGAGAACCATGCTAGCAGAAGCTTCCTTACCAAAGAGGTTCTGGGCTGAAGCAGTTAACACAGCCTGCTACACTCAAAATAGGAGTATGATTTATAAAAGGCACAACAAAACTCCCTATGAACTGTGGAATGGGAGAAAGCCTAATATATCATATTTCCATATTTTTGGGAGCAAGTGCTTTGTGTTAAACAACGGGAAGAATCATCTGAACACTTTTGATGAGAAATCAGATGAGGCCATCTTCCTAGGATATTCCATGGTAAGCAAGGCGTTCAGAGTCTTCAACAAAAGAACCATGATCACTGAAGAGTCAATACATGTCATTTTTGATGAAAAACATGTGGTTGACAAACCATCAAAGCATGATCATGAGGTTCTGGATCTATCAGACAAGGATGAAGAAGTCAATAAAGAAGATAGAATGAAGCCCACGGAATTCATTCCATTCAGAAGTCTGCCTCTGAAGATTTCACAGAGAAATCCGGATTCAGACGGTGCTGAGCCCTCCGGAAATTTTGGCCAGCCTTCCAATATTCCGGATATCTCAAACGGCGACAATTCCGGAAATGGCAACTCAGTGCCAATCCATCCGGAAACACCAACAACTTCTGTTCTTCAACCAGAAGCTGAACTAGATCAACCAGTCAATCCCAATCAACACAATCTTCGTTGGTTAAGGGATCATCCTTCTCAACAGATCATTGGAGATATTCAATCTGGTGTTCGCACAAGAAGTGCCCAACAGAATCTAGAAGCTATGCTTGCTTGTTTCATCTCACAAGTGGAACCAAAGAATATTGAAGAAGCTCTAGCTGATTCTGATTGGATCAATGCAATGCAAGAAGAACTCAACCAGTTTTCCAGAAATGATGTCTGGAAACTTGTTCCCAGACCTACTCATCAACATGTCATTGGGACAAAGTGGGTCTTCCGGAACAAGATGGATGAAAACGGCGTTGTTGTTAGAAACAAGGCCAGGTTAGTTGCAAAAGGATATTGTCAAGAAGAAGGTATAGATTTTGATGAAACCTTCGCTCCAGTTGCTAGACTTGAAGCTATAAGGCTGTTTCTAGCCTTTGCTACTCACAAGGACTTCAAAGTCTATCAAATGGATGTCAAAAGCGCATTTCTCAACGGAAACCTAGAGGAAGAAGTGTATGTGAAACAACCTCTAGGATTTGAGTTACACACTATGGGAGATCAGGTGTATAGACTCAAGAAGGCGCTATATGGACTCAAACAAGCACCAAGAGCTTGGTATGATACATTGTCTCAATTTCTTATAGACAATGGATTTACCAAAGGAGTAATTGACAAGACATTATTCAAGCTACAAGATGGAGAAGATCTCCTATTAGTTCAGATCTATGTGGACGATATCATATTTGGCTCAACGAAGAAAGATCTATGCACCAAGTTTTCAACCCTCATGCAAGGAAAATTTGAAATGAGCATGATGGGGAACTCAACTACTTCCTTGGCCTTCAAATCAAACAGAGAAGTGAAGGCACTCTCATCAATCAAGCAAAATATACAAGGGATCTTATCAAGAAGTTCAAAGTTGATCAGAAGTCATCCGTTTCTGTTCCCATGAGCACATCCACCAAACTTGATATGGATGTAGATGGAAAGGATGTAGATCAAACTCTCTACAGAGGGATTGTCGGATCTCTACTTTACCTTACTGCAAGCCGTCCGGATATCTCATATGCAGTAGGTGTTTGTGCCAGATTCCAGTCAAAGCCAAAGGAAAGCCATCTGATAGCAGCTAAAAGGATTCTCAGATACCTCAAAGGAACTCAGAACATGGGTTTGTGGTATGGTAAGAGCAATTCATTTGAGTTAGTGGGATACTCAGATTCTGACTTTTCCGGATGCAAAGTTGACCGGAAAAGTACATCTGGTACTTGTCAATTCATTGGTGGAAATCTTGTTTCTTGGTTCAGTAAGAAACAAAACTCCATTTCTACATCTACAGCAGAAGCAGAGTACATTGCAGCTGGCAGTTGTTGTGCTCAAGTTTTGTGGCTAAAGCAACAACTACTGGACTATGGAGTCAAAACAAAGGAAGTGACAATCTTTTGTGACAATCAAAGTGCCATAGCCATCTCTCAAAACCCAGTGCATCATTCTCGCACTAAGCACATTGATGTCAAGCATCACTTCATCAGAGATCATGTGGAAAAGAAAGATATCAAAATTGAGTATATCTCAACTGAAGAACAACTGGCGGATAGCTTCACCAAACCACTAAGTGAAGCCAAGTTTTTCGATTTGCTTCACAAAATTGGTCTAATTCAATTAGACTGAATGTAGTGCACGTGGCAGTTCACTTTCCACGTCTGTCAAAATGATGGGTGGGAACGTGGCCTTGGGAACAGTATCGCCACTAGCCGCATAAATCGCCCACATTAAAACCCAATCGCCACTATTCAGATCTCAACCGCCCACTCAAAAATTCTTCGTCATCTTCTTCGCGAAAAATTCTCAAAAACCTGCAAGAACCCTAAGCCTTTATTCTCAAATTTTCACCCAAATTTCTGAGAAAATGAAGGTTGTCGGTGCAAATGTCCACTTTCAGAAGTTAGAAGCCAAGTGCTCATCTCCAACATTCTTCCAAAACTATCTGCAGATGATCGCCGCTCAAGAACTCTCCGAATTTCTTCAAATGGAGATTCGCCTCAAATTCGAGGAAGAAGTTCTTGAATTCTACAGAAATGGAGAAATCAAATCTGCTCAGTCAAAGAAAAACCCACAGAGGACATTTCCAGTCATCAAGTCCACTGTTGGAGGCTCAAAGGTGAAGCTTTCGCAGAAGAAATTGGGAAGAAAGCTTCGCCTTCCAATTCTGGAGTTGAAGTTGTGAAATTTCCAGTCAAAAATCTGGACTGGAACATCATTGGAATTTCTGGGTGAACTCCTTCTGGCCCAGCAAAGAAAGCAGATCTGAACAACGATTACAAGTTGATTTTGGAACTGGTCATCGCCTACCTCGAATGTGGGAGTGGAGGTCATGCCGATGACATCACCCAGGAGAGAGCCTTCATCATCAACGCTCTCATTACCAAAACTAAGGTAAACTGGGCTGCACACTTTTTCAATTCCATCTCAAAGCATTTGGGAAAGCCAACCAGAAATATCTTTGTCAAGGACTATACCTTGGACATATTTTGGAGTCTATGTGTATTGCTTCTAAAGGAAAGAAGTATGGAGAAAGATACTGGCTATACTACTTATCCTCCAAAGGAGAAAACAGAGCCAGTGCTAGTACCACTGCAGAAGATAGCTCATCAGATAATGTCCTACTCATCCATATGGCAAAGACTGCCAAAAGAAAGCAAGTGGTGTCCCCTCTCCCTCCATTGAAGCACCACAGAATCTTGCCTTGGTATGTTTGGAAGAAGAAGAAGAAGTCTCTGACCATGGAGAACTTCAAAGGAAGAATAAGAGAAAGATCAACTCTTCATCAACATCTAAAATGTCAATTCGGATGAATTGAAGGAGAAGGAAACTGCTGAGGAAACCTCTATTCAAAACCGGAGCCCTCAACAATTTGAAGAAGAAATCCCTCCGGTCCAAAGCCTTCCAACCTCATCTCAGCCTCATACAGATGATGCTGACAACAAATTCTGGCAGCTCTACTATAATTGGAGAGCTTGGAAAGTTGGAAATTCAGAAGAGCAACTGTTGGATTGTGACCAACAGCTGAAGAATGAAAAGATTATCAAGAAATGCCTAGGACTACCAGTCAACCACTGCTGTGAAGACATCTTGGATGACTACTGGGTATGGCAAAGGAACAATGAGGATCTGCATCTGGAACACTTGGCCACTACACTAGTTTCAGACTTGAAGCAGACGATGAAGATACTGCAGTCTACAAGCCAGTCTTCTCAAAAGCCACAGAAGATCAAATGGCTCCCACTTCTGAAGAAATAGCTGTTTTGGAAACAACAGCTGAGGATTTCCCTATCTTTCCGGAAACGCTCACCTGCATTTGAAATGGTTCTGACTGAAACTGTTCAAGAGAAGGCAGCTCTCCCCACAAGAGCATAACCAAGAAGCAACTGAAGAAGAAGAATTTCAGCAACTGATCCAATCTCAAATGCTCGAGATCCTCACAACTCCTTGTGAGATCTCCAATCAGACACAACTGAGATTCTGGAAAAGTCAGCAGAAATTCCGGAACAGTCAGCTATTCCAGAAATTATGGAGAAAGAAGTAGAAGTCCAAAGGCACTCTGGAAAAGCTGAGAAGGAATCTCAGATGGCAGAGGAGGAGGTCTCTCAAACTCCAATAGCCATTTTTGAAGAACCAAATGAAGCTGAAGATAGTGACTCACTCTCAAGATACATATCAAATTTTGCCACTTGATGAAGTAGAAGGAGAATCTGAGAGGACACTAAAGATCACTGATGAAGAAGATGTGCAAGAAGATGCTGAATCTCTTCCTTTGCAACTCTTTCAAAGGACATCATCTCCTCATCAGGTAACTAATTTTCACTTCCATAGCTCTTCCATTCCTACTCTTCC